>CM029770.1:13981262-14539500 GCA_017562165.1 Ectropis grisescens | reverse complement strand
CTTTGCGTCGCGATGCTATGCTTCGCGGTGCGTTGTGTCGTGGTGCTTTGCGTCGCGATGCTATTTCTTCTTTTTCTTTTTTTTCACAATGTTATGCGTCGTGATGCTTTGCGTCGCAATGCCTTGTGTCACATTACTTTGCGTCGCGATGATATGCGTCGCGGGTCTTTGCGTCGCGATGTTATGCGTCGCGAAGCGTTGTGTCGTGGTGCTTACGCGACGCATACCACCGTTACGCAAGGCACCGCGAAGCATAGCGTCGCGACGCAAAGCAATGTGACACAAGGCATTGCGACGCAAAGCATCACGACGCATAACATTGTGAAAAAAAAGAAAAAGAAGAAATAGCATCGCGACGCAAAGCACCACGACACAACGCACCGCAAAGCATCGTAACGCAGAGCATTGTGACGTAAAGCATCGAGACTCATAATACCGCGACGCAAGGCACCGCGAAACATGCATCGCGACGCAATACGTCACGACACAAGGTATCGCGACGCTTAGCATCGCGACGCAAAGCACCGCGACACAAGGCATCGCGACGCATAACATCGAGACGAAAGCACCGCGACGCAAGGCACCGCGATGCATAGCATCATGACGTAAAGCGCCGCGACTCACAGATTTGCATAGCATTGCGACGCGAAGCACCACGACGCAAGGCACCGCAACGCATAGCATCGCGACGCAAAGCATTGCAACGCATAGCATTGTGACGCAAAGTATCGTGACGTAAAGCATCGCGACGCATAACACCACGACGCAAGGCACCGAGACATATCACGTCGCAAAACAAAGCATCACATCGCATAGCATCGCGACGCAAAGCACCGCGACGCATAGCATCGTGACGTAAAGTATTGCAACGAATAGCATTGTGACGCAAAGCATCGTAACGTAAATGATTGCGACGCATAGCACCGCGACGCAAGGCACCGAGACATATCACATCGCAAAACAAAGCATCACAACGCATAGCAACGCGACGCAAAGCACCGTGACGCAAAGCATCGTGACGCAAAGCACTGCTACGCAAGGCATCGCGACGCAAAGCATCACGACGCACAGCACGACGACGCAAGGCATCGCGACACATAGCATTATGACGTAAAGCATTGCGATCACGACGCAATACGTCGCGATACAATGCATCGCGACGCATAGCATCGCGACGCAAAGCAACGCGACACGAGGCATCGCGACGCAAAGCATCGCGACGCATAGCATTGTTACGTAATGCATTACGACGCATAGCATTTTGACGTAAAGCATCGAGACTCATAACACCGCGACGCAAGGCACCGCGAATCATGCATCGCGACGCAATAATAAAATGCGAATGTGTAGCTACCAACAGAAATAGATGTCTACCTATCTATCATCGTTTTCGTTTGATTTTATGCGGCAATACATATTCATCCTATACATTAGAATAGTATAATTTGTCTCTATTCTATTTATAAGGATTGTAAACCACTTTACGTCACCAGGTGAATTCAAGGGGCACAACTATTCAATATTTCAATAAACAGTAAAATAATTCAGTAGCCCTAGAGCTAACGCACACATTCACGCGTGTGTACGAACGACATCTGCGTAGTTGTGTGTCGAGTAGGTAAGGCAACAGCGGCGTTTGTATGGAGTGATACCCGAGTGTCCGGGGTGTGGTGAAGCATAGCATCGCGACGCAATACGTCGCGACTCAAGGCATCGCAACGCAAAGCACGGCGACACAAGGCTTCGTGACGCATAGCATCGCAAAGCACAACATCGCAACTCGCTACGCAATACACCACGAAGCAAGGCACCGCGACGCATAGCATCGCAACGTTAAACATCGCGACGCATAGCATTGTGACGTAAAGCATCACGACGCATATCATCCTTACATAAAGAACCGCGACGCAAGGCACCGCGACGCATAGCATCGTGACGTACAGCACTGCGACGCACAGGACGGCGGCGCATAGCATCGAGTGAGTAGTAGTAGCAGTCAGAAAGCATCGCGACGCATAACACTGCTACGAAAGGCACCGTAAACCATAGTATCGCGACGCAATGCGTCGCGACACGACGCATAATTGCAACGCAATACGTCGCGAAACAAGGCATCGCGGCCCAAGCATCGCGACGCAAAGCACCGCAATACAAGGCCTTGCGACAGACAGAATCGCGACGCAAAGCACCGCGATGCAAGGCACCGCGACGCACAGCATCGTGACGTAAAGCATCACGACGCATACCACTACCACGCAAGGCACCGTGTCGCATCACGTCGCAAAACAGAGCATTGCAACGCAGAGCATCGCGACGCCAAGCACAGCGGCACAAGGCATTGCGACGCATAGCATCGTGACACAAAATACCGCGACGCAAGTCACCGCTCCGCATAGCATCGTGACGTAAAGGATCACGACGCACAGCACTGCCGGGCAAGGCACCGTGACGCAAGGCTCCGAGACGCGTAAAGTACCGCGGCGCACAGAAACGCGAATCATAGCATCGTGACGTAAAACATCGCGTCACATAGCACCACAACGCAAGACACCACGACGCATAGCATCGTGACGTAAAGCATCACGACGCACAGCATCGTGACGTAAAGCATCACGACGCACAGCATCGTGACGTAAAGCATCACGACGCACAGCACTGCCACACAAGGCACCGTGACGCACAACGTCGCAAAACAAAGCATCGCAACACATAGCATCGCGACGCAATACTTTAGAGACAAAAATAGTTCTAACCATTGAGTACATATAAGTACTATAGAGCACGCACAACGAAGTGGGAACAGTAGGCACTGGTGAGAACAAAACGACGTTCCCGCCGCGAGCGCCTGTAGTCGTACTCGATCACTAGTAAAGTGCGTTTCTCGAGGAATTTTTTTCAAATATTGTTATTAAAATGGTGAAATGTGCAGTTCGATCTTGCAAAAACGATACTAGAAAACGCACAAAATTTAAATCCAGTTTCACATTTCATCGGTAAGTCGATTATTTTACTTATTTTTATAAAAACTATTGAAAACTAATCCGGAATCGTGGGGTGAAGGAGACGTTCGGGAGGCGGGCACGCGCAGGACCGCCCTCGCACCGCGCTCCCGCCGCGTGATTTAGAGATGGGACGTAACCAACTCGTCAATATAATGTTGGCTAGAAAAACTACATATTATAACAGATTTTTGTAACTTTAATGCTCAAAATGTTATAATATTTTAATAAATAATTTTTATAATTATTTTGTACGATACACTTTAAATTTTTTAAGCTATTGCATAGCTTTTATTGCGGGCCTGGGGACTTGGGGACCGAATTTTAGTGATCGTGCATCTCTTTCTTATGTTCACAAGAAAGAGGGATGGAAGACCGTAACGCCGTCCTCCCCACTCGGTCATTCGACTTTGAATCTTCTTTGTATTAGCTTTACAGACTAAATTCTCTTAGCAGTGTTGCCAACTTAACGGATTTCCCGTGATACGTAGCGGATTTGAGTACGTAGAGAACGGGAAAATAACTTTCTAACGGCTATTATCATAGCACATTAGCGTAATTATGTATTATATTATGTTTATTCACCACACTATTATTATTAATTACCCGTAACCTATTTACAATGAAGAATTTTACTACAAAATACATATAGATCTTAATATTTACAATATGTACATCATAAAAACAAAATAAAATTATAATACCATACAATAAAAATAAACAAATTTACAAATTGAATACGCCGTCGAGATCGCTACTGCGCGGCAGGGTACCCAGAATGCTGGCAGCGTTGCCTCTTTGAATAGCTAAACTCAGCTTTTGGGCAAAGTAGGCGCCAGCTCTGGGATCCCCTGAAGCGAGGACCAAACGTTTCGAAAGATCTTTCACAAAATTTTTGGTATCGGACGACCACGTGCCCATTGTCTCCACCGCCAGCGCAAAGAATATATATAGTGAAGGGAGGTATATTGGTGATTTAGGTAAGTAGGTGATATTATTTTGAACGGAATACCACACAGTTCCCTATGCGAGGAAATTTGAAGAGACAGCGCTATTGCCTCTTCTCACACTCATGTCAACTCGATAGCGCTGTCTCTTGAAATTTTCTTGCATAGGGAACTGTGTGGTAGTCCGTTTAAAATAATATCACCTACTTACCTAAATCACCAATATACCTCCCTTCACCCTAATGTGCGCTGAGCTGGGAGTACTTATTAAATTTGTTTATTTGTGCCTGTTCGGCGGTAACTCCGACATTGCGAGCGGATTGACTGACATGAGACGGTGCCAAGGTGTCTACGCAAGTAGCGTCCCAAACCAGCACCTTGCCTAGAGACCATGGTACTAGAGTGGCACCGTCAGGTCGCTTACCATCTATCAACATTCCGCTCGGTTCTAATGTCGAAGGTATTAGAGCTGTAGAGAGTGCCCGTCTGACTAAGTCATTAATTGACCAATGACGAAATTGTCGACCGGCACTCTTTACACAATCATGAAAGCCCATGACGTCCGAATTGGTCCACGGTTCGCCCGCACAGACAGCGATGAGGCTCACACAACTTAGTTCCTACGCGGAGCCCCGTCACTACGCGTAGACTGTTGTATTTTTTGGAAGGTAAATTATTATGTAATATTATTATTATGTATTTAAAAATTTCGTACTTCAAATAAAATAAATATATATTTATTGCATATCTTTTTAAATAAATTTAGTACAATGCGACATTTTAGAGTAGAAATTAATTAATCGGGAACTAAAAATTCAATCTTGCAGGCAACACAAAAAAAAGTACTCGAATTGTAAATAATCGTAAACAATCGTGGGTTTGTAATAATCGTTTTGCGTTATTTACGAAATTACGAACAGTGACCAACAAAAACCATCAATCAAAATCACAGAGCACTTAGAAACGTCATTTTATACAATTCTTACAATTTATCCTGTAAACAGGTCACTTTACAATAATTATAATCATAATTACACAGATGACATAATCATGTGTATTATAAACATGAAGACACATATACACTGCATCTTATCACAAAGTTCGAGAGCGTCGAGAATTATGTAGGTAAGTATTGTTAAGTTAAGTAATTAGTCAGCAATAGCATCGTCACAAGCATCATCAATCGTTATTATAGCATTAACATAAATAATAATACACAGAGTAAATTTTAAATAACTAAGTAGTCAGCAATAGCATCGTCACAATCATATTATAGCAAGAATACAAAAAAATAGTAAATAAATACATCAGTTAAATACTCGAACAGTCACAGGACATTGTCTATTTTGATTATTTGGAATTTACATAGATAAACTAAACTAAATGGTGTTATTTAAATATGTTTCTGTCTGCCAGAGCGTCAGCTAATTTATAGTAGCTTTTCTCAAGTAAGTGAGTTTTTAAAAAGTTTAATATTTAATTTTTAAGAAGGTGTTTAACGTTATTCCATAGCTGAGGAGCGAGTGAAAGTAGGCAAAATAAACTGTTCTGGCCGCCGCCAGACCGGCCAGATCCTTAATTTTCTTTATTGCAAATGTTGCAGAACAAAGTTTTTTCGTTAGTCTATCAATATGGCTAGTCCACGTTAATTTTTTTATCCAGCCATATACCAAGAAATTTAACTTCATTCGAGAGACATAGATTAAAACTCTCTAGAGTTTGGTTTATTACATTCTTTGAGGAAGCTGGAATACTTGTGGCAAGATTAAAATTGACAATATGCGTTTTGTCTACATTTAAAAGCATGTTATTTGCCGAAAACCATCTTTTCATATTTTCGATGCAGATATTAAATTTGGAACCTACTTCGTTTACACATTTGTCTTTAATTACTAGGCTGGTATCGTCGGCAAACAGAACCATATCTATTTCGTCAGCAATACCACAGAGATCGTTGACGTAAATAATGAACAAAAGAGGTCCTAGTATGGAGCCCTGTGGAACACCAGATTTAATAAAACTCATTCCTGACCTGCAACCATTCACTTTAGTTACCTGAGTTCTATTAGATAAGTAGCATTTGAATAGCTCCAATTCCTTACATCGAACTCCATAATGTTCAAGCTTTGCTATGAGTCTTTCATGTGATACACAATCTAAAGCCTTTGAGAGATCGCAAAACACACCGAAAGTTTTTTTGCCGCCCCTCAAGACCAGAAAGTATATCAGTTATTAGTTGCGATATGCCGATATAGCATGCTTGCAAGATTTACCCCTCCGAAATCCAAAGTGATTCGTGCCCGTGCAATAATTTACAAAGTTTTTATGCGGTGTATGGCGGAATATCAAACTGGAAATCTTTTAACAGGACTAGCCGACGTTTACAAATGTACAGCTGATTTTACTGGATATATGGCTTATTTAAATGACTATAGAAAATTGTACAAAACACCGGCATGAACCACTAATGTATGCAGATAATAGACATTCTTACGATTAACAACAACATATCATACTCTGACTTATTTTTTTGAGGTTAAACAGTATGTAATAATAACAATATTCATATTCATAGTTATTGGTAAAACCGATTTACACGTCAAGTAGATTATCAATTATTACATAAACATTTCATAAACAACATTACTACATTAATAAAGCTTATGAACTTCCTAAATAATGACAAATTATATAAATTTAAAACAAAATAAATAAATTACACATGTAACTCAAGAAATTCTTTCACGTCATAAAACGAGTGCTCGACAAGCCAATGCTGAAGGCGATGTCTGAAGCTTAGCAAGCTGGGGGCCGATTTTATAGAGTCCGGTAGGTTACCGTACACGGTGTGACTCATGGCATGTGTGAGCTTCCCCGATTTCACGAGGGTAACCTTTCTCCTTTCGGGATTACTGGATTCTCTTGATGACAGGTGTGTCCTCGCGTACATTGCCATCTATATATATAAAACTCAAAGGTGACTGACTGACTGACTGACATAGTGATCTATCAACACACAGCCCAAACCACTGGAGGGATCAGGCTGAAATTTGGCACACAAGTAGATGTTATGACGTAGGCATCCGTTAACAAAGGATTTTGATAAATTCTACCCCCGAGGGGGTGAAATAGGGGATGAAATAATGTATGAAACTTTTTATTCTTTTGGCATATTTGCATGAACTTTCATATAAATTGAGTTCGGCTAAAATCATGGGATACGTATTACTGCGTTTATCGAAATTCAACCCTCAAAGGGGTGAAATAAGGGATGAAAGTTTGTATAGAAACGTTTTATTCCTTGGGCATATTTGCAGGAACTTTCATATAAATTGAGTTTGGCTAAAATCATGAGGTAAGTATTAATGCGTTTATCGAAATTCAACCCTCAAAGGGGTGAAATAAGGGATGAAAGTTTGTATAGAAACTTTTTATTCCTTGGGGATATTTGCATGAAATTTCAGATAAGGTGAGTTCAGTTAAAATCATGAGGTACGTATTACAGCGTTTATCGAAATTCAACCCTCAAAGGGGAGAAATAAGGATGAAATGTTGTATCGTGACGTTTTATTCCTTGGGCATATTTACACCAAATTTCGTAGGTATTTAGTGTGGCCAAAATAATGAGTTATGGATCAAATTTCTTTTCAAAATTCAACCTCTAAAACGGGTTAAATAGGGGATGAACGTTTTATAAATATCAACGCGCCGGACAAGCCCTTAGGACATACTTAATTTTTTCACACGTATTATTTTTATTACGTAGGCAGTAGGCAGCCACCAAGGAGGATTTCAAAGTTCAAACCCTAAAGAGATGAAATAGGGGATGAAAGTTTGCATGAAACTTATTATTCCTAAGACACAATTGCATGAAATTTCATATAAATTAAGTTTGGGGAATATCATGCGGTATGTATTACAGTGTTTATTAAAATTCAACCGTGAAAGGGGTGAAATAAGGTTTGACAGTTTGTATGAAACTTTTTATTCCTTGGACATATTAGCATCAAATTTTGTAAGAGTTGAGTACGGCCATAATAATGACTTACGTAGTAATTTTTTTTTCAATTCAGACCCTAGGCTTAAAGTAGGGGATGAAAGTTTTATTTAGGCCCACATAGTTTGGAATGTAATACAGTTCTGTACAGTATACTCTTATGTTATAGTTTATATTTATTACATTATGTTTTGTGTGCTCATTGAATTAATAAATAAATAATGATAACGCACAGGATGTACCCTTAAGACATACTTAAAATTGATGACGTAGACATATTCACTAAGGACGGATTTCTCAAAATTCAACGCCTAAAGAAAATATGTATGAAAGTGTGTATTATGAAACTTCTTATTCCTTGGACATATTTGAATGAAATTTCGTATAAATTGAGTACGGCTAATATGTGTAGTGAGTTATGTGTTTCAGTGTTTTTTTTTTCAAAATACAGCGTCTAATGTAGTAAAATAAGAGAAGAAAGTTTGTGTGAACATTTTTATTTCTTGCGACATATTTGCTTTAAACTTTGTAGGATATGAGTAAGGAAAAAATAATGAGCTATGTAAAACAGAGTTTTCCTAAATTTAATCCCAAAGTAAGTGTATGAAAAGAGGGTATGAAAATTTTATATTATGAAGCAAACAAGAAAGAAGGATATTTTTCAAATTCATACTAGGTACGTAATAGTGGATAAAATTTTGTACTAACTTTTTACCCCTTGGACATGTTCTAAAGACTATAACGAAGAGCTTTGACGGACTACTTTTGTTACAATAACGCCTAGGCTGTGAAAGGCGTTCACAGACTAAGTGGAGAGATACTCTAAGACGTTGCCTGAATGGATTTTTCATGATGATTACAACGCTGGTATATCCAAATTGAGACTGAATCGGTTTCTTCTAGGATAGCAAGCTCTACCGTAGATCACATCATCACTTAACTTTAGTCGACATTGCGGTCAAGAGTAAACCTATAGCAGTTAAAACATTTATTTGCATGAACATTAAAAATAATGAGCGTATTAGTTTTCCAAACTTCAATCCCTAAGATGGTAAAATAGGGAATTAAAATACATAATAACGCATAAACTACCCTTAGGCCTATTATAGACGAGCATTAGTTATGTTATTATTTGACGCTCATGCTATCCAAGTAGGAATCTACAATAAAAAACTTACTGAACGCGAGCGAAGCCGCGGGTTAAAGCTAGTCTGTAATATAATAATTGATGGCAATGTGAGAATTCCCAGACTTTTGAAGTAAGGTCGAACGGAAGTGTTCTGTGCCACCTGCACGATCGCTCGTATGGCACGTTTCTGCTGTATACATATCAGTGATATATATTGGATAATTACTGCAAGATGAGTAGAACATGTAAGGAGCAGTATATCCACATATTTATAAGTATTAGTACATTTTTCTTTGCAGTCGTGAGCATTTACAACTTCTGAAAAAGATTGGTTTTGTGTACAACATATGCAGAACAAACCGGCAAGCTCTTCTAGAAAAACCAAAGTCAAAGTCAAAGTAATGCTTGCACACAAAAGAGATATATATTTGAAGTCCATTATGAAAAATAGAAATTTGCCGGAAGAGCTTCAAAAAGATATAATTTATTTGGACTAAAGCTATATTCACTCAAGTTACAAGCTTAAAAAATGTTGGCAGTCCATTGAAACTCAAGGTGTTACAACGGATATATCAAAAGGGAAGCGATGGATTGTAGTTCACGCTGGAACTGAAAAAGGTTTTGTGCCTAATGCACTTTTAGTCTTCAGCGGTGTAAACAAACAAGAAGATTACCATTCTGAAATGAACCAAAGTAATTTTACTTAATGGGTTACAGAAAAACTTATCCCCAACATCAAAGAGCCTTCAATCATAGTGATGGATAATGTGTAAAATTATTAAAACTTAAAAATTATGTGCTCCATGTAAAAGAAACTGATTAAATTAGTAAACCTTTAAATTATGTTGTGTTATAATATAGCATAGATAATGCTATATTATAACACAACAGCATTATGATAAAGACAAATGTGACTCAGACTCAACATTACGCCAAAAATCCTGCATAAATAAAAACATATTATAATAGGGATGTTAATACCAATCACAAATTAATGTTTAGTGTTAATTTTATGAAAGTTTGTATCATTTAAAATCATTTTTAATAAATTTACTATGTAATATTAAATTATAGAAATGTGATTTTCGATATTCTAATGAAAATCACATTTCTATAATTTAATATTACATAGTAAATTTATTAAAAATGATTTTAAATGCTACATTTATAATCTGTTGTTACGTGACTGGGAAACACCAATATGACATATTATGTCACTAACCTCAAAACAAGCTGTCGAAGACTGACTAGATTGTATACTTCTCTGCATTTTTTTTATGGTAAACTAATGTCACTCTTCAAAATAAAAGCAATTCCGAAAAATTGTTAACATCCCTATTGCTTATGCTGATAAAAATGCATGCAACATGCAATAGCTTTACCACGGCAGTCCCCGAGTGCCACACTTCTTTTTTTTCATGCAAAAGTATTATAGAGTAAACTGGAAGTACATAATATTATGTAATGTTCCGATATCACGTATTAACAGTTGATTTTGAATATTTTAATAGGTATAGAATATTGTAAAATTCAATTTTAAAAAATGTCAATGAGAGGTACACTTTTGTAAGGAAAATACAGGGTCCTACAAATTTAGTATAAAATATTTTAAGGACAAACCTACTGAAAACACTGAACATGTTTTCCTTTTTTTGACCAATAACCATGCAGCAATCATTTACTGCATTTGCTTGGAGCGGTGATTCAAAAATACATTGAAATACGCGTTAAATAAATTAAATTAGTTCGAAAGTCAAATTGTCACAAAAACTAAAAGACAGCTTTTTAACAAGCTTACGCTTTTTTAGCGGTCAGTAAAAGTTACAAGTAATATTTAATTAACATAATATTATTATTTGATTTATACATAAGAATTTCATTGTTTATTTTTATAAATAGGTAATTGGATTTAATTGTTATACTAATAACTAATAACTACTAATTGCACGAAAGAATTATTTACGCCATTTTTCGGTAATAATTGCCAAATATAGGCATTATAATGCAATTAATGGTTTGTCAGTTTATATCCCAAGCTCCTTATATTTTAAGCAAAAATAAAATAATTTGAGAAATACCAGCTTCTTATTGACATACATATTACATATCCAATCATACACATTTTATGTGAAATATTTACATATTAATATTGTACAAATGTAAGTTGCATGTAGAAAAACTTAAACCTGCACGGGCACTAACTCTATAAAACTAAGATACCTAGGTACTTATATTTTAGATGTTATCGCACGAAATAATTATATTTGTAGATATTTGTACCGCGCTGAACCGGCATCAATCACCAACAAAATGATTTTGCGCTGCCCGCGTGCCCATCCCTAGTGATCCCCAACGTACATATCTTGTAGCTATACATCATCTGCCTACGACGCGCACTGGGCTTCTAGTGTGGTGTTAGCACTCTAAACTTTAGTTATTTGTCCTCTATGGTTCTAACTTACGCACTAAATGGTACTGTGATCACTGATCATGGTAGGGATGATCGATATTAGAAAACATCGAACACTAAACATCCATGTACAATAAACATCGATGTTTTCGGTACAAAAAAACTGTCCATTATATTTACGAAATTTCCTTACTGTGTTATTGAGTTACGTACGATAAATAAATGAAATTAACATTCCCAGTATTTTTTGGGCACATTCTGTAAAAAAATAACTTAGATAGGTGTTTTCGCTTTAGTATGTCCTGTTGCTGGTACAGAAGTTGGCCCACTTTGGAAAATAGTCTTTCTGAAATCTGAAACTGGGGATGTCGCTGTGCAACACAAATACATACAAACTACTTTCTTTATATTTTGTTAGATGGATTCTAGTGTCTTCCATAAAAGTAATGGGTCTTGTTTTAACTCAGCTACCGGGGTTTTCAAATAAAATTGTGATTCCGTAGGCAAATTTGTGTCACGTTAACCAAACAAATTGTGTTAAGTATTTTTAAGGAATATGTCATTCAAATACAAAGAAATATCTTTTCGTCTGGCTTCCTCCGGTTTTTAACCCCCGACCAAAAAAAGGGTGTTATAAGTTTGACGCCGATGTCTGTCTGTCGCACAGTATGTAGAACTCAAACGAATGGACTGATTTCGATGCGCCTTTTTTATTTGAAGGTTCATTTCCGTGCGGTGGTTTTTAGCTATGTCTCGTTAAAAACAATTCAAGCTGGCCGGGTAAATCTTTTTTTGTTATTTTGTTCTTGTATTAATATCAGTGTCATAGATGGCGCTCTGATGGATTATTGACGTACCGATGTTTTATTCCTAATCATCGATGTGTCGAAATTTTCGAGCTAAAATATCGATTTTTTCCTTCTCAACATCGATGTTTCTTCAACATCGATGTTTCTTCAACATCGATGAACATCAATCATCCCTACCCTAGATCACATCATTAGGGCTTATAAGCATAACACAAAACATAACCTTTAAAGTGTTTACTATTGTGATCTAATTTCATCAAACAATCAAACATTATTTCGTGATTTTCACTTTGTTTCCAAAAAACAGACAACGACGTTGTTATTTCTTTTGTATTTTGTTAGTTTTTTACATAATTAGTTAAAATGACTCAAAATTTCCGTGAATTTGACAAAAATTCATCAGACGAAAGTGATGACAGCATGGACTACAGTGGAAGTTCAGAAGAAGAGTTGCCTCCGGATGACGGTTAGTAACATAGTAACCAAATTTCAGTGTATAAGAAATATAGCCGAAACGTAGTCTACTAGCACTTACTAAAACTCCGTGAAATTTAGTTTTAAATATTCACATTTACTTATGAAATTACTTTAGAAACATATAAGCAAACAAATCTGGTACTACTTGGTACTCACATATTAATAATTACGTTCTTATCAATAAATACGTAATAAAAGGATAATAACCAAATTTCAGTGTCAAGAAAATTTATATGATTCGTTATCTAACACTTTACTGTGATTGTTTATAATATTTTGATTTAGAAAACAAACATAAACCCAAAAAAAAATGATGACATTTAAAATTCATATGACAAGCTATCACATAACCTGCCCTGCACTATTCCTGGCTCAAAGGAGCCCAAAATCCTGGCAGCATTACCCTGCAGAAATGACCCAGACCGAGAGTCCCACCTTTACTGCAAATTCAGCGACCACATTGGGTTTAAGGTTTCTATCCATAAGGAAATTTATGTAGGTAATATCATCGATATAAACCAATGGATGTGCCCTGAGTAACTTGAAATTGGTAATAAACTGCGTCTCTATGTGTGTCATAGGTAGTTTACACGCAACCAATCAACTTGACCCCTAGAATGGCTAGCGGCGTGATATACTGTGGTTCTACTTATTGTAGTTGTTGACAATGAATAGTGATAAGTAAAAACGTCCGGCGTTCACCTCTTCTTGCAACCGACTGGAACGGAAAGAGTGCTCACTCTTGGCAACAATGACATGATTCCGTGCGCCCTGAAGTTTGGGAGGGCACATCTGTGTATTGAGTAATTTATTATTTAATGATATGAATACATAATTTCAGATGATACAGCTGGAGGTAACAGTGATGAAAATGCAGAGGAACCTCATCAGGAAGAAAAGAATCAAATTGATGGTGATGAAGATGATGAAGTAGTAAGAGCTATTATTGCAGAAAAAAACAAACCCAGGGACCATCCACCCGCTATAATAAGTGAAGATTTTATAGTAGACATTTGTTTCCATCCCTCCAAGAATCTAATAGCATTGGCAAATATTTTGGGAGACATATTAATGTATGAGTATACAAACGATGAAACAAAACTCATCAATACATTTGAATTACATTTGAAAGCATGCAGAGACGTTGAATTTGATGATGATGGTCTTACTATGTTCTCTACTGCAAAAGTAAGTCAACATTTAAATAAGTATACTTTTATCATGTATTTTATCAATTTGTGTGTGTTTATCATTATCACTAATACATTTGTTTGCTATAATGAAGACACATCATACAAACACTGAATATGACCCTGTTGGTTTACACTTAGAATTACTGTAAAAAATATTAATTATCCAAATCAGGACAAATTTAAACTTTCACCCACTCAACCTAACATTATATGTGTCCCTTCGCAGAAGCGTCCTACCTAGCGGCCCGATTTGGCATCTCCATGCTAGACTGGTTTTTTGTGATTATAAGATGCAATTATCTTAGGCGATTGTTATAACATTATTATTGATGTTATTTTACTTTCAGGATAAGGTCATTATGGCCACAGATGTAGAAACTGGAAAACTGAAGAATTGTTTTGAAAATGCTCATGAAGAGCCTGTCTATAAAATGCTTGTCTTGAGCAATAACAAAGTTGTTACTGGTAAGGTTGATCTGATTAAACTACTTTAAGAACAGGAACCCACTAAATGATCCCGCTGCTGAGACACAGGACACGGGTCCTTCTCTCGCAAGGACAGAGTCCAGGCCATAATCCACCATGCTGCCCCAGTGCGAGTTGATGGATAAAACTACTTACTACTATAATAGAATGAGTTTCTAAAGCTGCACTAGTAGGCTCATATCAGATTTAGCTAGGCAGGGAGAGAAACACAAGTAGGGCCACTTTAAACCTACACCCGTGTCACAAGTCTCAAGATCTACTCGGGATTTCTCTCTCTGCCACATGGCCCCGGTACCCGCACAGTGAATCCATGGACTGCTAAGAAGATTGTCTCTGTAGTGTACAGAATACCCTGTCATAAATGTAGAATTAAAATCGAATAAGTACTATTTCTTCATATCTTTCAGACTTAAGTTAGCTTCTGAAACATTTTCCTTACATATCTGTGTGATGAAAAAAAATGAAGTCCTCATTTGAATGAAATGAAATATATTTCATTTCATTTCAGACTATCAACTTTCCCAATGGTAAGCAAAGGTATGATGATGGATGCTTGCTTTCCTTGAATAAACCTATTCAATGTCTAAAGGATAAAGTAAATAACCCATATTTAGGTTTTCTTTGAAATATTGTCATTGGTTTATTGTATACCATTTTGTTATCTTTCAGGTGATGATGGTGGTACAGTTAAACTATGGGACATGAGAAAACCAGATCCAGTTTTTACAATTAAGATAGGAGAGGAATATGTATCAGACATGGTCACCAATGACGCTCAGAAATACTTAGTCTGCTCCAGTGGAGATGGCACATTAACTTCAATAGATCTCAAGGGAAGGTATAAAATTTCACTAAATTATGAATTATCACGGGATTATGAAGAATAAGCTTAGGTGGCGATAGTGTAGTGGAGGTTGTAGGTTCAAATCCCACCTGCAACTTTTATTTCTGCAGGTGCAGAGCTAGCAGGCTTTGAAGATGACATTTTTTTACATCAGCTTTAACAGTGAAGGAAAACATTCTGAGGAAACCATTATGTTCCAAAAATCTTTCAAGGTCACATTGCCAATGTGCATTAGATTGGCACAGTGGATTATGCCTTAACACTTTCCTTGTGAGAGAAGGCCTCAAGTCTCCGCTGTGGGAACATGAAGTGGGCTGCTCATGCTTGTAGAACAAGTTCAGTGTACTAAGCTGAAAAGATCATTTTCATAATACTACTATGGAGTAGAAGTTAATTTATTGCCTCATAGGTGGAAGGAAGTTTGCCAAGTAACCTAGTATCTAAAATATATAAACCACGTTGTTTCATTTATAAATCTGCTCTCTCTCTCTCTATGAATAGAAAGGTTTTTATTCTTTTCATTTCTGGTGAAATTTTTGTTGTTCTACTGAATTGCTTTATGTAGATAGATAACTCTTTATTGTGACACAAAAACATATACATGTATGTATACTTATGTATATTTTTTTTAGCAAAATCTACACTACATCAGAAGAATATGAATCAGAATTAACATGCATGGGACTGTTCAGATCGGATACAAAATTATTAGTTGGATCTTCAAAAGGAAAATTGTATCTGTTCAACTGGAAAGAATTTGGCTTCCATAGTGATGAGTACATTGGACAAAAACATTCTATTCAATGTATGGTACCAATTACACAAAATATAGTTGTAACATCTGGAGAAGATGGTATATTGAGGGCAGCACATATGTTTCCACAACGACAACTTGGTATTGTAGGGCAACACAAACTACCAGTTGAATGTCTAGACATTAGTCATGACGGCCAATATATAGCATCATGTTCTCATGATAATGATGTGAAATTTTGGAACATTTCGTATTTTGAGTCTATTGATGACATAATTGATGTTAGCAAAAAAACAAAATAAGAAAAAGGATCTTGTAAATAATCTCCCATCAAGTAGTGTTAAGAATGCCTCAGAATTTTTCTCTGGTTTGGTGTAATAAATACACAGAAAGCGGTGATACAACAGAATTTGAGTCAGTTGTAATGAAATGTCTAAAGGACAATGCCCACGTCCCATACATTGAATCCCCTGTCAAATTTTTTTGATACTGAAAGTATCTAAGGATTCATCATCATCATCATCAGCC
This sequence comes from Ectropis grisescens, assembly GCA_017562165.1. Lineage (NCBI taxonomy): Eukaryota > Metazoa > Arthropoda > Insecta > Lepidoptera > Geometridae > Ectropis > Ectropis grisescens. The sequence continues at coordinate 14,522,927 of CM029770.1, read as the reverse complement.
TATCTTAGTCCACTGCTGGACATAGGCGTCTCCCCATGGCTCGCCACTCAGCCCTATCCTCAGCTATACGTCTCCATCCACTGCCTGCGTCTTCCGTATATCGTCACTCCATCTAGTCTCAGGGTGTCCTACACTACGTTTGCCGATTCGTGGTCTCCACTCAAGAACACGTCTACTCCAACGGTTATCGGTTCTGCGACAGATATGACCGGCCCATTGCCACTTCAGTTTGCTAATGCGTTGAGCTATGTCGGTTACCTTGGTTCTCTGACGGATCACTTCGTTCCGAATACGATCCCTCAGAGAAACTCCAAGCATAGCTCTCTCCATAGCTCGCTGCGCGACTTTAAATTTGTGGACCGCCTTGACTGTCAGTGTCCAAGTTTCGGCACCGTAGGTCATGACAGGTAGGACACACTGATTAAAGACTTTTGTCTTTAGACATTGTGGAATAGACGACGAGAAGACACGACGTAGTTTGCCAAATGCTGCCCAGCCCAGCTGAATCCTTCTCATGGCCTCACTTTCTAAGTTATATAAATTCTCAATTGAGTACAACAAAAAATCACCGATTTTTTAGTATATAACTCATATGTATCTACGACAACTGCTTAGACGGGGTAAAAATGGACATTGTCCTTTAATATATTATTATTAATAAATGTTTTCTAACTGTGGCGCCTATTTCTTGTTTTTTTTTTTACATCTTTAACACAGAATAATACAAAGTAATAGTCACTCCTATGAAAAACTGTATTAGTCATGCTAATTTTGAAATGGTACTGTTAATAAGGTTACTGGTAATCAGCCTGCATCTAAGTAAGGGCTGTATATTTAAACAAACAATTGTTATACAATTTTAGTCAAAAGTCATATCCAAACTTTTTTTTGATGATGATGGCAGCTCAGGACCGGATAAAGTGGAGGGAATTGGGGGAGACCTTTGCCCAGCAGTGGGACAATAGAAGTTAAATAAAATAAAAAGGAGAAAAAAAATCTTTTCTTTACGCTTTTTAGGAGGGTCCCCCTTTACATTCCACACATGTTTGTGGCGCCTACCCAACGCTGAGCGCGTGGTGTTGGTGGTGCTGGACCTTCTTCAATTGTTGTATATTTACGAATCATCCCTTTGATTACTTGTTCTCTGAATTCAGTTATTTTTAGCTTTTTATTTCGGGTTATTCACAAAACAAGTAGTGGGCATTGACAATGCTGGTCCCCACAACACTTCAAAAAATAACTTCCGGTACCACTTTGTACAACGCCTCAATGCGGAGCTGTACGACGCCATCTGATCACTAAGATCTATGCTGGTCTTTCCGGTGTTATAGTCTACAATGCATTTCGGTTTGACAATCGTACGATTTGTACGACTTTGTTGCGAAATCATGTCTAGTCCTGAATGTTTCGTAGACAGTGCGGAAACAATCCTTTTATCTCTCCACTTCATTACCATGACGCCATCAGCAGTTTCCTTAGCAGCAATTTCTCCTTTTCGTAATTTTGCAGCAACCACATCTGCAGGCAAATGCTTTCTGTTCAGCCGAAGAGTACCTACTAAATGTGTCTTTCTTCGCTTCAAGTTGTAAGCGAGGGGTATGCTCGTATACCAATTGTCGGTGTACAATACTCTTCCTTCATCTAGTAATCCGTCGATCAGTTCCATAACAACTGATTCGGTGACGCCAGTTGCAACATTCTGCGTTTGGCCAGAATATACCATCATGTTCCAAGTATTTTCGTTATTCTGTATTATAATCCGTAACAATATAAAGCAAAATATAAATAAAAAAAGCAAAATAAAATGTGTATCCAAAATGATACACGCGGCCCCTGAGTAGGTTTTTGACACAAAACTTTTTCAGGGGTCCTGTGTATCTTTAAAGCACACGCGAAAATTAGTGGAAAATTAGATGAAATATCAATGTCTATAGTATTAAAACAGCATAATAAAGCCGATAAAGCAATAAAAAATCAAAGTCCAAAAAATGACAAACACCGAAATATAGCGTGGCAGTCAACGTGTTAAAAGAACTCCACATTTTTTTATAAATCACATTTATTACAATGTACGCATAATCAGAGGTATAAAACAAACAGGTTCCAAAATTATTCTTAACGAAAATTAAACTATGTACCTTTGTAGGTACTACCATTAGCTAAAAATCATATTACGAAAAAAAACTGTTATGGTAAGTATTCTCTTTATTCCATGCCTCTTCTATTATCTTTTACTTCTAAATTCTTTATAGAAATACTTTTCATCTAAATAAATATAATGTTATAGTAGATAATATAGAATCAAAACTGATTCTACGAGTATATTATCATAAATGATAAAATGCAGTCTCAGATTTTAATAGAAATAGTAGAGATTTTTTCTAAAATTAAATTATAATTATTTTCTCCCATTGGAGCAAATTATATTACCCCTAGAACACTAAGCTTCGTCGAATCGACAACGCGAATGTGAAAAATTTGATGTAAATTTTAAATGCGCGGTCGTACCCATTGCTGCTTCCGTGTAATCTTAGTTGGGCCGTTGCCCTCACAACATACGGTAGTATTTCTTACGCGGGAGGCCTGTGAGAGCCAGACCAGCAACCATGACTCGTCGAATCGACCAAGTTTAGTATTAACGACACTTAGACACTTTTACGATTGTGTCTAATATTTTAAGTTTGTTTTTTAATTTTTATGGTATAAAAGTATTACAAAATATTATTTATTTTTATAAGATTATTTAGTTATTAAATGTTTGTGTGATGAATTAAAATATTTGTACTGTGTCTGGGTGTTTTCTATGTATAATTCAACCTCCTAAATCTATATTTATGACAGCGTAGTCGAAACGACGAACCTTAGTAGTAAGCGTTTAAAATAAGCTTACGTGTTCTAGGGTTAATGTTATAAGGCGAAAGGTAGGTACTTACTGGATAATATTAGTGTCGTGCAAATGCAACTTGGACTAGAAGAGGTATCTACCTAACATCATAAACAATGTCAATTTAACATTGATTAGTCACTGCATAAGTTTTACAGATCTTCATGTTTTATTTTCTTCCTATGTGGAAAAGCCCAAAATTCTGATGGCAATCCTTTGACGTCTCTTTCTCTTTTAACAAAGGCTGTATATGATGATACACAATTTCCAATAAAATGGTTAGCTTGTCCTAAAATAGCTAAATCTAAATGTGGATCAGATATTTGTAATTTTATTACATTAACTTTGAATTGCTGAAGTGCACTTTGCAGTTCATCCACCATATGGTTTGAATCCGAAGCAACAAATATATGTTTTATGTTATCAAGTTTCTTTATAGCCCGTTTCAATTGTCTGAAAACAAAAGATAAAACAGATACATTATTAAACACTAATGACACTAAGCAGCTGTAAGTTCATACAATATGGTATAGATAGTGAAGTTGATGGATAGTCACGGACATTTTTTTTATAACGAAGAGAGACGAGCGGGACATGTGCCTGATATTAAGCAACATGCCTGCCCATAACAGCACAGTAACACGCAGCTATTGGAACACGATGAGTCCAAATCATTTCCTAGCACTATACCGCGCTCGTCACCCAAATATATAAGATCTTTTATCTCTAAGTATGCCCTGTAATAGGCATGACGACTAATCATGGAATTATATTAAATTATGTGATGTACTGATAGTATTTAATGAGAACAAAATATGTACCAACTTTAATTTACCATTGGATAAACCATTCAGTTAAAATTGGCTTTTGTTATGCAACCAGTTTCCTAAACCCAATCTTCTATATATATCTAAAAGCGAAAGGTCACTCGTCACGAAATCTCAGAAACTACAAATGCTAGGATTCTCAATTTTTTCACGGAGGTGTCTTTTAGCACGCAGGCGCTCGCTAAGACGGGGTTTTGCGAAATTCAACCCCTAAGAGGGTGAAACAAGGGGTGGATGGTTGTATGAAAACTCTGTCAATTTCAGAGTTATAGCCATTTTATGAAATGGCTATAAAACTGAACCTATTTTAATGAAATTTGGTACACAGATAGACTAGATCCCAAGATAGGACATATGGCACTTTATATACCTATATAAAATTGATTTACCCCCGACTACCACGGATTTGTAATCTGTGTGACATTCTACTAGTCAAGCCCTTACGTTTAATACACATACTGAGGGTGTTGTGAAAAAAGAAATATTTATCGCCATTTTGTGGTGGCGGCCATATTGGATTAAAAAAATTGTCATAGTGCACAGTATTCTACTAGTTAAGCCCTTTCATTTGATACCCATATCACACCCCGGACACTGCACTAAAACTCCATACAACCGCCGCTGTGGAGTTGCCTACTCTTCACACAACTACGCAGATGTCGTTCGTACACACGCGTGAATGTGTGCGTTAGCGCTAGGGCTACTAAATTGTTTTATTGAATAGTTGTGCCCCTTGAGTTCACGTAGTCTATAAATTTGCTATAATGTTGAGTTACATAAATAGAATGGAGCCAAATTATACTATTCTAATTAAAAGGGTGTTTGCACAGATTTCTAAATGGTTTCAGAATTCTGTGGGTGTTTGTATTGCCGCGTAAAATGAACGAAACCGATGATAGATTAGATCAGGTACCTAGATATCTATTTCTGTTAGTAGGTACACATTCGCATTTTATTTTACACTTACTCATGAAGGAAACTTTATTCTGTCACTATAATTATTCCTCCAGGCATTATCAATCCGTGCTTGGGCACGTAAGTTACTGGCTGTGTAAGTTACGAACTTTGAGTTAAAAATGACTTCGTTATTATAAATAAATAAATATTGGTAGGCAATTCACACACAACACCATCTGACCCCAAACTAAGCAAAGCTTGTAATATTATAAAGCAACGTTATTGAAAAGTTTCCAATCTTACGTTATTTTATCATTAGGAAATTAAATAAAGCTTTTAATCTTGTCACGTTTAGTTGACGGACAGCCGTAAACAGCACAACAACCCACCATGAAGATATTTCGTTAGGAATTAGATGTTCGATACCAGCCCTTCGTTGAGTGCTCCTAGCGTATCCGAAACGGCCTGAGGGGTGAGGAAGCTTGAAATTGGCGGGGGATGGGGAGTGTCCGTTCTATCTATATTATCTATTCTATGCCCATATTGAGGTAGGTTGTGAAGAAACATTTTGTCCGCCATTTTGTGGAGGCGGCCATCTTGAATCGATATTAACCAAACATAGCTAAGAACATCCGCACGGATATTAACTTTCAAATAAAAAAACCGCATCGAAATCGGCCCATCCGTTTGAGCTCTACGGTGCCACAGACAACCAGACATCGACGTCAAACTTATAACCCTGTTTTTGGTCGGGGGTTAAAAATTAACAGAAATGAGAAGACGGGCCCGTGCTTGTGTGAGGAATCGTGGCAGTCATTTTAAACATGAAAAATAAATATTTTTAAATCAAATATTGCTTTACTTATTCTGCAAAAAAAACTTTCTGAATTTGGTTTCTACGTTACAATGTTAGTATTTTAAAAGTGAATGATATCTCAAAAGAAATGTCAATAACCAAGCATATTTTTCAAAAAGGTTAACCTAAAAAAGCCTGGTTAGTTATTTTTTTAAACGCCATCATATAACAATTTCCTACATTATTAGATTTTTTGAGAACTTCAAATAACTGTAAAATGATGTCTGATGGCACACAAGCTTAACATATGCTTTGTTAGATTGCTTTTATACTGGTTTAAATAACGGGTTAAAAGAAACTCTTATTGTTCAAACTGGCCACCATCAGTAATTAAAGGTCAACTTTCGGGGATTTTAGCAAAATCTTTTAAAACATTGTAAAAAAAAAGTCACACTTCGTCTTAGACAAGCATGGCCTAAAAGGGTCTAAATGGTCTATGCCAGCATTGCCTTCAAGCTTTGCACCCCTCTTCCCATCATCCTGTATATTTATTCAAAATAATTATCTATCTGTCACTTTTTAAATTTTTACAAACAATACAAATTAAATTATACTATCTTTGAATTTTTCGGCAAACTGCTTTATTAAATCAGGTCTGACAAGCGTTCATGTCCCATCGAAGTATTTAGGTATTTTTTTTTGATATTTTTTCAAAATAATAATCTATCTGTCACTTTTTAAATTTTTACAAACAATACAAATTAAATTATACTATCTTTGAATTTTTCGGCAAACTGCTTTATTAAATCAGGTCTGACAAGCGTTCATATCCCATCGAAGTTTTTAGGTATTTTTTTAATTTTTTTTTTTTGATAATTTTCTATTAATTTTGCTTACGCAGTCCGGGGGCCCCTTATAATTGATACGGCATATACGGCGGTAGCTACGCCCCTCTAGCGACAAAAAGTTTATTTGACTCCAATAGAACCGACTGAAACTGTTAATAATGCGCAAAGCATTTAGTAATTTCCTCGCTAAGGTGGGATGAAAAATTAAGTGTTGCACTCCAGTGCAAAGATTTTTCACCTTGTGCCCTTTTGATTCCATTGCTACGCTCAGGATTCTAATTTTCGAATTACTCGCAGCACTCTTGATTCAATTTTAGAATCCTTCGCTTGCTCGGTCATCAAAATTAAGCACGCGGTTAAATAAGAACTTTGCACTCTTGTACAACAAATAACTATTAGTATACACTGTGTACCTACATAATATACTACGTCAGTATAATTATTTCGCGCGGACGAACTCGAGGGTAATAATTATACTAGTATTTAATATTATAGCTAACATACAAACTTTACGCGCAACGCATAGAAAATGCCAGACAGTGACGTTACGCTTTACGCTTTAGTAGTGTTTTTGTATGAAGCGTTTTTAGTCCAAAGTCCAAAATTGTGATTTTAAAATCGTGATATCACGAAATTTTAAGACAAAGTAATTATTTCACCTATAATATATTTCACTTATTGGGTACCCTTTTGATGGCACGTTATATAAAAAATGAGTCGTCACGCCTATTTCACTGGAAACATTGCCCTTCAAACCAGAACACAGTAATGCTCACACATTACTGATTGGCAGTAGAATAACTGACAGTGATGTGGTACTTCCCCGGACTCTTTGCAGTCCTGCAAAGAGACCTACCCCTGCTAAAGTATTAATGTAACATTATATAGTTATATAAAATTTTGCACTAGTAGTTAGTAGATTGATACTATGTAGGCACGTAGTAAGTAGGAACAGCTAAGTAGTATCTATCCACTACTTGTTAGACTTGGCTGTCACCGACTTCAAATAGATGACTGAGTAGCGCTTATAATAATGATTTTAATATATTTTCGCTTTTGAGTGTCTATTTGTGGTTTTGAAGTCGGTTTAATTTTTGTACGAAAATAGTTTATTTTACCCTTTTTCTGCAAAACAAGTTTTATTAATGCATTTACACAATTTCGTATTGACAGGATTGAGTTTCATAACTTTTGTGAAATCTACAACTACGTCATTCAGAAAATTATACGCAAATTTTAGTTTATGGTTCGTATTTCAAAAACCACCCGACCGATTTCAATAAGATTTAGGTATATGGGACCATTCGGGAACCATACCTATCCGAATACAAAATAGTTATCTATACTAATATTATAAAGAGGAAAGATTTGTATTTTTGTATTTTTGTATGGCACGAATAAACTCAAAAACTACTGGACCGATTTCAAAAATTCTTTTGCCAATAGAAAGCTACATTATCACTGAGTAACATAGGCTATGTTTATCACGAAAAAAAATGAGATATGTACGTAAATTTTTACTAAAACCAACGCAAGGTATAAAAAAAACAGTCATAAAATGGCTTTCATCTCATACGCTGCGGAAAGTACTAATGATAGACCAAAACAATGTTCTACAATATTATAGAGCGTATTAAAATCTACAAAAAACCTCGCGAGACCATATGTCTAACTTCACTGATTACCTCGCAACAACTACTTTTTTACATTTTAAAAGTAAGTAAAAATGCCTATCAAATTCAGACCATGTTATCAACACATTTGTATTAATTCTTATCCAAATAAATTATTTCTTATTCAAGACTCTTTTAATACCTATTGATTACTTTTTGAATTATTGAAGTCGGACATTCCATTCAAAAGATTTAACGAAATTAAAAATATCAATCCTATCAAATGCGCGGCGCCGCGCGGCGCAACAGCGGTAGAGGGGACACCGAGGCACGGGGGAGAGGTGTTCGCAGCTATGAAATAGGAACGAGTAGCCGCGCGCGCGTCTACTAATTCGCGTGGTCGCCTCGCTACGCAGGTAGTGGACGCAAATGATATTAAATATTAAACATTTTTTCGTAACACTTTTTATGTTCCTATCAAAATGTTCTTTTCAAAACTACTTTTGTATAAGTTTATTCTACCTTTACCTACTGTTATTGTTCAAGTTTTCTCGCACTTTCTACAGTATTACATTAAATTTATTCCATTTCGGTTTCCTCACGATGTTTTCTTTTACCGTTTTAAATTGGAGGCATTACGGACATGCCTTCGAAAAAATAGTGATGCGCGTGTAATTTGAGCTGGGGATAGGATACGATATAGGTCATCCCCAAAGGGTCCCCTTTATTCTACCTACTAAAGTAGAATAAAACGGAGCATTAAGGACTACGATGATGAGACGATCAGAAATCTAGCTGTGTCAATAGATTCAATAAGCAGCCCACTAAATATTCCTACTACTGGGACTCAGGGCCTCTCTCGCAAGGAGAGAGTCAAGTCCATAATCCACCACGCTGGCCCAGTGCGGGTTGGTGGATGACACATGACCTCAAAAGATTCTAAGTACATGGCGATTTCTTCACGATGTTTTTCTTCACCGTTTTAAGTTAGCGGTATTACGCATATTACTCCGAAAAGACAGTGGTGCCTGGTGCACGTGGGATTTAAAACCGGGGCTCCAGATCGGCCGCCGCCGTTCTCCCGACTAGACCAGCCGTAACTATTTAGTACGTATTTAGAACTAATAGACTTTAGTACCTACATAAAACATTGCACAACCATAAACTACGTCGTAGGTGGCATTAGCAGATTTTAACACTAAATTACAACAATTAAATATTTACTGATTTAATTTTTGATTTGATGCGTAAAAGTAAAAGGGGAATAACAACGACGCCAGACACGCCTAAAGTTTTTAGGACTAATGATAATATACCATAACAACTAACGCATAACAGTTTTCGCATGTTTCGCAATTTTTGCTACCGTATATAGCATAAACATAACTTAGCATAATGTTTAAAGGCACATATTGAGAGAAGCATAACAATACCTAAACATAACAATTGGTCCTATTATGGTCTATCACTGAGGTACGACTCCGGGTGAGCTCCTGGAGCCAGAAGCTCTATGTCCTTGAGTGTAACCTCTCGCTACGGCGACGACCTCGCTTGGCTCGCTCCTCTCAGGACCTCCCTTGAGCTTCTGGCTCCCGCATTTTTTTTATAAAGTAAAATAGGCAAAAAAGCATGCGTTTTAAATGATAAACAGATGATTGGGATTGTTTGTTTAGTCTTATGTCCTAAGCATGGCAATTCTGCCAAGAGTGTGTTAAAATTTGTAAGTCTAATAATTTTGTTTTATACTTATTTTCCATAACACCCGTGCGAAGCCGGGGCGGGCTGCTAGTTTGTTATACAAGAGTGCAAAGTACATTTTTAACCGCGTGCTCAATTTTGATGACCGAGCAAGCGAAGGATTCTAAAATTGAATCACGAGCGCAGCGAGTGAATCAAAATTAGAATCCTGAGCGTAACCAGGGAATCAAAAGAGCACAAGGTGAAAAATCTTTGCACTCGAGTGCAACACGTAACTTTTCATTCCACCTCAGCGAGGAAATGACTAAATGCAAACTTTTAAATGTTTTCGCGCTAAGCAAATTAAAAAAAAAGTAAGTAGGTACACCAAGGAGGTTCCGAGTCTGAGTTTTTAACATATAAAAAAAAAATATGATGCATTCGGCACCAAGGAGGTAGAAATAAATAGGTTGAATTATGTTTTGAATTCAAAACCTCAGTATAATCATCGCAAAACATCTAGTCCGATCTGAAGTTGCACCATGGCGGCCCGCGACGGTACAGTCAATACCGTCGCGTATTCAAATTTACTTTAACCTCTAGAGGGTAAAAACGACTTTTGCGCCCTGATATCGAGGAGCAAAAGTACTCTTTCCGAGCTAGTGGGATGAAAATAAATTTTAAAATCAGTGCGTGGGTTCTCTAGAAATCAGGTAACATACATAAAAAAAATAACATTATGGTCGAATTGATAACTTCCTCCTTTTTGAAAGTCGGTTAATAATTAACCAACATATTAGCAGTATAAAAAAGATGTAATTGACTTACACAATAATTTCTGTAATCTGAGGTAAACACATTGACAAGGTCAGTGGTCCTCGTTCATTCTTGTAGCCAACACACTGAGGAGCAGCAAACAAGGTGGGGCTGTCTGGAACGTGACGACAAGCTCGAACCCAATCCTGTCCATTTCTGAGGTGAATACCAATGAATCCGCCTCCACTCATATTCTTTTTTATGAACATTTTTGATTTATTCAAAATGTCATCATTCCATACTAAATATTTGTGCAAGTGTGTGTTTTCCTTTTGCACTGGGAAACTTGCAGGAGCACCTGAAATAATGGAAATTTAGCACAAGTTTTGTAATATCCGAGGTCCTAAACTTACTTAAAAGGCTAAAACTTGATATTTTAACTTTTATACCTATTATATCGGCATGTGACGCTGCACAGCATCTATAGTGAGATCGCGCTGTTTTTCTTTCTGGCAACACACAGGAAACACGTCACTATTCTGGTAACTTTAGTCTATGAAAATGGCATGGTACAACCTGATTTTCGGTTCTGGTCACCCGAGCTTGAGCTAAGGCGATCTACCCTCATAGCGTCGTATTCTTTCGTTGAAGCAACAACTCAAGCCGAAACTCTCACCGATTTTGAGAAAATTTCGGTAATTTGAATATTTTAATCCGATAAGGTCAGTTATTTGTCTAGTGAGTCGCGCTGGTGCTATACTAAAGTGAAAATAACTGATCAAGTGCAATGAGTGATTGCAAATCTAGTGATCGCGACGGGTACCTAGTGGTACCGATAAGAAATGGATTACCTTCACCCGCCTTGGAAGTGGGCCTCGAGGATGAGCGAGTGTCACACACTCCCGAACAACAGGCTTCGTCCGGGGACGAGACTGGGCCGCGCAGTTAGCGGCAGGGTTCAGCGTAAAATGAACCACCGCCGCGGTGTCACAAGCGGCTGGCTTCACCAGACTCCCATGAATGAGCAGAGGTAAAGAAGAGGAAGCAGGTAAGTGAGATGCAGTGGTTTTTGTAAATTTCTTGATGAAATACGAGTGATTCCGGAGTTTTGCAATTAAGTAATGAACGGATGGTGTCTGCTATCTTTTCTGAACGCAGCACGTTACAGCAACTTTTTCTACCACAAAATCTGAAATCGTTTATGCTATTGAACAGACCAGACAACTGCATCAACGGGGACATTCTTTCGAAACTCGATCTAGGTTTTATTTAAAACATCAGTCAAAGAAACATCGAATTTAACGACCGTTTTTGTCAACTTTTATAGGCAAGAGATTGTCTGGATACTAAGGAAAAGGCGTTGGCTCCTGCTAATGCTAACTGTACAATGTTTTTCTAACACTATTTACCCTTACTTCAAAATTTCACAAAACTAGCGAGGAAGTCGTACATGTCGTTTGTGGAAATCGAGCTGAATGCACTAAAAACCCGTCGGGAGCGAATCCTGATGGAAATCACCAACAAAAGCTTCGGGTAGTTTTAGTTTTTCAAAGTCTTTATTTATAAAAGACAATAACAAGTAAATGTGTACAATTACTAGTATCCAATTCCTAGTAATACAATGCCGTGAGAATGTACATTTGTTTAGCAAGTAATTCATTTAAACGTGATTAAAACTTTTAGCGCAGGTGGTTAGTAACTTAAATATTTTGAGGATTAGTTAGTCTTAGTACTAAACTGGGGTTCAATTTTATGTAAGCTTTAGAATTAGCAATACATTTTAGGCAACTAATTATTTTACCTTTGCAAAAAATTAAGGGGGGTAGGCATGAGTGAAAATGAACCGTTGGCGCGGTTAAGCGCTCACAACTGACAACAAGAGCTCGCCGCTTGTTGCGCGCTGGGCACACACGGGCGCAGACTAAGCGCACGCCGTCTCAGCCTCTCAGTACGCTAATGACACGAGCGAGAATGGTGTGCACGGCGGCCGACCGACGGCCGGCCGGGCCGGCCGCATTAAACTACCTAGTCGTCGTGTGCTAGAAATAAGTGATGCGGTATTTATATCGATTATATGAGTCGATAAATTTGATAGTTTTGTTTCGAGTTTTACATAAATTATTTATTAGGGGATTTGGACTGTTACGATTCTTTTGTGTATAAAATTTTTCCGAGAGATTGTAAATATACTTATCAATTTTAGGTAAACCAATATTACGATGTAGTTTATGTAGATTAGCGCGGAAAGGAGTTTTGTAAGCACACTTTAAGACTTTATTTTGCAATATTTGGAGTTTATTTATTTTAGATTTACTAGTGCTGCTCCATACTGGGCAAGCATAAGTGATACAGGGTCGGACCAGGGTACAGTAAGTGCGCAATTTGATCTGGCTGCTAAGGCACGCCTGTTCATAATTGGGTTAAGTCCATTTAAGGCCTTGGTACCTTTTATACACAGCTTGGGAAATGTTATCAGTCCAGTTCAGCTTTGTGTCCAAGAAAGCACCCAGGTATTTAACTGAGCGACTCCAAGGTATACCGAAGTTGCCAATTTTCAAAGTTTTTTTGTGGATGGTTACGCTTGGAAGAAAACATAATTGCTTCAGTTTTACCTTCGTTGATTTTAAGTTTCCAGTTACTAAAGTAGGTGAGAAACGATTCAATAGCAAGTTGGAGACGGTTGATAATAAGGTCCACATCGGATGAAGATGTGTATGATGCAGTATCGTCGGCAAAACAGGCTACATTAGTTCGAGGTTGGATTGGAATGTCATTTAAATATGCCAAAAACAGGATAGGAGCCTGCTATGGACCCTTGGGGTACACCTGCAGGGACTGGTTTTGGGACAGACGAAAAGTTTTTAAATATGTACATTGAATGTACGATTTGAGAGATAAGATTTTATGATTTTAATTAAGTAAATTGGCAGACCCATGATCTATAGTTTATGCAATAGGCCATCATGCCAGACCGTGTCAAACGCCTTCTCGATATCTAATAGAAACATTCCCGTGGATTGCTTTAGGTTGAGGTTGTGAGACACGGTTTCAGCAACTCTAGCAAGTTGTTGGATAGTAGAGTGACCTTGGCGAAAACCAAACTGCTCATTTATGAGACGGCCACACATGGCGCGCAACAAGCGTCTGCAAAGAATTTTCTCGAAAAGCTTACCTAAACATGGAAGGAGACTGATTGGCCTGTAGGAGCTAGGTTCCGAGGGATCTTTACCAGGCTTCAGTATTGAGATCACTTTCGCCACTTTCCATGGTGAAGGAAAGTGGTTAAGTATAAAGCAGGCGTTAAATATTTTGGTTAGCAAAATAATGCATTTTTGAGGGAGATTTTTAATTAATAAGTTGGATATTTCATCGGGACCAGGAGCTTTGCGGGGTTTTAATGTGACGATACTTTTTTTTTGACCTCCGATGGGCGAACATGCATAATGCTCTCGATAATGGGGATATGATTGTCTATAAGAGATAAGGAGTTCTTGACAACTGAAAGTTTTTCACTGGACCAGTCAGCGGTGAGCAACATATTGTTGAGAAAAGTATCGGCTAATAAGTCACATTTGTCCTGTTCGTTTGTAATAACAGAGTTGTCAACTACTTTCAGCGCTGGGATTGGAGTAGAAGTAGGCCGCAGGGTCTTGATTAGACGCCAGATATCATTTGTGGGGTTGTCCACTTTCAAAGCTTGTTGGACCACATTTTTCCGTTGTAATATTTGATGGCTTGCGTTATTTGAGACTTCAGTAAAGAAATTTGATATTTCCAAATTTTACGCTGGAAATAGTTCCGACTCTTTGGTAAAATATCTACGGAGACGATTTTTTTGACTGATTAGTCGTTGTATATGTCGAGGCAAAGAAGTGGAACTCCATGGTTTTAGAGTTTCAATCGGGATGCAGGTATCACGTGCCTCAATTAACAAATTTTGAAACTCGGTGATGGCCGAGTCAATTTTGGGTGGGGTTTCAAAGGTTTTTGTGGTTAAGGTGACATTATTGTTGAGAAAACTTCGAAATTTGTTCCAGTCCGCCTTCCCATAATTAAATCTCTGAATTGGGCTACGACAAGCTTTACATGTGAAGTTGACTAGCACTGGAAAATGGTTTGAAGACAATGCCGATATAGAAGATATGTCACAAGGAGGGTAAAAGTTTTTACTAAGTAAAATATCTGGTATAGATCGGCTGTCCAAAATCAAAACCTAGCAAGGGACATATTTGGCAAAATACGTTTTTTTAAACCAAATTACGTAAAAATTTGTGCTGCATCTAATGCAAAAACAACCATATTTATATCGCAATTAGTACTATAGTTATGAAAATGCCAAACCTAGCAAGTGCACGTCTTAGTCCGGTTTAACAAAGTCAAAAATCTAGCAAGTAGCATTTCCAAATCCAAACCCTATTAACTACGGTACATACTAGGTTTTGAATTTGTAAATGGGACTTACTAGGTTTATGAATTTGGGCTAAGCCATATGCTAGGTTTTTGAACTTGGAATTGTGTCATACTAGGTTTTGGTTACAAAACCAGTGAAGTATGTTCCAACGGAATTTCCAATTACTACTTATAGTAAATAATAGCAAGTCAGTGAGAATTGAGAAGTAAGTGCGCGGGGCAGGGGAGCGCTGTCACACGATCGTGTTTCGACTTGTTACCAGTAAAGATTGTCATAATAACAATAAAATAACAATAGAGATTGTCAACATTTTCATATTTGGG
Organism: Ectropis grisescens; assembly: GCA_017562165.1. Taxonomy (NCBI): domain Eukaryota; kingdom Metazoa; phylum Arthropoda; class Insecta; order Lepidoptera; family Geometridae; genus Ectropis; species Ectropis grisescens. The sequence goes on along the minus strand of CM029770.1, from coordinate 14,507,895 downwards.
CTGACAATTGCACAGCTCAAAATAAGAACTGGACACTGTTAACCGCTTTTTTTTTTTTTTTAACTTTTATAGGTTTACACTTGACCGCCATCTCGCCTGATGTTAAACGACAATGCAGTCTACGATGGAGCGTGTTTACCTAGAAATAACCGATTCACTCTCGATTTGACTCCAGGACTCCAGGACAATTGACAGAATAAGATCTGCTCCTATTGAGATCAACAACTCCATTCCTCAAGGTAGCGTGATTGGATGTATCCTATTTTTATTTTACATTAACACACTACCCAAAATTTTGACTGAATTTAGCGTTCTTTTCGCCGATGACATTTCGATATTGACATTTTGTAATAATAATTTAAATCTTAATAAAATATTAACTGACATATTTAATGGTATAAATAATTATATGACTGACCACTGTCTTGACTTAAGTTTTACAAAACAAAAAATCATACAATTTAGACCCCACAAAATCACCCCTTGACATTAACTTTTGCTACAATAATAATAGATTAGAATGTGTAAATACGGCTACACTACTAGGTTTAGAGCTTGATACGCATTTGAATTGGAAAAAACACATAAGCAAAATAAAATCAAAATTGTCTAGCTTTTCATATGCATTAAAAGAACTAAGGCGGGCGTCTGACCTAAATACAGCAATAACGGCTTACAATGCGTTTGCTTCGTCGTGGCTCAGATACGGTATTACTCTTTGGGGAAATAGTGTGGATGCAGACAGCCTCTTTGTCGCCCAAAAAAAATTTATCCGTATCCTGGCTAATATAAAAACTCCCGACACAGACATACATAACTTTCACAAACCATATTTTATAAAATTTAAAATACTCTCTCTAACTTCATTATATATTTTAGAATGTTGTAAATTTGTTAGAAAATATAATGAATTCTTCGATAAATTTGCGGACCAACCTCGGAAGACTGCACGAAACATTAGATCTCAATATAGGCACAAGCTTGTTGAACCTAAATCACGGCTAGAAATGCATAGCGCTGGCCCACACTCAATGGCTGCAAAATATACAATAAGCTACCAAATGACATAAAGACTTGGAAAAAAAAATCAATTTTATTGAATGTCTAAAGAATATATTAGAGAATAAATGCTATTACAAACTACAAGACTTTTTTCAAGACAATTTTGATGACCTAGAAATGAGACGTTCCGATGCCACTTTTGCCATGCCCTTATAGGGCCATATGTAACGAATACAATAACTATAATCACAACACATGATTGTACTGTACCTACATATGACGCAATAAAGATTTGAGTATTGAGTATTGAAGACACAAAGATTGTAATCATCAGGGAAAACCCACTCAGGCAACGTATTCCACAGCCTAGACGTTCTTATCAGAAAATTAGAGTCTATTAAATTTGACTACAATTGTCAATATCGATCTTCCAGTAGAGACTGTGACTTTGAGTTGCCTAACAAAAGGATATACACATATATGACTGCGGATCCAGTTCATGGAAACATAAAAAGAAAAATTAAAAGACAAGATGTTTTAGACTTCGAAGATTTTAAGGAAGTGGTTCTTGATTCAAGACAAAAGATACAGGTCAGAGAATTAAATAATAGCAGAAAATGGCCAAAGAAAAATAGAACAGCAAGAAAAAATGACGACGAAGATTTAATAAAATCATTCTTGCTCGGCCAAGTTGTTCAAGTCAAATTCATTGCTGGTTCAAGGAATATTTTAACAAACCTACTAATGAGTAGCTAATGAAAGTTATTATTTTCAGTTTTGATGAACCATTCGCAGAGTTGGATTTTCTTCCCAAAAAGTTTAAGGTAACAGAGTTACCCGAAGAAATATCAGGACCTCGAGGCATTCCAACTCGAAAAAAGGACATCATTGTTGCTAAATTGGTTCCTCTAATGCCAAAACCAGACGAATGTTTTGGAATCAAATGCCAGTTAATGATGGATCGATTGATCTCCAAACTGAAGGCGATATGCCAGAAGAAACTTAATTTGACTTTATATTTGTTTCACTATATTTGATTTGTAATATTGGTTTCAGAATCTTCCATAAAGGAGTAGGTTTATTACATTAGGCAGCGGTTTTGCTCGCATGTTACGTGAAAGTTCCATAAATAGTAAAATTTTATTACTGGCGATAGGTGATTTTGAAAATTCAGGTCTATTATTATTCTAAAAAAAGTTTTTGTCATAGTGATGCCGCGTAATGCCGCTAACATAAAACGGTGAAGGAAAACATCGTGAGAAACCGACATGTACCTAGAATCTTTCAAAGTCATGTGTCATCCACCAACCCGCACTGGGCCACGTGGTGGATTGTGGCCCTAACTCTCTTGCAAGAGAAGGCCCAAGTCCCAGCAGTGGGAACATTTAGTGGGTTGATGATGATACTTTTAGCACCTACTACACTCGGGAGCAAGACAAGCCGAATATGATTTATTTTCGTAAATTAACTTTTTTTTTGTACTTTTGCTTATTTTTGTTGTTTGACCAATAGCAAAAACTCTTTAGAGAAATCAATTAAAACACCTAGTAATTTACCTTACTAGGTTTTTATTTTGGATTTTATGTTATACTTATGTTGGATTTCCCAAATCAAACTTAAGTAAGGCACATACAACTGGCACAGTTAGACAAACATTGAGTTAAACTAGCTTATAATGTAAAGCAAATTATATTTATAAATATCAAAATGAAAACAGTACAAAAAGGATGTTGTATTCTGAATGGTCAAAGAAAATGTTTCTTTTCCTTCTCCTACAAAATTTGCTCAATGCTCTTTGCTAGGTTTTGATTTTGGACAGCCGAGATGGCCTAAATTTAGCTGAATAATGCACCAAGGTGGGATTCTTTGGAGCGTGAACAATATATTCACGGTTAAGCATATGTTCATACAGTTTTTTGCCATGCGTATTAGTGGAACCAGGTGGCCAAAGAGGGTGTTTCGAATTCATGTCACCCATGGCTACAACAACGGAGTCTACTGCCATGATACGGTCAATATCACCAGTTATTAATGGAAGATTAGGGGACTGATAGACAGCAAAAATGGCAATGTTAACATTAATCAACTTCAAAGAAATGCCAATAGCTTCCAGATTTTGCGTATTGGGTAGTTCAATTTGGTTATGTACAAGATCTGAACGTACCAAGAGCGCCACTCCCTGGCCAGAACCACTGTTGTGCTTATCTCGTCGGTAACAGACAAAACCCGGGATATAAAGTTTCAGACGGTTTGTTAACTTAGTCTCACACAGGGCTATTATGTCAACATTAAACCTACTCACGGCAAGATCGGCGAGCTCCTGTTGCTTTCTGTGAACGCCGTCAGCGTTCCAGTAAAGAATACGTAATTTTGGGCAGTCAGATATAATGTCCGAGGTGGGTTACTATCAGAATTACTTTGTCCATGAAAGTATTACAATTTATGAATTCAAGTTTTATCGAACTGATTGTGGAGAGAATCTCGAGTATTTAAAAGCTTCGGGTAGGTTTGCGTAAAATCTCCCTGAGTCACTCGGAATCTTTTCATTTTACAATTTCAGCAATATTTCTGTGTTCTGTGTTAAGTGTCTTTCTGTTTTGACTGTGTTCACAACTGCTAAACTTCACATCAAATTTTTTCAAAAATTGTGAGTAGGTAGTGTACACTGTTTGCGGAAACTGTCGGGAGCATATCGGGATAGAAATTACGACAAAAACTCTTTGTAAAGATCTGCGTAAAATTCCTCCGAGCCCTTTGTTTATGCATCTCGTCAATGACAGACTTACTTGAAAACAGGTAATATCGACGAGTGGATATGGCTGTAATTTAGCCGAAAGGAGGTCCGGTCAGGACCAAAGACCTAAATTTGCTGCTTCTCGTGACACATGTAAACAGTTTTTCTACTTCAGTTTTCAGTTTTTCGACACAGCGCGCCCCATAGATGCTAAGCGTGATTTGTAACTACCCTGCAAGAACCCTGCAAAGGACAAAACCCGTCAGGAAAAGGGGAATGACCGCAAATGAATTGCACATCCTAACATGGAATCTTCAAGGAAGTCTCTGAGCGTATCGGAAACAGTGGCAGACGCTTCGGGCTCCGTAGGCCCTTTGGCAGGTGTCTGCCATTAACCTCCAAGCCCGTGCTTGTTTAACCCCACACATAATGTTCAAGGAGGCTGTCACTCGAGCATATCAGTGACAGTGGCAGACGCTTCGGGCTCCGTAGGCCCCTCAGCAAGCGTCTACCATTTACCTCCGAGCCTGTGCTTGTTCAACAAATTTTGCCACTGGATTACTCTTACCTGGTGCTTATGTATGAGCTGGAGCAACTTGCGGTGGGCCTCTATCATGTTTGATGAGGGAAAGTTTTGAAACCTATTTTCTTAATAGCTAGAGGGATGTACTCGTATATACTCTTAGCTACCCTAGCTAGCTTGACAGAAGCCTTATGCTACACAACGTTAGTTTGGGACCCAAATGAGATGTTTTCGTAGGGAAACAATGATCTATCGCGTATCATTCTGTTTGAAGTATCACATGCATAGTTGTATACTCTTGTCAGCATTAGGCACCAGGTCATACACGCGTCTGAGACCCTATTTGTTATTTGTGCATGACCTTACTCTTTTTAGAATATCTTCCGAACATCTTGTAGGTGAGGCCGTAACATTACACATACACAATCAGGTTGGGAAACTTTTGGAACATCCCAATAGAGATGTTTGTCCTGTTTTGGAATAAGAAAATTTGTCGAATTACGTCTACGCACAGCTGATGGCAATAATTCCCTTTTTGTGTCAATTTACTGGTAAATGGGTAATGCCAATTTATTAAGACGCCAATATGAAGGGTTCGCTTGGAAATTTTAGTTCAAAGGTAGCGTCTCCTATGTCATCTGAGTGAATACCTGATTAGGTTTATTTGATTTCAGAAATGTCTGGTTTCTACTATATACATGCTTTTCAATTATTCATAGCTATAATGCAAATTTTATTTACTGGTTGTAAAATGATTTATCATAATTATCCACCTAACTTATTTTTTACTCTTTTCTACACATAGCGTCGTCGTGGTCACCAGGAGCTAATAAACACATCTCTCACTATAGATGCTGTGCATCGTCACATGCCGATATAATAGTCAAGTTTTACATTAAATAAAACTTGTATTATTGAGCAGAGACGATGCACAGCATCCCTTTCAGGCCTCCTGGCGACTGAGAGACTTCTATGAGGGTAGATCGCCTTAGCTCAAGCTCGGGTGACCAGAACCGGAAATCAGGTTGTACCATGCCATTTTCATAGACTAAAGTTACCAGAATAGTGACGTATTTCCTGTGTGTTGCCAGAAAGAAAAACAGCGCAATCTCACTATAGATGCTGTGCATCGTCTCTGCTCAATAATACAAGTTTTATTTAAAACTTGACTATTATAAATCAACTGAACAACTGAAATTTTTTACTGATAATATAAAATATTATCGATACTTATTTTATATTAACAGTAAAATTATTTTTCACTAAAAATAGCAATTCGTTTATTTATTTTTATTAAGATTTAATATTAATATAATTTAACAGATTTTTATTAGTATTCATGTATACATTATTTATTTTCTTAACCCTTAAGATATTATTATTTTTATAACATGACTAGCGGCCCGTTCCGACTTCACTCGAATATTGTCACAATAACAAAGACAGAATGAACACACAGAACCCTCACTTAGCGAAAATTTTTATATAAACAGCGACTCTTGCTGGGACGCAACAAAGTGCAATTCAGCTCGCATTAGCGCTCAATGCCTATCGCAATTTTTAACCTAAACATTTGCGCTCTCTTCTAACGCGTAACTCTGTCGCTGTCTGGCGCGAAATGATGCGCATCGAAAGGGTTGTCGACATATTATCTAATAAAAAATTAAATTAACCTTTCGTTATGTAGGTAGTCAGCATTGTAGCTCAGATTATATGTTTTAGTTATTTACTTCGTAACGCGCAAGACAGCTAGAAGAGGCCGTAACATAGGGTCGGACACATTGAAATTAAAACAATAAAAGTATACTTTGACTGTTTTTATTCTACTTGATCGTCTAAATGTTGTTTGATAAATATGTCACATATTTTAATGTACTTACCTACACTAATACGTACAACCAGCTTCGATTACAAGCTATTTTATAATGTCCCGTACTTTTTGTACGGTTAGCAGAAAAATATAAAAAGTAATGGTATATTTTGTACAACTAGGAAAAAATTATAATTCTTTGTTTTTTGACTCGTGCATCCATATACAGCACAATATATGGCGACATAATTTTGCGCGGGAAACGTGTTGCGCGAGCGCTCAGACGTGCGTTCGACAACCACCTGGCACTTGTTCCGTGCGAGGAACGGTCTAGCTGTAGGCTAAAACCGCGCGACCTTGAGCGAGTGAGGATGCACTGACTAAGGTCTGCGCCCACTTATAGGACTCTGCTACCACTCGACAAATAAATCACACAAATATGTGCTTTATGCCACGACCGTTACGATATAGATTACATTGGCAACATAAATTAGCAGACGGCTCGCCGACAGAATGCTCGGTATAGTTGCCGGCAAACAAGCTGACCCAATGAAGTTAGCCGCGCAGAAACGTTTTTTAAGGTCTCTTTGGTGGAAGTGAACAAGCGCGAACTTTCCCCTTTCACGTCAGTTTTGGGTCTTTTCACGACAGTTCTAGATACGTCACAGCGTTACAGTAGCGTTTCAACGTCGCATCCGTTTTTATCTATTTTGTACGATCGTTTCGCATCCATTTTGTACGATCTTGTTATTATTATTACAAATGCTTAAATTTGTAATTGTTAATTATATTTTATTTTTTAAAACGTTTATTTTATATTTTCTCATGTCATAATGAAGGAATAAAATATTAATAGCTTAGTTTTTTAGCATCTTAGTATAAAACCGCTGGCTTTGACCATAATTTTAGCGATGTGTATGTTCTCTATTTGCTCTAAGTCGTAAACTATGAGAGATCTCATTTAAATATTTTTTTTGTGAAGGTTTACTACATTTAAACCTTTAATTCAAGGATAAAATATATATATTTTTAAATTATCCAAGTTTCTCAAAAATGGATTTGAAATGTTCACTTCCGGTTTACAATACGTAAAATAATTCAAATTTCGAATTCAACAAACAAACTGGACAAAAGGATAGCAGACAATATAATTTTAACAGACCTATAATAATTTGTTATTTCTATATTGAGATATAGACATATCAGCGAAAATGATGCTAGCCTAATCTATAATATAAAAATGAATCACAAAATGTGTTGGTAAGCGCATAACTCAAGAACGCCTCGGCCGATTTGACCAATTCTTTTTTTTAAATGTTCGTTGAAGTCCAAGGATGGTTTTTACGGCGAGAAAAATTCGAATAATTGCTGGGAAAATCTTAAACCAGCCCTTTTCCTTTTCCCATACAAACGATTCGTAATAATAATTCAATTTGAACTTTATTACTATACCATAAAGTTCAATTGTCAGTGGTGTTAGTGGAGAGGTTCCAGAAAGGGAAAACAATTGAGTGACGTTCTGATGTAAGCATCGTATTATATTGATGTCGATATTTATATGATGGTAAAATGTCACTTGAAATATAAACGTATCTTTGATGTGCATCTATACTAATATTATAAAGCTAAAGAAGTTATTTGTTTGAACGCGCTAATCTAGGGAACTACTGGACCGATTTAAAAAATCTTTCACCATTCTTTCATTCGTACATAATCATATGCCATAGGTTATATAAATGTACCACGGGCGAAGCCGGGGCGGGCCGCTAGTTTTCAATAAAAATAAATATTAAGATAACAATTTCGACATTCAAAATAATTTCACAACTTAAGAAAAATACTCACCTGTAAAAGCTAAAATAGTCCATTTTTCTGTAGGATATTTTTCTTTCCATTTGTTCATCATAACATCATTATGTGCATCATAGTTTAGTGGTCCATAGAATTCAGAATCAACAAAATCAATACCAAAAGTGTCCCAGAATGGTCCAAATGGGTTACCAGACTTAGCATTGCAACTTTTCTCTATCTCACCAGTCCTTTGAGTGTAGCAAAATGCTACTCTTTTATTTTTTGGCCATATTGAAGGTCCATTATGGCTCATAAATAATTCCATAGTAACTACTTTGTGGTATCGACTTAAAACTTCTACATTAAAATATGTATCAAATGGCACCTGAATAGATTTAGGTTCTCCATATCGATATTCAACCCATGGAGGTAATATTAATGTTCTGTTTATACCCTTGCTAAATGCTAATACTCCTAAAAAATGATCTGCCTGATTTCCAAATCTACCTGAAATAAATAAAATGAACATCTGTAATTCTGCACATACATACTTATTTATATTTAGAGTTGTTTCATGAAGACTTGAGAGGATCTAAAATTGCTTTCTAAGAGTGTAAAAATACACTAAATAATTATCACTTTCCTTTTTTTCAGTAGACTTACAGACTTGACTTTGACAGATTGTATTTAAATGGTCACCATCTACAAGTCTTTGATAACCTCCACATTCATACACAAAAACATTCATGTATATGAATTTAGCATATAACCTATATATATATATGTATGTCTGATATAAGTTTGGAAGGGATTCCACACACAAACTTATATCATACAGTGTTGAAGTAAAAACAATACCATTTAGACTGCAGGCCCGTGAACAAAATGTATGGGTCAAATGAGCCAGCATGAGTCCTATGTAGGATGATAGATGGGTATAAAATAATAAGATTCAGCACTATGCCGTCACTTGTAAGCTGTCCAACTGAGTGCAGATGAGCATTCAAAAGCGCAAGTAGAGTGGTAAATTTTGGTCATTTGTTTTTGTACGGCATTCTTACCATTAAATAGATCCGTAGAAAATAATGAGAAAAGGCGTAGTGCCGTACAAAAATAGTGGTCCACCAAATCGGAAACATGTTTGAAATTTCGGAAATTTTCAGGGAAAATTTGGTCATTTGATACTGTACGGCATTGGTTCCATACAGTTGCAATAGCTCGTCTAACCCATTATTCCGCAACGCCGTACAAAAATAATGCGACAAGAGGAAAATATCGAGGGATCAATCTCCTCTTTTCAGTGATCCAGGGAGGTGATTTGATACAACGTAAAATTAATTTATTCTGAAAGCATTTGGTGCAAAGATAAAATTTTATACGTGCCGTACATTTTGTTAGTCCAAGAGTCAGTAAATGCCAAAAAACTCCAGAAAATACCATGTGACGAAATTTACTTTAGGGTGATATTTAGTACGATTTTTTTAAACGTCATTCAGATAATTTATTTTAATTTAATACATGTCTAAGAAAAGTCAATGCTGTAAAATCTGAAAGTTCATAGCATAGGCCAGTAAAGATTATAATTTAACTTTGCCATAAACTTCCGATACAAATTTCTTTTTATGAGGTCTGAGATCACTTACTGATCATAAAACCACAAAATGCTAACAGATTCAGGAGGAGCGCCATCTTCAAAAAAAATTTTTGGCCGATATCTCGGAAACTATGCACTTTAGGGCCAAAATTATTGAACTAATTAGTGTAGAAAATAAAATTTTACACCATTTGTTGCCTAAAACTTTTTTGTGAAACGTACCATTTACGATTTAAGGCCCATTTGATGAAACGTTTTTTTTTTATCGCGGCCGATAACTCTTGAAATATTAGATTAATCAATCAAACACCTCAAGCCATTTTCAAAGACCAGTTTATTCTTTACAAATTTTACCTTTTTTTTGTAATGACTATATGTTTTGAGTTATATGAAGTTTTATGTTGGACCACTGGGCGTAATGTTGAAAATTTTAAGACACGCATGGTAAAATTTTTATTCTTAAAAGTAGCTTATGTGTTATTCCAGACCATGATCTATCTATACACTAAGTTTCATCGAAATCCCTAGTGTAGTTTTTAAGTGAAAGAGTTACAAACATCCTTCTCTCCATCCATACTTATGTAAGGATGGATTGGTGGAAGGATTGAACTATGTACTCCGAGTAAGTTAGTTTTCAACTCTTTTAACATGCTTTTAAACTACACATCATATTCACTCTCGTTTTATCTAATACTAGCTTTCGTTGGACTCCGAAGAGTTTACATATACCGCGTCAAAATACGTAAATGTAAAAAAAATACCCTTGCATGTTTTAAATTTGCACGTCAAATGTGATTATGAAAACATTTTTCATATTTCAGAAGATGATAGACATGATAATTCTGTCAACGTTGATTCTTATGTCGACTCAGTGGTTGATTCAGATTAACCCTCCGCTTATAAGGTGAAATCCTGCAACGTACAATGTTGTTATTTTAACCTCACATTTATGATAAAAGTAAATATATAGATGAAACAATAATATTCAACACTATGCCGTCAGTTGTTAGCTGTCCAACTGAGTGCAGGTGAAGAAAGGATGTTGCAACCCTCGGGCATTTCCCCATATTGCATGATTTTTTGTACGGCTTTGCGAAATAATTGATTAGAAAGTGTATTGAAATTGTAAAAGTAGTAATTTTAATTATTTTTACTGTTGGATTTTTTTATCAGGCTATTTTCAGGGTAAATTCGGTCATTTGATAATGTATGACATCGGTTCCATACAGTTTAAATACCTGTTACAATCCTTTATTCCGCAACACCGTATAAACATCATACGACAAGAAGAACAGATAAAGGGTTGCAACACCCTCTCTTCACCTGCACTCAGTTGGGCAGGTAACAAGTGACGGCATAGTGCTGAATCTTATTATTTTACAGGTACCCTTTTATCTTTGACCTACATAGGTATGTTAGTGGTTTAAATAAACCATCAATTTCGTACACGGGCCTATAGTCCCTAACTAGGTGTACATATTTTGTTTGATTGAGGGTTAAAATATACGGCATTATTTATTCACCTTAATACTATTTAAGGCAACGATAATAGATTAAAAATTCCTATATTTCATTAACCGATTCGTTGCGGAAGCCACGACAGGCGTGTCTAACAAGTTTTCGTTTTTTTGTGTCACAAATACAGAGTTTTCATCATCTAATAACCCACCACAAACAAAACAATTGTTTATTTTAATACAATTCTCAAATTTTTATTATTTTTGGTAGAATAACAGAATTTAAACGTCTTATGAATCAAAACGTATGGACTTTAGAAAAAAAAGGTAAAAGTTATAGAAAATAAAACTGATCTTTAAAAATAAATAGATGCGTTCTATTGATTTACCTAATATTTCAAAAGTTATCGGCCGCGATAGAAAAACTGTTTCATTAAATGAGTCGTAAATCGTAAACGGTACATTTCACAAAAAGGTTTTTTTGAAAACAAAAAGTGTAAAATACTATTTTCGACAATAATCTCCATAAGTTTTGCCCTAAAGTACATAGTTTCCGAGTTTCTAACTAAGTGATACACATTTTGTTCGAATCAGGGTTAAAATGTACGGCATTATTTTTTCCTAATTTATTTACCTGAATACTATTTAAAGCAACTATAATATGTAAAAATTGCTATATTTCATTAATCTATGATTATTGAAATAAATGAAAATTTGCATGTTTTGTATTCCTCTGTAACTTTTTTTAGAACACGTTTTTTTGTACGGCATTACTATACAACAATAGTTTTTAGCAATGTCATTTAGAAAAATAAGGTGCCGTACAGTATCAAATGACCTACCACCTTTATAAATAAAGTATACGTTGAAATTAAGGTAATTATCGATATACATTTAAATGAACAGTAATTTTTGTACGGCATTATTTTTAACTGTACGTTTGACTTCTAGACAATGTTTTGGAACCGATGCCGTACTGTATCAAATCACCTCCTTGGATCCCTGAAAAGAGGAGATTGATCCCTCGATAATTTCCTCTTGTCGCATTATTTTTGTACGGCGTTGCGGAATAATGGGTTAGACGAGCTATTGCAACTGTATGGAACCAATGCCGTACAGTATCAAATGACCAAATTTTCCCTGAAAATTTCCGAAATATCAAACATGTTTCCTATTTGGTGGACCACTATTTTTGAACGGCACTACGCGTTTTCTCATTATTTTCCATGGATCTATTTGATGGTAAGAATGCCGTACAAAAACAAATGACCAAAATTTACCACTCTACTTGCGCTTTTGAATGCTCATCTGCACTCAGTTGGACAGCTTACAAATGACGGCATAGTGCTGAATCTTATTATTTTATACCCATCTATCATCCTACATAGGTCTCATGCTGGCTCATTTGACCCATAAATTTTGTTCACGGGCCTGCAGTCTAATTTTTTTAAGGAACATGAACAAAATTGAAAATTTTGATTAACCCCCGACTACCTCGGATTTGTAATTTGTACAACATTTTACTAGTCAAGCCCTGTCATTTAATAAGCATATTAAGGGAGTTCTGAAAAACGGCATGTATTTCGGCATTTTGTGGTAGCAGATCTTGGATTTGAAATTTGTTATAGTGTACTAGCTGACCTGGCAAACGTTGTTTTGCCATATAAATAATTTTGTAATAAAATAAGAGTTGATCGTAGAAGGATGAAAATTGAGGATTGTGTGTATTTTTGTATGTTGTATCATAAAAAAATAGAAATTAAAAAAATTGTCTACAAAATATAAAATAAAATTTTGGGGTGGACTACCCCTAACATTTATGGGGATGAAAAATAGATGTTGGCCGATTCTCATAGATACCGGATAAGCACAAAAAATTTCATCAAAATCGGTCAAGCCGTTTCGGAGGAGTATGGCAACGAAAACTGTGCCACGAAAATTTTATATATTAGATAGTATTCTACTAGTCAAACCCTTTCATTTAATACCCATATTGAGGTAGGCTGTGAAGAAATATTTTGTCCGCCATTTTGTGGAGGTGGCCATCTTGAATCGATATTAAGACGACGCGACGCCTTGAACTAAGAAACATGAAAACGAGTACTTGTGATTGCATAGCATGATAGCAACGAATAAAATAAGTCAAATTTTAAAAATATCGTAGATAAGGTGAAACCCTGTATAATTTTGTGAACAGGACAAAATTTTTGAAAATAGTCTGAATTATTAAAAAAAGATGTACAAACTTTCCACCAAAAAAGTTCAAATGCTTGGAATTATCAGCTACAACACCCTACTATTTTTTACGAATAAAATAGCCAGACTGCTATTCTATTTCATAGGCCGAGCAGTTATTTTATGTCATGTTTACAATACGAGTAATTAAATAAAAACCCAGTCAAATATTACTAACTGCTTTCAACATCATCAGCTGTGCCAGGCGATTATCAACTTTGAACAGATCCGCTAAAATCTAAAATAAATGCGATGCGGACAAGTTTCGCCGTGCGCCGTCCGTAGCGCCACGTACCCACCATGCCACCCATGCCGTCCGCCGCTGGTACGGCCAGTCAAGTTTATCAATGCGTCACCTTAACCAAACATAGCTAAGAACATCTGCACGGAAATTAACCTTTAAATGTAAAAAACCACATCGAAATTGCCCCATCCGTTTCGAGCTCTATGGTGCCAGACAGACAGACACACATCAACGTCAAACTTATAACACTCCTTTTATTGGTCAGGGGTTAAAAATAACAAACAGTTAGACAAAGTTATTCTTTCTATGAGAAATTCAGCTTATATTTCGAGAGCTGGCAGCAAATATTAGGTAGGTATTTGAGGCAAATTGAAAACTTGTTACATAGTTTTCCTAATATACCCCTTTACAGCAGTGCTGACCCGTGGCTGGTAAGTAGTGGGGTAAAATGAATCCCTCAATTTAGATTACCTGGCAGGTAGAAAGTCCCATCAAAACGAACAGTCTTTTCCAGAAACATGTCAAGTTATAAATAATTGTTTTATTGAATAACAGTGTTTTTCCATGATGGTGCGTGAGTGAGACAACTGAAACTTATGACACCCAATGAAAATTTCCAATTGTCTCAAATACATCATTTATATTTTTTGTAAAACATTTTTGCCTGCACCTGCCAAGAGTAAAACCCCAACTAAATTGTCTGGGTTATTATTTTTTATTTAGAGTAAAATATATATAAAATTTACATTGGAACAAAAATTCATAAAAATTGCATATTGCCTCAAACATTTTAAATGAACGAAAAAATTAATTAAAAGAATTAAAAATGAGTGGATTAATTTTGCGCTGATTATCACCAGCCAGGTTTGCAGCTCCGTGTAGGGGTACAATAGGAGAGTTAAATGTGCCAAATTTTCAGCTGCCTCAAATAATTACCTATGTACCTACCTACTCGAATTTGGTGCCTGCTCTCGGAATATAAGTTCAGTAAGATTGTATCGTTTAGCCGTTAATTAATTTTCTTCTACGAATAGCCGTTTCCAATGATACTACCCAATCTCATCTAAATAATATTGCGGGGTATGGCCCACCGCCCACCGGTCAAGACCAAGTCTGTTACCAGTTGAAATTGACAAAATAAAATACAAACCAAATCTGAGACTGAGAGTTCCTATTTCCATAATATTTACTTACCCATACATGGACAATATGCGACATAACCTTCGGTTTCTTGGGCATAAGACAGAGTATTTAGCAGCAACAAAGGAAACACTATTAAGAACATTTTTGTGATATTTTTATCACATTATTACATCAAGAATTATATATCGTATGTATTTTCCTTTATTATTCTCTTTCGGGAGTAGGTATTTGTTATTCAATATTCAAAATATTCAAATACCTATTACCTATTCAATATCTCACTCAAAGAGCATGTCACAGACTAAATAGAGAGATCCACTGAGAATGTAAATTACTACGTAAAGATTCGCGCACTTCATAGACAATAATTTGAGCCGTTTTCCGACGAGACAAAAATAGTTCTAACGTACGAACAGCCGGATCGTATAATTCGCCGTATTACATTACGGCTAGCCGTTTTGAAAAACAGGGCCGTTTTGTAAAGCGGCGGTTTGACGATTAGCCAGATGGAAAGCGGCTGATTAAAAATTGCCGGAATGTATTCGACGCCACACGTCATTCTAACCGGCTAGCCGTAATATAAAAAACCTCCGTGTGCTCGACACGCTAGTACCGCACGTTCGATTTACAGTCGCCTGTCCCCCGTACCTCTGTCGGCCTGGTTCGAGTCCTCCCCCGCGGGAGTTGACTCCCCGCCACAGAGTGCGCGCGCCGCAGTTGACGTTAACCTGCGCATCGACCGTACCGGGAGCTCCGCCGCGCGCGTAGTAGCTTGCCCGGACGGCCGCACACGCATCGTGCACCCGCACATCCTGCGTCTCCGCTCTGCTGAACCCGATTCGTGCAGAATCGGCACCAGCGAGCGGCCCGCAAGAAGCACCCCACCACCCCTCGCACCCCCCCGCGTCGTCTGGTCGCGGCTCCGTATCCCGCGTCCCGAGTGTGTTCCGTTAGTGCCGATCGGTTAGCTGGGCTTCCCTCACTGGTTCCACCTGGCTAGGCCTGTATCGCCGCGGAACATATACACACGGACGCCGAGCCACCGACCAACCACAGCGAGGTGCGAGCGAGACAACACGAGCGGGCTGCGATTGGCCGAGAGACCTGTCGGCAGTCGCTCGCACTGCATTACACCCCTACGGTTTGGCGATTAACATCGCCGCGTAAGAACAAGATGATCCCGAACGAACAGCCGGCGAACCTACTCGCCGAATTGCTGTCCGCCGATTACTCAGACGACCCGAACTGGACATCAGACCTTAACGCTCCCTACCGGCCGAGAGACCCGAAGGACCCAGCCTATCGGGACATCGAGATCACCTCAACAAATCCAGTTGAGCTGACCACACCAAATGGGAGATTTACACTCGAATCCCCGTTTTACCCGGGACAGTTACTGGGCGTCCGCAATAGGGCGACCATGGGACTCGCACCCTACAAGATACTCCGAAATTCGGAAGTGTCACAGCCGACGCACGCAGCTGCCCCCGGACACCGAGACCAGCATCATCATCAGCAGCCACAGTCGCCCGTGGACGACAGGGCTGACTCGGTGATGTGCAGCGGCGATGAAGCCGAGATGGACGAGAATATCTCGCCACCGCCGTCGCCGACACCGTCGTACTCGGAGATGGTGTCCTCCCCCCGAAGAATCACCCGCCGATTATAGTGGACCGTCTGGACAACTGGGAGGCCCACCTCGGCGCACTGCAGACCATACTAGGCTTCGCGCCTAATGTAAAGCCGTACCTGCGAGGACTACGCTTCCGCTCGAAAAGCGATAACGAATTTTGGGCGGTCCAGAGATACCTTGTCGAGGAGCGAGCAAAGAATCCCAACATTGAATTCTACTGCTACGCCCTCGACCGAGAGAAGCCCATCAAGGTAGCCCTGAGCGGGCTACCCGACGACACAGAGCCGGACCAGGTCGTCAGAGCCCTGAATGACCTGGGATTCCCGGCCACGTACTGCCGCCCTCTGCCGAAGAGAAACACAGCCAGAAGGAAGATTTTCCACGTACAGTTAGACCAGATGCCGTGGGATAAGCTGGACGCCTTGTACCGCGTCACGGTGCTCCTCTATATGCCCGGAATTATAATCGAGGCATGGAGGGGCCGCACCATCGTGCCGCAGTGCCACAGGTGTCAGCACTTCGGCCACGCGTCCGCCAACTGCCACCGCAGGCAGCGGTGTGTCAAGTGTGGTGGACCGCACGCCGGCACGGACTGCCCCCGTGCCAAAGATGCCCCCTGAGCTGCGCCAACTGCCGGGGGCACCATGCGGCCAACAGCCGCCAATGCCGTGTCTTCAGGGAAGAGGCGCGCCGAAGGAAGATTCCCATTCCCGGCGAGCGCCCGCCTCTCCCAGTAAAGACACAGGCACAGGCGGTGAAGAAAATGAACCTAGGGTTCCTTGGCGGCCCTCCGAAGCGGGACTGCAAGCCCCCGCGCTCCCGGGCTGTTACCGCGCCACCCCTTGATGGGACTTGGCGCACGGTAGGCCCCACCACCCCCGCCCCACCAACGTCGCCGGCGAAGGAGAAGAAGAAGAGAACTACACAAGAAGAGGGGCCTCTCTTCCACGCGGCATCCACCCCGCTACCACCGTGTGAGGAGGCCCCCCCTCACCCCGGATACGGGGTCCATTCAACCACTGTTGACAACACTACCGCGGGGTCAACACCCCAGAGACCCTCGCACCGCAGCGCGTGCAGCGCGCGAGCGAAGTGAGCAACAGACGCAGGTTGAGGAGGGGCGCTCACCCGCCCCGCCCTCCCTGCGACTCACCCTCACCTGTCACGGGCCCCCCGACCGCGCCCGACTCCCAAAGTTCGACTCGAACTGGGACCCGGGACGCGGGGGAGACCCCCTCCGCCTCAAAGCACCGAGCCGGCGCCTAAGCGCGAACTGAGCGCGGCACGCTCGGAGTCGCGGCCGGCGAACTCGCCGCCGCTAACACTGCCACCGGGGTTCGGCCCTTCAACCGAAGGGTCACTCTTCACCCCCCGCTTCCCCCGCCCACCGGCGGGTCAACCGCAGCCGGCGTACTCGAGACTCCTACATTCATCATTTGGGAGTCCCTGAGAAGCGCCTATGAAGCCGTCGCGTCTGGGACGCACCCGGAGCTCGCGGCGGCGCGTGCGATGTCCGCCATCCTACAGAAACTGTACGGATAGCGGACTCGAACACGAAAACGAACATCGAGACCTACATCCCAGACGCGCGCGTAAGCCTGCGAAAGGGGCGAAGAAGCCTGCCCGCGAGAGGGCGGGCTCGCAAATTCCCGGGGATCAGTGTGTCCCCAAGTCCTTCCCCGGTAAAGAGGTTCTCCTCGAGGCCGGTTTCCTAACTTCCCTCCTAGGGGAAGGAAGAAGAAGAACACGAACGAACCGTAATATAATAAAGCGAAAGATTATCCGCCGCTTTGACAATTTTTAGTTCCCATTCTTAACACTCATGGCGCTGTCTGACATAACAACAACCATGGCGTTGAAAACAGTACGTGTGTTGCTAAACTGCTAAGGTGACTGTGGATTCTGGTATTAGGCGGAATCCGCGGAACCCTACACAATATTAGTGGGGTGGTTTACTCCTTCCACCTTGCTAAGACTAAGTCGGACCAGGTTGGTTAGGAAGGACCCAGATCGGACTCGGAGCACCCCGACTCCACCTTGTCTTGTCGCTACTACCCCTAGAGCACAGATCACAAAATAGTTACTTCGTAACAGATGCATCACTGCCATACAAAAGCGCAAATACCTACACGATAATAATCTAAACTTTCGTAAACTACTTACCTACTGTTACTTGCAAGCAAAAAAACACTTTTACACAAGCACGCAGAGTTGAGAATACCGTGCGCCCCGTGTGACTTGTCGTCTGCTTACCGTCTGCGTCTGCTTGCGTTACTGACCAAACGTGCTAGGGTTGTACGAAATATGATAAGATGATAAAAAAACTAAACTGCAAATTGTAATTTTCTTTATAGTTTATTTAAATGGAATGAAAATGAAAAAAAAAATTATTATCTCAATAACGAAAACCGAATCACAAGAAAAGCTACAAAACCCTAGCGTCTACCGCCTTAAAGTTATTAAAAACAGTTTCACTCGCTCCCGGATGTTAAATACAAAGCGACAATAAATACAACGAATACATATACATATGTGACAATAAATAGGTACAAAGAATGAATTCTTAACATATTTTGCTAGTGTGAACTAGATCCCACACTATGGTGACCTGTTTTGTAGGATCCAGGCTAATTTTATGCAAGTAAAAAAATAGACTGAAACGACTCTAAAAAATTAGATATTTTATTTATTTACAAACAATTAAATTTTCTCCGAGAAAACAAACTTTCAGATACTCGAATTCTAGAATTTTATAATTTTGGCTAAGTTTATTATCACGTCTTACATATATTAAATGTATATATATACTTATGCTTTACATACCATTGCAATTTTTCCAACATACAACCGAATTGAGAACCTCCTCCTTTTATGTCAATTAAAACTATTATATGCCTTAAATTAAGAAACTTGCTCATTAATTATATATTTTATCTTTACACTTAAATTAGAGTGGATACAATTTGTTTAATTTTTTTTTTTAAACCAAGAGTTTTGTGATGGAGGAGTCAATAAGTGTTAATGTTGAGATGAGTAATGTGTGTGTATATATAGTAAATTAGTGTAAGCGTTGTATAGTGATAAACCGGTAAGTTAGTTAGGTCTGCAGTCTTGTGCTGCTATATATGTCTTAATTTAATAAAATGTTTGATTGCTTTTTGTCCTGATGTTTTGTCTTGAACGAAATTCTCTGTTATTAAATTTGAGCGTTGAAAATATTCGGAATCTTGTAAATAATTTTAATAAGAACTCAAATGGGAAGCAAGGGCATAGTGTTGGCAATGAGTAATGTGTGTGTATCTATAGTACGAGTAAATTAGTGTAAGCGTTGTATAGTGATAAATCGGTAAGTTAGTTAGGTCTGCAGTCTTGTGCTGCTATATATGTCTTAATTTAATAAAATGTTTGATTACTTTTTGTCCTGAACGATATTCTCTGTTATTAAATTTGAGCGTTGAAAATATTCAGAATCTTGTAAATAATTTTAATAAGTACTCAAATGGGAAGCAAGGGCATAGTGTTGGTAATTCAATGGAATTTAGTAAACTGAGCATTTCGGCAATTTGAAATAAGATAAATTACTACATTTTAGTTTATTGCTATTGCAGCCATCCACAATACAATAACGCCGCGACATTATTTATGCGCGCACTCGGCGTTCGTACGCACGTCAACTCGGGCAAGCGGCCGGCGCCCTGTGATTTTAGAACACCCGGGTGGACCCGAACGAGTAGGTTAATATCTCGCGCCGTATAGCGAGTGGTGAGGGTGTGTCTAGAGTGTATATAAAAATGCTGGATCCAGAAGCTCAAGGGTGGTCCTGAGTGAAGCGAGCCAATGGAGCCTATGGAGAAGCGACTCATGGCTGACCGCAGAGCTTCCGGCGGGAGCCCACCCAGAGTCAAATCTCAATGATAGACCCTTGTCTAAGTACACCATATTTCTTAGGTGTGTCATCACCGATATCAAGTTAGGGGCTTTCAAGTATTATCTGAGAGGTAAGATGATCAAAAAAAAGTGTAAGAAAGATGGCAAGAGATAATCTGAAAGCTTTTTCGGATTAAAACAATTAAATGTAAAAAGTATGGTCACCTTACAATTTAAGCAGTAGTACAATGCGGCTAAACGTTGGCCGCCGTATTGAAGAATGTATCGCAATGATAATGCAGCTAATCGTTGAACCGCCGAATTACAAAACGGCAGTTTTTCAAAACGACTAGCCGTAATGTAATACGGCGGATCATACGATCCGGCTGCGCCATCTCTACCATAGACTCTAAAAAGTGTAATGAGCCGTTTTCCGACGAGAAAAAAATAGTTACAAAGTACGCACCACAGACTAAGTAGAGAGATACACTGTACGCACCACAGACTAAGTAGAGAGAAGTACGCACTAAATGATTTGCGATAACTAAAAATTTTGGAGGTTTGGAGGAAAAATTTCATATCAAAACAATTTTTCTTCTTTTTTAGTGTTAAAATATTGGGAATAAAAATAGTCAATAAGTTGATAATGCAATAAAAATCGTTACTGATCACATTCGATTTTCAATCAAAATCTTTAAAACTCTCGATGCAGAGACACCAACTAAGCACAAGTAAAAGGAAGATTCAAACATATAAATGGCAACACCGATACGAAAATATTTTTCTGCGGCTGAAGGACTAGTATCCATGGCCAAGACCAAATAAAAAAATACATTAGTTACCAAACAACGAGTATATTTATAGAACCGCTCCTTATGTTATAGTGAACTATGCGAATTAGCTCAACGATTATCTTGTTCCGTGACCGTTATTTTTCGGCGATCCACTATTGGTATATAATGCCGCATGGTCAACTGACTGATTTAGTTCGCTCTTACCCGAAATGTATGTTATGTATTCAACGATTTTATTAGACTTCGTATTTTGTAGTGAACATTTCTTTAGCATCGTTGTGATTTGAAAAAAAAATACGAAAAAGTGGCAGTAAAAAGAAAGTTAAGCATTTCTTCTGCCACGTATTTTTTTCTAGACATTTTGAAGAGATATAAACAAAGAAATGATAGATGGCGCTTATGAATAAAAAATAACAATATTGTCTTCTAATTTTTTTTAAAAAGACCGAATGAACGAAAGAAATGAGCGAATTAGTTCGACACAGGTATGCGAGCTAACTTCAGTCAACTTCAACTTTTTATTATGGCCTCCATTCGGTAATGTTACCGGAATTTCGCCAGTGTCTAGCGTTTGATCATTGACGCAGTCCTTTGACGTTTATTTCGTGGAGCAGGTAGGAGTCTTACTACAGATGATCGGTTAACTACAGGTAGTCTTGAGTTGGATGATCGGGCGAAACGTCTGATATTCGGTGAACAGGGAGGTTTTTAGGCTGTGATGATCGGTTGGTCGAATTTGAATACTTTTGTTAGTGGATACTTCTTACGTAATATATAACTGTATGGGACAAATACAAACATGACATCACAAAATAGACATATGAAGATATTATTACTTATGGTAAAATTAAGATGATACAAATATATAAGTATCTAATTTAGACATAGAGCTATCATAGTTTAATATTATTTTTTCTGAATATATTTACTAAGGACATACACAAATGGGAAGAATACAAAAGGGAGTAGATTGGAAAAGTTAGTGGGACGGGGAAAATCAGGTGGGATCATGTCATAGAGGGAGAATTGATTTTTAGTACATTCAAAAAAAAATTTGGTCAGTGGTACCATCAGCTAACCCACACTCACAGAGGGAGTTATCTCGAATTCTTAATTTTGAGAGGAACACCGTGTAACGGGCCATGTACGACCTCGTTAACAGAATTCAAATCAAACTTCTTTAAAGTATTGCGTTTCAATTTTATTTTTAAATATTAAAATTTTGATATTCTTTTGTTTTTTAAGTCAGAAAATTAGGGACGTCACTCGGATTCGTGGGTCTCGGGAAAAAGCTCTCGTAAAAAAAACTCGAAAAAAAAAATGAATTTTCAAGTATAAATTTTCAAGAAAATATCCTTTAACTCGTGTGTGTTAAACGTGCTACTAAGTTCCGTAAACCATACTGAGATCCTGTTGAAATTTGGAGCTAAAATGAGGCATCGTGTAAAATAGACGAGGGAAGAAGGAAAGATCCTTCATATGTGAGTGCTAACATTTATATATTTTGCAGCATTTTCTAGACCCAGGAATCCTGAGTCGAGTCCAGGCGTGTCTTATGTCTTGGAAGACAGTCACGTATTTTACGGTGAAGCTACAGAGCTCTGGATCGAGTCCAGGCATGTCAACGTATTTCTGAAGGAAGTCAATGAAGTGCTCTTTAAAAAATAAAAAAAATAGTTTCTAGTCCGTCTCTAAATTTCGTATGTGCAGCATCGGAGTGAATAGATATAGCCATGAATATCTGATGCAGAATGATGCTTTAGTTCAAATGAGGCTTTAAAGTCAATTCATATAATTGGTTAATTTTGTATAGAAATCAAACAGTAAAAAGAAACGAGTCTATTATGATTCACATTGAATCCTGATGATTCCCTAAGTGTTTTAAGACTTTACAGACAGCGGTTATTTAGAATATGTATCAACTTTTGTACAGAATTTTGTAATCATTGATTAATTAAGTTGTATATTAGTTTATTCCTTGGGGTTTATAAAAACTCTTAGTTCTCCAACTCTAATAGAATGAGTATTTTGGTCTGCCAGACTTGGAAGACGGTCTGAGAGCCAAGCATAGCCGAGCTCGTTAGTTTCCTGTTACTTAGAACGGACAGGATTCTGACACGGTGACTTTCCTTCCGAACTTGCAGGGCATTATCCTGATTTTAATATTATCTAGGTAGTAGTAGATTAGATTATAATCCCCAAAGAATACTTTTTTTTGGGTAAAGTGTAGTAGTGTAGGATTGTTCTGTCTTTAATTGTTATTCTTGTTTAACTGTAGAGTTCATTTGCAGTTTCACATTATAATGCTCTTGTTTTGTGAATTTGATCGAGATTTCAAATAACTTCAGATGTCCTTAACTATTCTTTCTTTGTAGGTAAAATTACTTCTATCTTTACAGTTCTCTAAATTCGGAGACCTATAGGCTAATGAAATATCTTTCTTTAGTTTGTTATCTTTTGATTCAGCCAAGTTTTCAGTAAGATCTAAATTTAATATATTTCTATATTCGAGAGTTAAAATTAGTACTGAGGATTAATAAGGAAACGATGTTAACTTTGATAGAATGAATTTCTTTCTAGACCTTGGTTGATTCTAGAGTTCACAAACTGCATCCTAAACATTTAGACATACTAAAATCTACATCGATGACGAGCTGGAGATTCTGCTGCTGCTGCTACTACAAACTTCTAACTGTAGGTATATCTAGGAGTTTCTCTAACTATATTTTAGTAGGTAAATTATACAAGTTTTTCTTAATTCTTTATTTCTTAGGCATATATAGGTAAACCGGTCTTTTCATAGAACTATGGGTATGGCGGCTACAACGTAGGTCCTTTAGGTACCATTAGACAATCACTTCGGCCAATCTAACAATCTTCTATCAACAAACTTAATAATCTTTTAAATTCAAATCCTTAACTATATCCAATTTACATAATTCTTTTCCTTTAAAAGCCTTCAGCTTAATTTAATATGTTTTGGCCTTCAGCCAGAGTAGTTCTTTAAATTACTCATTTTATTTGGACTCTTCCAGCAGAGAACAGATACTTGGAGTTGCATGTTGGATCTTTTTCATTTTGTGCGTGTGATAGGATATTATAGGATTAATATTATTATATTGTTTTTTTTTAATTAGGGAGTCCTTTGAGTCGTTGGTTCTTTACAATTGGTGAGCCGTGACCAGGATGAAAGTATGTATAATATAATTATATCTTTGAGCTTTGAACCTTTACAACCGGAGTGCAAGCGAAACCTAAACCCAGGCGACAGATAGTGGATGTAATTTGCTTGGGAATATTTTTATATTTAAAAAACCAAGGTTTAGGGGGAAATAGACGGTGACCTTGGCCATAAAACTTACCTGTAATAGACTGTTCGAGTCCAGAGTGAATTCCAACTTTCAAGCAACTTAGGTTGGCATGTTGCAGATAAGTCATGGGAGTAAATGTGATAGTGATCCTTATTTCCCAAAGTAGTAGTTTAGCGTGGAAATCAGCATGCTCATTTCCTATTATACCTGTGTGTCCTGGGATCTTCCTGGGGTTATTTGTAGACCTAACTCATAGGCCTTCAAAAGATCCTCTTTAATTTTAAGAATTATTGGAAATTTATTTTTACACTTGAACTGGTTGGCTAAAACAGCCTGTAAGTAACTTTTAGAATCAGTCAAGATAAGGGTTTTGCTGATAGAGTGTGAGGTGACATATCGGATGGCAGTGGCCTCACCAGTAAAAACTGAACTTAGTGGAGGGCATTTATTACTGAGGACAATTTTGAACTTAGGGATCCATACAGCTGAGCCAATACCACCACCTTTAGTTAATTTAGAGTCATCTGTAAATACTGTTAGCCAGTCAGTCCAACTATTGCCAATAATTTCATAAAAAGTTTTGTTGGGATCTAGTGAGCTTTTATCTAAACCCAAATTTAGTATGATGTGAGGCTGGTAAATTAAGGCATGGTATCTAGTGGTGAACAAAGGATTAATGGAGAAAGTTGCAATGGGGAAAGAAAGATTAGAATATTTTACATGACTATGGAGAAGGCATAGCAGATTAATTTGGGAACTAATAAGGTGAGGGGGGTGAGTCTCTGTAGTTCTTGCAACTTTGGCCATATAGGATGATCTGAATTTTGAAGTAGTTTGGTGTAGAATCTGTCTGCTAAGAATTGTCTGCGTAATGGAAGGGGAGGGTCTCCACATTCAACTTGGATGGCATTAGTGGCAGAACATTTCATGGCACCTAAAATAGTACGAAGACACTTGGCTTGGATTTTCGACAATTTACTAAGGGCAGATTTATTGCCAGGTACACGTAGGAAAGCTCCGTAGTCCAAATGACTACGAATTATAGAATTGTACAGTAACTTTTGTGAAAAAGGATGGGAGCCCCACCATACACCACAAAGAGAGCGGAGGATGTTCATATTCTTTTCACACTTAGTAGCCACGTGATCAGAATGGGGGACACCAGTTAACTTCGTGTCTAATCAGAGGCCTAAAAGTTTTGTTGAGGTCTTTTGGGGAATGAGTTGATTATTACAGCTTAACTGAATGTTGGGTACAGTTCTTTTTTTTTTATCATTATCATTTAGATAGTCTTCAAGGTATATTAGTGCAGAGTTTAATTGTATTTCAGCTTCCTCACTTGATTTACTGGTGACATAAAGAGCTATATCATCAGCATATTGCAGGATTTGACAGAAAGGTGAGACTACTTGTTTCAAATCATAAATGTACAGGCTGTACAAGGGGGGGTTGAGGACTGAGCCTTGTGGTAATCCTTTCCATAGTATTCTAGATGTTGCAGTTGCATTCTGGTCTTTGATGAGGATTGATCTCTCCATCAAGAAGCAGTTAATGAATTTATCATACCATCATCGGTGAGATGCTCAGCTGTAACAGCTTGTTTCTGAGGATCGGAAGATGTACATTATCGTATGCAGATGCAACATCTAGAAATACGGCAACAACATATTTATTGTTTTTTAGGCCAATGCATCTGTAGTGAGGATACTGAGGCTGTCGGCGGTGCTCATTCCTTTTCTAAAGGCAAACTGACAGCCAGGGAATAATTTATTGTTTTCTACAAACCATTCTAGTCTATTTTTGATGAGAATTTCAGTTATTTTCAAAGGAACACATGATAACGCTATAGGACGGTAGGAATTGGTATCTGAAGGAGGGTTTCCAGGTCTGAGGATAGGGATAAGATAAGATAAGAAAACTCTTTATTAAAAGCCACATACGATAAAAACACAAAATTTTACAACAGGAACTTAAGAAAATCTTATGCTTAACATTTTAATTGGCAGCCTAAATTATTAAAAAAAATATATATAATAATTTGCTTAAAGCGATCTCTTCCAGGCAACCATGCACGGATAGGATAATATAGACAAAAATGCGGCCTTAGTATATTCTAATAGGATAAAATTGTAGGACTAGACAACCTAAGAATAATATAAGAAATACACATACTAATTTACATAGGTACATTTAATACATATATATATATACAGTAGAATTCATTTATAACGACGTCGCTTATAACGACTAACCGTTTTTAACGTCGATATTATTTACTCGAGATCGGTTTAATAGTTAGATACTGAGAAAATATAACCGTTTATAGCGGTTTGAGCGACAAACCGTTTATAGCGACCATTTTTTAAAATAATTCGTCCGTTTAAAACGACGCGCCGTGTTTTGTTTCAATTTAGGTAAATAATGACTAATACCTCGGCCCCATCACTTTCCCCGCGCGCTTCACCGTTCAATTCTCCTTATAGGCGCGCGTAAATCACAGTTAGTATTTGTCACCTGTTATGACAAGTTCATAAAGCGCCATGAAGAGAAAGTGTTTTACAATTGAATAAAAGAGTGCAATATTACACAGATTAGAAGCTGGTGAATCAAATGCGATCCTCGCAAAGGAATTTGGCGTATCTCATACTACAATATATATAATGCTGTCCGAAGTTCTTACTACAGAACAAAAGTCTGTCAAAACAAACCCAAATAACAGATTTCCTACGTTAGTGACAGTATTACAGTACATTACGTACCGATGTTTGTAATTTGGTACGTATGTATTACTTATTTGTGTACATATAAGAATAATTAAAATAAACATAAGTAACTGATTCCTACAACATGTGTTATTTACCTAAATGGGAAAATCAAACTTTCGCACTTATTAATGTAAATATCCGTTTTATACGTCATCCGGTTAGTACGGCATAATATCGCCGGTCCCTTGAAGGTCGTTATATCCGGATTCTACTATATATATATATATATATATATATATATATATATACATACACCTACGTAGACTTAAAATAATAAATAAATAAGTACCAAAACTTTCACATACCAGATTATAATTCAAGAATAGATACATGACATCTAAATGAAATTCTTTAATTCGCAGCTTGAAGACATCCAGCGACTGGGCACGCTTTGAAGTGAAGTTATCCACACTTCTCAGTGATCTAGGGAGAAGTGATTGGCGGAAATTAAAACGCTCCTGGAGATACTGGGGAGACGAGGGAAGGAAAAGAACATTGTAAAGGAGGGTGAGAATGTGAGCATCCCGGCGACGACGAATAGGCAGCCACTTGAGCTTAGCGCGGTAGCACACCACGGACACTCCACTAAAATTCCATACAAACGCCGCTGTGGAGCTACCTACTCTTCACACAACTACGCAGATGTCGTTCGTACACACGCGCGAATGTGTGCGTTAGCGCTAGGGCTACTGATTTGTTTATTGAGTAGTTGTGCCCCTTGACTTCACCTGGTGGTTACGTAAAGTAGTCTATAAACTTGCTATAAGTAATGTTGAGTTACATAAATAGAATGGAGCCAAATTATCCTATTCTAATTAAAAGGGTGTTTGCACAGATTTCTAAATTGTTTCAGAAATCTGTGGGTGTTTGTATTGCCGCGTAAAATGTAACGAAACCGATGATAGATTAGATCAGGCACCTAGATATCTATTTCGGTTAGTAGGTACACATTCGCATTTTATTTTACACTTACCCATGAAGGAAACTTTATTCTGTCACTATAATTATTCCTCCAGGCATTATCAATCCGTGCTTGGGCACATAAGTTACTGGCTGTGTAAGTTACACACTTTGAGTTAAAAGTGACTTCGTTATTATAAATAAATATTGGCAGATGTGGCATGGGTCGCAAGCTCCCATCGTACAATGATCGTCTACAATATTTTCACGTTACCTCCCTTAATATTCGTCGTAATTATATTGATCTTACACTGTTGCATAAGATCGTCCATTCTTCGATTGACTCCCCAACCCTGCTTTCTCTTTTAAATTTTAATACACGTTTCCGGTTTCGTAATCGTAATTATAATACCTTCAGTTTGCAAGTTTTTACCAATCATACATCTTATTATAATGCCATAGTCAGAATGAGTCGCCAATACAACGAAGTCCTTGTCTCCGATAGGGACATTGATATTTTCCACTTAAAGTTATTCCAATTTCAGAGGAAAATCAAAGAAATTTTACACTTTAATCTAAAAGAATAACCCTGTTGTGCTTACTGTAAATACTATTATGAGTTTTTTTTTTATATTATTTGTTTATACATTAATTGTTTCACACTGTTAATATACTTATCTGTTGTGTTATAATATTCTCTGTTTATATCTTATTTATCTACTGTTTTAACCCTTTATAAGGCACAAGCATCTAGGGGCGGAAAAATAAAAGTAATTATGGTTTTACATTAGTTTTATTAAGCTTTTTCAGAAAATGAAAAAAAAAATTAAATTAATAAAAAAAAACATGGTGGGAAGTCACTTCCCTCTGCCCGTGATAGGTTAGGTGTCATAGGCACCAAGTCTGATTGAAGCGGATTGATGTTGTATTACTTATTCGTTGTGAAACGCAGTAAAGCATGGTAATATGCAAAGGGCAACTCCACACTTTGAGCACATTATTTTGGAACGTTTGTCCTTTTCTTTAGTGCTGCACATTCTGCAGCGCTTGTAGCTCGGCAATTCCACCGGCATATGGTCCCCAACGTTGGTGTAGCGAATTTCTTCGGCAATAACGTGTAAGGACTTTTGACGGTTCTCCGATAAACAAGATTTCTTTCTGGAGACGTAATTTACCAGACCAGAACGTCGTTTTCTGTTCGAGAATCCACTGACCAGTCCTCTAGCAACAGATACTCGGAATTCAAGAGTGGAGAGTTTTGTCACATTTCTGTTTTGGCAATACAACAAATATGCATTAGTTATACTTGTATCTAAAAGAAAGTAGAAGATGCGGACCCACCATCTCTTACTCCGTCTGCCAACTGAGTAGGTACCTTTTAGCTGGTCGAAGCGATCTACCCCTCCCATTCTTTTCGTGTACTCCTTTATGGGTAAAGGGCAGTCAATTGCTGTCTTGGTGCCATCTTTTTGAGTCCGTAAAATAGTCGTTTTGCCAGACTTGGGATGGAATGCATTACTCATCAGAAGGACATCTTTAGTATCTTTCCAAATCAGGCAAGATACATTGCCCTTGACTCTCCATTTGTACTGCCCTTTTTCAAGCTTCGGGTTAGATTTTACAAGTTTGGGCAGCTCTTTTCTGTGCCTTCGTACGGTTCCTGTAGCAAAGATGCCATTCTCATAAAGATATTGCATTATACTGTAGTCACAAAAGAAATTATCAAATGTCACAATGACATGAAATTCCTCCAATGCTTTACCTATCAGTTTCTCTGTCAACATCTTCACAACTTTGAATCCTAATCCTTTTCTGTACCCACTTCTAATTTTCCAGTGTAGACGTAAAATTCGTATAAGTAGCCAGTATTACTATCGCATCGGCACCATACTTTGTAACCCCTTTTGATGGGCTTGAGGGGCATATACTGCTTCATCGAAGACCGCCCTTTGAACAAAATCATAGATTCATCAATACTTTGAGATGAGGAATCGTTGGCATTCTTTTGACAAGCGTGATTTATAAGATCCAACAACGGGCGAACTTTGTAAAGTTTGTCATAGTTCTCACTTGACCTTTCTGGATGTTGGGTGTTATCGTTTAGATGTAAATGTTGCAATATTTTCTTGAAACGTTTTATAGTCATAATGCCTGCGATTTCGTCTACTCGGAATCCAGGGTCTGTAGACCAGTAAAGGTCCATCGAAGGCAGGATGTTGTACCCCATTATTATAAATATAGCCAAGAAAGCCCTCAGTTCCTTTTTATCTAATTTTGTCCAATTTGCATCATTCTTCTGTTCAGCATATAAGTTTGTTTGATATATTATCAAATCATATACCTCATCAGTAAAATATTTTTCGAACAAAGTCACAGGTCTAATACGGCTGCTAAACATATTTTCGGGCTGCAATGGAATTTCATCGTAAACGCTAGGGTCCGGTCGAAAGGTGGTCCACTTAGTCTTTTTCCATGTTTCCTCTTCGCCATCTGAATCGTCAGTTTCTGAATCTGAATGGGAATTATCTACTGGAGATGCTGATCGTGAAGTAGTCTGCTGCGTACTAGTAGAACTTGGTAAATCTTGGGCTCTTGCTACTCGTCTAGGGCGATCATTTTCGACTGATGGTCTAGGTTGACATTCAACAGAGGGTTGAATTTCAAGGGATGCTGGACTGTTAGGTAGATCGGGTGTAGGTGGTAAGGTCCATCGTTAGGCTCATCAAAGTTTTCTAAGATCCTTTGAAGTTTTGCGGTACTTATTTGGATAGTCTCTTCATCAGATTCTAAATTGTCATCTGACACTTCGGGATCGTCGGGTAAACCATAAAGCTCATTTAATTCGTTGATTATATCCAAATCTTTTAGTATCTTTCGACTCATTTTCGAACAAATCTACAAGAAACAAAAAAATAACATTTACATGTGCCAAGGCAAAGGGAATATTTTTCCCACCACAACCAACCCATATAATCAAATTATGCAAATTCCCAAGTTGAAAATATGCCTAAATTTTAATTGAATAAACATTTATCTTTAGAAATAATAACATCTTACCGTTTTTGAATCGCAGAAAATGAAGATTTATAAAGATTTATCTTGTAGTACAAAAATTCACCAGTTTTTCACATTGAGAACGTCAACCGAAGAAAAAAAAGTATGGCGACCTGTCATCACCATAGATAAAAATATTGAATTAAAAGTCAATTGAAATATTGCCATACGAATAAAAACCGTACCTTTACAATCTAAGCCAAAAATATTGGAAAAAGTTGGTGGGAAAAATATTACCTCTGCCTTATAAAGGGTTAACGCATGTTAGTTTTTAGTTTTAAGTTCAGATATGTTGGCCTAAGTTTCTTTATGTATTATCACTAATGTAATGTTATTATGATCAAATGTTTTGTGTGCTCATTGAATTAATAAATAAATATTGGTAGACAATTCACACACAACAACATCTGACTCCAAACTAAGCAAAGCTTCTAGTATTATAAAGCAACGTTATTGAAAAGTTTCTAACCTTAGGTACGTTATTTTATCATTGGGAAATTAAATAAAACTTTTAATCTTGTCCCGTTTAGTTGACGGACAGCCGTAAACAGCACAACAACCCACCATGATGAATATATTACTATACCAAAATTGCGCTTGCACAATCTCTTCTTCTTCCCATCCTGGACTACGCAGACGTCTGCTTTCTTGACCTCAAAGAAGATCAGCTAGATAAACTTGAGCGTCTCCAAAATTATTGTATAAGATTCATATTTGGTTTACGCAAGTATGATCATGTGTCTCAATTTCGTATACAGCTCAAGTGGCTCCCCATTCGCTTTCGTCGGAATGCTCATATTTTGTCCCTTCTCTATAGCGTATTATTTAATCCCTCTTTTCCGCGGTATTTGAAAAAACTTTTTACTTATTGGAGCAATGCTCATGGTCTACCTCTCAGGTCAAAATATAACTTGTTCCTTCAAACACCGCCGGCCCGCAGTGAAACTTTTTATGGCAAATCATTTGCTTTCCAAGCTGTCCAGTTGTGGAACACCTTTCCCGTCACCATTAGGCAAGCTCCTTCTCTTGCTGTTTTTAAGAACCAAGTCAAAGAATTCTATTTGTTACAGTCATCACATACATAGATGTTGAAGTCATTATTCTCCTTGAAGTCGTAATAAAATTGTATTCTATATCTTCAATTATTTTCATTCATTGAACATGTTATTATTAATTATGTATTAGTCTATTATTATAAAATATTTGTGTATTAGGACGTAAAATTGATTTATGTATTTATATTGTTGTATTTGAAATTAATTGTTAGTTAGTATTATCAAATTATCATTCGGAAGTATCTATGTACTCCAAATTGCACTCCCCGTCTTCCATTATTAATTTCTTTTTTACCATCCTACGGTTGCCTGGAAGAAATCGCTCTTAGCGATAAGGTCGCCAATTGCTACTTTTTTCTATGTTTTTGTTCTGTGTTATTGTTATTTTTCTTTATAATTTAAGTGCAATAAAGAGTTTATCTATCTATCTATCTATCATGATGATATTTCGTTAGGAATTTGATGTTCGATACCAGCCCTTCGTTGAGTGCTTCTAGCGTATCCGAAACGCCCTGAGGGGTGAGGAAGCTTGAAATTGGCGGGGGGTAGGGAGCGTCCGTTCTGTCTATATTATCTATTCTATAGCGCTAGCTAGAAATATGATCATACTTGCGTAAGTCAAATATGAATCTTATACAGTAATTTTAAAGGCGCTCAAGTTTAGATAGCTGCTCTTCGATGAGATCGAGATAGCAGACATCAGCATAATCGAGAATAAGGAGGAGGAGGAGAATATCTAGCAAGAGGGATTGTGCAAGCGTAATTTTAGTAGTGGTTGGAAGAAAATTACGTAATCTACGTAAAGATCCTCCAGATGCAAATAATCTGCGACTAGTTTCCACTATCTGTGGAGCCCATGACAAAGGCTGATCAAATATAACACCCAAGTTACGCAGTTTTATTGATAGGGATTGTAACTCCCATCAAATTCAACACATCTGGATCATTTTGTGGTGGCGGCCATCTTGGATTTGGAATTTGTGATAGTGCATAGTATTCTACTAGTCAAGCCCTTTCATTTGTTACCCATATTGAGGTGGTAGTAAAAAATAATGACATTCGCAATTTTGTGGTGGCGGCCATCTTGGATTTGAAATTTGTGACAGTGCATAGTATTCTACTAGTCAAGCCCTTTCATTTGATACCCATATTGAGGTGGTAGTAAAAAATAATGATATTCGCAATTTTGTGGTGGCAGCCATCTTGGATTTGAAATTTGTGACAGTGCATAGTATTCTACTAGTCAAGCCCTTTCATTTGTTACCCATATTGAGGTAGTAGTAAAAAATAATGACATACGCCATTTTGTGCTGGCGGCCATCTTGGAATTGAAATTTGTCATAGTGCATAGTATTTTATTAGTTACCCATGTTGAAGTAGTAGTAAAAAATAATGGCATGCGCCATTCTGTGGTGGCGGCCATTTTGGATTTGAAATTTGTCATAGGGCGTAGTATTCTACTAGGGAATGCCTTTCATTTGATACCCATATTGAGGTAGTAGTGAAAAAATTGGTAATGTCATTCGCCATTTTATGGTGGCGGCCATCTTGGATTTGAAATGTATCATAGTGCACAGTATTCTACTAGTCATGCCCTTTCATTTGATACCCATATTGAGGTAGATGAATGAAAATGAAGAAATATTTATTCCACCATGTTGTAGAGGCGGCCATCTTTAATCAATATTATCCCAACAAAGCTAAGATCCACCGCATGAAAATTAACCTTCAGTTAAAAGTATAAATTCTTGAAATTTAAACTAGTAATCAGAGTTTGGAAATGCAAAAATAATTTACCGTAACGAAACGGGACAACGAGCGTAACGGGACAATGGGCTTAACGAGATAATGAGTCATCCCATTTTCGTGCATGCGGCCAGCGTTCATCGACTTATTAGACGTTGTCACGTCAAAAAAAAAATTACAAATTCTGCTTCTTCAAGAAGTAAACAAGATCAAATGTGATGGTCCGATGCGAAAAATCAGAATGAAACGTTATAAAACGCCAAACGACTTAAAATTTTGTGGTCGCACTATAATTATTCTAGTTTATGTCATAAACGCGCGAAATATTAAGTAACCGACTCCCACGCTAACTGACGCAGGTCCTCCCCCGACGGCCGCTCGCGGCATACTAAATTGCGCGGCGTAATTTATTGTAATTTAGACTGCCGGTAATTTATATTTTTTGAAAAATTGACAACTATGATTTGACAAGTAACTATAGAATTGGATTCTACAAAGAACAAAGTATTATCGTGTCTAATTTTTATTTTGGAATTATTGTGTATTTTACACAGACAACGCTAAAACTGCAATATAAAACTTAAAATTGGCTCATGATTTTGTTTTTTTTACTAATAAATGGGACCAAAATTCAGATATATGTTACTTGTCTGAATTAATAAAATATGTGTATGATGTTCCCCATATTTTTTTTAAGTAAAAATTTTGAGTATCACTTGTAGATTTAAGTCTGAAACTGACACGGCGGCGACTTTTCGGCGAAATGGTCATGGGAGATCGTTCCCTACGACCAAAGGAATTATTATTAGGAAAATTGAAACAAGGAAACGTCAACAAGATCGGCCTATTTTTTAACCCCCGACCAAAAAAAAAGGGGTGTTATAAGTTTGACGTCGATATCTGTCTGTCTGTCTGTGTGTGTGTCTGTCTGTGGCACCGTAGAGCTCAAACGGATGGGCCGATTTCGATGCAGTTTTTTTTATTTAAAAGTTAATTACCGTGCGGGTGTTCTTAGCTATGTTTGGTTAATATCGATTCAAAGTGGCCGCCTCCACAAAATGGCGGATAAATATTTCTTCACAACCTACCTCAATATGGGTATCAAATGAAAGGGCTTAACTAGTAGAGTACTATACGAGGGTCAAACTGAAAGTTCTTAGAAAATCAAAAACTGATTACATTAGCCAGTTATTAGTTTTATTTTATCTTTTCAAAATATTGTCCATTCACGTCAATACACCGCTGCATGCGATGGAACCACTGGGAAAAGCACTTTGCCCACTCGTCCTTAGGGGTCTCTTCAATGGCATCGCGATACGCAGCCACCGCTTCTTCAGCATTCATAAACCGCTTTCCTTTAAGTTTTTCTTTAATTTTTGAAAATAAATAAAAATCACAAGGCGCGAGGTCGGGGCTATACGGCGGGTGACCCAGTAATTCAACGTTAGATGTCGCCAAATAGTCGATCGTTCGCTTGGCGGTGTGCGATGAGGCGTTGTCGTGGTGAAGGAGGATCCTACTGCGAGGTCGTTTCTCTCGAACTTTTTCCAAGACAAGTGGCAAACAATTGGTAGTGTACCGTTCTGCAGAAACTGTTTTTTGATCCTCTAACACAATTTTTGCGAAATGACCTATCCTTCCAAAGAACGAGGCCACCATTTTTTCCCCGCACTTCGATCTCTCTTCACTTTAGTTGGCAACTCCTCGAAAGGAAACACCCACTGAGCAGATTGTCTTTTGGTTTCAGGATCATAACAGTAAATCCAGCTTTCGTCACCTGTTAGTATGTCGAACACAGCATTTGAGTCACCTCCGTTAAATCTTTCAATCATTTTACGGCACCAATCCACACGATGGAGTTTTTGAGCCTCAGTCAAATTATGAGGTATCCACCGGGCGCAAAGCTTCCTGACCGCTAAATGTTCGTGTAGGATTTTGTGCACTTGACTCATACCGATGCCTAAGCTTGTCCGAATCTGCTGATAGGTCACTCTTTTGTCAGTCTCTATCATACGCCGCACAACACAGATGTTATCTTCAGTCGTCGCCGTAGAAGGCCGTCCCTCACGTAAATCATCAGTGAGATTAGTGCGACCACGTTTAAACTCATTAAACCAGTTGTAAACAGTCGCACGAGATGGGGCTGCATCGTGAAAGGCCAATCGTAGTCTATCATAACTTTCTTGTTGACTTAAGAGCCGGCTCACGTCGTCGCACGAAATTCAAAAAGTTTGTGTTCCGATATTTCCATCTTTAGTATTATCTAGAAAAAGATAATTACGTTCAAAAAATAGGCCGATTTTTCTTGTTGACGTTTCCTTGTTTCAATTTTACTAATAATAAAGCCTTTAGTCGTGGGAACGATCTCCATGACCATTTCGCCGAAAAGTCGCCGCCGTGTCAGTTTCAGACTTCTAAATCTACAAGTGATACTCAAAATTTATACTTAAAAAAATATGGGGAACATCATACACATACTTTATTAATTCATTCAAGTCACATATATCTGAATTTTGGTCCCATTTATTAGTAAAAAAAACAAAATCATAAGCCAATTTTAAGTTTTATATTGCAGTTTTAGCGTTGTCTCTGTGTAAAATACACAATAACTCCAAAATAAAAATTAGACACGATAATACTTTGTTCTTTTTGTAGAATCCAATTCTATAGTTACTTTTCAAATCATAGTTGTCAATTTTTCAAAAAATATAAATTACCAGCAGTCGAAATTACAATAAATTACGCTGCGCAATTTAGTATGCCGCGAGCGGCCGTCGGGGAAGGACCTGCGTCAGTTAGCGTGGGAGTCGGTTACGTAATATTTCGCGCGTTTATGACATAAACTAGAATAATTATAGTGCGACCACAAAATTTTAATTCGTTTGGCGTTTTATAACGTTTCATTCTGATTTTTCGGATCGGACCATCACATTTGATCTTGTTTACTTCATGAAGAAGCAGTATCTGTCAATTTTTTTTGACGTGATAACGTCTAATAAGTCGATGAACGCGATGGCCGCCACCACAAAATGCCGAATGTCATTATTTTTTACTACTACCTCAATACCATGACCATGACCATGCACATGACCATGCCCAATGACCATGAGGAACGGCCATGACCAATGACCACGACCAATGATCATGAGCAATGGCCATGACCAATGACCGTTCCGACGTGTTTGAGCAACGAACTTCCAATATTAATTAAGTATGTACAGTATGGGTAACAAATGAAAGGACTTGACTAGTAGAATACTATGCACTGTCACAAATTTCAAATCCAAGATGGCCGCCACAACAAAATTGCGAATGTCATTATTTTTCACTACTACCTCAATACCATGACCATGACCATGCACATGACCATGACCATGACCATGCCCAATGACCATGAGGAACTGCCATGACCAATGACCACGACCAATGACCATGAGCAATGGCCATGAACAATGACCGTTCCGACGTGTTTGAGCAACGAACTTCCAATATTAATTAATCATCATTAATTTTACTACTACCTCAATATATATATCAATTTAAAGGGCTTGACTAGTACAATACTACGCACTATGATAAATTTGAAATCCAAGATGGCCGTCACCACAAAAAAGCGAATGTCATTGATTTTCACTACTTCTCAACATAGGTATCAAATGCAAGGGCTTGACTAGTAAAATACTACGCACTATGACAAATTTCAAATCCAAGATGGCCGCCACCACAAAATTGCGAATGTCATTATTTTTACTACTACCTCAATATGGGTAACAAATGAAAGGGCTTTACTAGTAGTATACTATGCACTATGACAAATTTCAAATCCAAGATGGCCGCCACCACAAAATGGCGAATGTCATTATTTTTACTACTACCACTATATGGGTAACAAATGAAAGGGCTTGACTAGTAGAATACTATGCACTATGACAAATTTCAAATCCAAGATGGCCGCCACCACAAAATAGCGACTGTCCTTATTTTTACTACTACCTCTATACCATGACCAATGACCATGACTATGACCAATTACAATGACCATGAGGAACGAATATGACCAATGACTACGACCAATGACCACGAGCAATGGCCATGACCAATGACTGTTCCGACGTGTTTGAGCAACGAACTTCCAATATTAATTAATCATAATTAATGTTTACTACTACCTAAACAAAGGTATCAATTTAAAGGGCTTGACCATGCACTATGACAAATTTCAAATCCAAGATGGCCGCCACCACAAAATGGCGAATGTCATTATTTTTTTTACCACCTCAATATGGGTAACAAATGAAAGGGCTTTACTAGTAGAATACCATGCACTGTCACAAATTTCAAATCCAAGATGGCCGCCACCACAAAATTGCGAATGTCATTATTTTTCACTACTACCTCTATACCATGACCAATTACCATGACCATGACCAATTACAATGACCATGAGGTACGGATATGACCAATGACTACGACCAATGACCATGAACAATGGCCATGACAAATTACTGTTCCGACGTGTTTGAGCAACGAACTTCCAATATTGATTAATCATCATTAATATTTACTACTACCTAAATGAAGGTATCAATATAAAGGGCTTGACTATGCACTATGACAAATTTCAAATCCAAGATGGCCGCCACCACAAAATTGAGAATGTCATTATTTTCACTACTACCTCTATACCATGAGCAATTACCATGACCATGACCAATTACAATGACCATGAGGAACGGATATGACCAATGACCACGACCAATGACCATGAGCAATGGCCATGACCAATGACCGTTCCGACGTGTTTGAGCAACGAACTTCCAATATTAATTAATCATCATTAATTTTACTACTACCTCAATATAGGTATCAATTTAAAGGGCTTGACTACGCACTATGACAAATTTAAAATCCAAGATGGCCGCCACCACAAAATGGCGACTGTCATTATTTTTAACTACCACCTCAATATGGGTAACAAATGAAAAGGCTTGACTAGTAGAATACTATGAACTGTCACAAATTTCAAATCCAAGATGGCCGCCACCACAAAATAGCGACTGTCCTTATTTTTTACTACTA
Organism: Ectropis grisescens; assembly: GCA_017562165.1. Lineage (NCBI taxonomy): Eukaryota > Metazoa > Arthropoda > Insecta > Lepidoptera > Geometridae > Ectropis > Ectropis grisescens. The sequence goes on along the minus strand of CM029770.1, from coordinate 14,469,158 downwards.
CCTCTATACCATGACCAATGACCATGACCAATTACAATGATCATGAGGAACGGATATGACCAATGACTACGACCAATGACCATGAGCAATGGCCATGACCAATGACTGTTCCGACGTGTTTGAGCAACGAACTTCCAATATTAATTAATCATCATTAATGTAAAATAAAGGTATCAATTTAAAGGGCTTGACCATGCACTATGACAAATTTCAAATCCAAGATGGCCGCCACCACAAAATGGCGAATGTCATTATTTTTACTACCACCTCAATATGGGTAACAAATGAAAGGGCTTGACTAGTAGAATACTTCGCACTATGATAAATTTGAAATCCAAGATGGCCGCCACCACAAAATAGCGAATGTCATTATTTTTCACTACTTCACAATATCGGAATCAAATGCAAGGGCTTGACTAGTAAAATACTACGCACTATGACAAATTTCAAATCCAAGATGGCCGCTACCACAAAATGGCTACTAACATTATTTTTTACTACCAACTCAATATGCGTAACAAATGAAAGGGCTTGACTAGTAGTATACTATCCACTGTCACAAATATCAAATCCAAGATGGCCGCCACCACAAAATTATTTTGTGGTGGCGCATTTGTTATCCATATTGAGGTCGTAGTAAAAAATAATGACATTCGCCATTTTGTGGTGGCGGCCATCTTGTATTTGAAATTTGTCATAGTGCGTAGTTTTACTAGTCAAGCCCTTTCATTTGATATCCATATTAAAAATGGTGAAAATAATGTCAGTCGCCATTTTGTGGTGGCGGCTATCTTGGATTTAAAATTTGTCATAGTGCATAGTATTTTATTAGTCAAGTTCTTTCATTTATTACTCATATTGAGGTAGTAGTAAAAATAATGACAATCGCAATTTTGTGGTGGCGGCCATCTTGGATTTGAAGTTTGTGACAGTGCATAGTATTCTACTAGTCAAACCCTTTCATTTATTACCCATATTGAGGTGGTAGTAAAAAATAATGACAGTCGTCATTTTTTGGGGGCGGCCATCTTGGATTTGGAATTTGTCATAGTGCATAGTATTTTATTAGTCAAGTTCTTTCATTTGTTACCCATATTGAGGCAGTAGTAAAAAATAAAGACATTCGCAATTTTGTGGTGGCGGCCATCTTGGATTTGAAATTTGTCATAGCGCATAGTATTCTACTAGTCAAGCCCTTTCATTTGTTACCCATATTGAGGTTGTAGTAAAAATAATGACATTCGCAATTTTGTGGTGGCGGCCATCTTGGATTTGAAATTTGTGACAGTGCATAGTATTCTACTAGTCAAACCCTTTCATTTATTACCCATATTGAGGTGGTAGTAAAAAATAATGACAGTCGCCATTTTTTGGGGGCGGCCATCTTGGATTTGAAATTTGTCATAGTGCATAGTATTATATTAGTCAAGTTCTTTCATTTATTACTCATATTGAGGTAGTAGTAAAAATAATGACAATCGCCAGTTTGTGGTGGCGGCCATCTTGGATTTGACATTTGTCATAGTGCGTAGTGTTTTACTAGTCAAGCCCTTTTATTTGATACCCGTATTGAGGAGGTAGTGAAAAAGAAATGTATCTCACCATTTTGTGGTGGCGGCCATCTTGGATTTGAAATTGTCATTGTGCATAGTATTTTACTTGTCAAGTCTTTTATTTGATACCCATATTGAGGAGAAGTGAAAAATTAAATATATTTCGCCATTTTGTTGTGGCGGCCATCTTGGATTTGAAATTTGTCATAGTGCATAGTATTCTACTGGTCAAGCTTTTTCATTAAATTTGATACCCATATTGAGGTAGATTATGAAGAAATATTTAGTCCACCATTTTGTGGAGGCGGCCATCTTGAATCGATATTAACCAAACATAGCTAAGAACCAATGCACAAAAATTACCCTTACATTGAAAAATATTTTTTTCTAGTTATCAGATTTTTGAAATGCAAGAATAATTTATCGTAACGTTACGGGACAACGAACGTAACGGGACAATAAGTCTTCAATTTTCGTGCACGCAGCCAGCGTTCATCAATTTAGTAGACGTTGTCACGTCAGAAAATCTCATAAAAATTTTTAGTACACTGCCGTTACGGCTCAAGATCGTTCTGTCCGCCTAAACGCTCGAGCTGAATCGAACGGACGCACGCTGACAATGTTGCAGGATTTTACCTAAAGTTGAGTTCTGTGTTTTTGTGAGAGGGCTCTTAAATGACATCGAAAGTCATAAAAAATCAATGCACGAAAATTTTCTCGTGTTAAATTCATGTTGACGTGACACAGACAATTTTCAATTTGCCGCCAAATCGTAAAACAAATGACAAATGAATGAAGTATATAGTAATATTGGCAAAGAGTTCTATTTTCAAATTATAGAATTATTTTTTTATTATATTGTTTATAAGTGGCCAGTTCTAAGAACTTTCAGTTTGACCCTCGTACACTATAACAAATTTCAAATCCACGATGGCCGCCACCACAAAATGGCGAATTATATATTTTTTTTCACTACTACCTCAATATGGGTATCAAACGAAAGGGCTTGATTAGTAGAATACTTTTCACTATGACAAATTACAAATCCAAGATGGCCGATATCACAAAATGGCGAATTACATTTCTTTTTTTACAGCTCCCTTAATATGGGTTTATGGGTATCAAATGAAAGGGCTTGACTTGTAGAATGTTGTGCAGATAACAAATCTTAGGTAGTCGGGGGTTAGTCAAATTTTTTAATTTTGTTCTTGTTATAATATATAATACTACTAGCGACCCGCCCCGGCTTCGCCCGTGGTACATATATATATATATAACCTACAGCGTTCAAGGATTACGAACATATGAAAGAACGGTGAACGATTTTTTTAAATCGGTCCAGTAGTTCCCGAGATTAGCGTGTTCAAACTATATATATGCTATAGGCTACTTTTGATCCCCAAATTATCGTGCTGTTTACTGGGTCAGAAGTGACACCTGTAGACATCTGGCGGGGATAACTAATTAAATGACGATTGATCAGTTTTCGACCGGAGAGGAAAAATGATTAAATTACTAAAATGGCTATTAAAAAATAAGGGTTGATCGTAGAAGGGTGAAAATTGAGGATTGTATGTATTTTTGTATGTTGTATCATACAAAAATAGAAATTAAAAAATTTCTTTAAAAAATAATTAATAAAATTTAGGGGTGGACTACCCCTAACATTTAGGGGGATGAAAAATAGATGTTGGCCGATTCTCATAGATACCGGATAAGCACAAAAAATTTCATCAAAATCGGTCAAGCCGTTTCGGAGGAGTATGGCAACGAAAACTGTGACACGAGAATTTTATATATTAGATAAGATGGAAAATTCGGAACACAAACTTTTTGAATTTCGTGCGACGACGTGAGAGGGCTCTTAATGTCAACCTGTTACAACTTCTCAACGCCATTCCACTCCAATGTAAGCGACCGGTGGGTGTTGCCGCGTACGACCCTGTTCGAGTAATACTCGCTCTAAATCTGTACAAAATAATCATAAGGGTACTCTGCCTCGACATATATATATGTCACCGGAAAATTATAACCGTTAATTGATCAATTCACTAGGTAGTTGATAAACTTTCGAAAAATAACAAACGGCGGTTGAAATGTATTATTTAACGCAATGAATTTTCGTTAATTGATCAACTAACGGTGCCTGGCCGTCATTTAATTACGATTTTGTCGCAAGTAAAATCATCCACAAATGGGCCTTTTTAACGGTACACTATTACCCGTCAATTAATACACTGTTCTCTGATTGGTCGATGGCATTAATTATAAGCATTTGGCAGTTAGATAAAACTGGAGAGCCCTTAACTTGATATTGATGCACTTTTTGACACCGGGTGGGCTCCCGCCAGAAGCTCAAGGGAGGTCCTGAGTGGAGTATGGAGAAACAACACTCAGGGCTGACCGTAGAGCTTCTGGCTCCCGCATTTTTATAAACACTCTAGGGGTAGTAGCCACGAGACTAGGTGGAGTCGGGTGCTCCGAGTCCTATGTAACCTAAACGGTCCGATTTGACAATTTTACAACCCAGATGGACATATTTCCTCATCATCTGACAGGTGAACTGTTGTAAAAAAATAAAATCTCACGGTTCACCCGGCTGATGGGGAGCAAAACATGAGAGTCGTTGAATTAATCAGCGCACACTTCGCCTTCGTCGGATTATTTAACGGCCAGACGCCGTGACTGGATCAATTTACTAAAATGCATACGCTAAATAAATAATACATTTGAACCGGCGTTTGTTATTTTCCGAAAGTTCGACTTTCTAATGAATTAATCAACTAACGGTTCTTGTTATTTTACGGTGACATTTATATATATTTTATGTGTGTTTCCTATAACTGCCATTTTTTTAAATGCTTTGCGCGCAATTTTGTTTTCATTATTTATAAAGTTTGCCATCGGTACTATAATTAAATTAAAAGATATAGAATAGATTTTAAAAGTATAATTAAGCCTTGACTGCATACACTCTAGGGGGGAAGAGAGACTTCTTTCTAATCTCCTTCTGTGTCTTAATCTTAGCTTCATGTTTCGTGAGAGCCTTGCGCATTGCACGTGTCTTTTTGACTCTCAAGTCCAAGGGCTTGTACTTCTTGTTCTTGTAATGATTTCTGAGGTTGACCTTCATCTTTTGGTGGTATACAATGTATACACGGGCAATGGCTTTCCTTACAACTCGTCTGAAACAAGAATTAATATATGTAGTTAGAAACTTCACTGCTAGTTCTAGTTTCTGTTCACACAAAAGAGTTCATACAAGCACATCATTCAATGCAGGAATATAAATAATCACTTTCAGTGATCAAGTAAAACAAGTGGCGTTTCACTAGTCTTACTGTGTTCCTAAATTGTAGGTATCACTTTAGTAGTGTGAACAACAAAGTGTTCATTTATAACCACTTGTTAGAGTTCAAGGTGACTAACGAAATTCTATCCTCATGCACCTGATCAGTTGAAACATTGATCAGTCACTAATGACTGATCAATTTTTACATCTAATACAAATTAACAAATGGTGTTCGTACATACTGCAAAAATTAGTAATCTTAAAATAAATATCTAGTTGTCAGTTATATGGTGAGTATTCCGTTTTTAACTTATTTCTTGAATCATTACACATCATAAAATCAAAGACAGAAATCTGCACTTTACGAAAATATAAGACTACAAAAAATGAAAGTCAGTGAACGCAGTCTGTAAAAAGCAGGCATTTTGGTATTCTTGTAGTGGCTCTTGGCAGAGTCTGCCTGGGGAAGTGCCACTCCTTTACCAGTTATTCTACCGCCAAGCAGTAGTGTCCAAACATTACTGTGTTCCTGTTTGAAGGGCAATGTTACCAGAGAAATTACAGGGCTTAGAGATATAACATCTTAGATCTCTAGGTGACGAGCGGAGTGCAGGGTATGTATGCAGGTATAGGTAATGATTTGGACTCTTCATGTTCCAATAGCTGCATGTCACTGTGCAGTTATGTGGCAGGCATGTTGCTTACCATCAGGCACATGTCCTGCACGTCTCGTCACTCTTTATTTAAAAAAAAAACTTTGGCAAGGGCTTATGTGCAGCAGTGGACGTCTGCAGGCTGCAGATGATGACAACAAACATCTACAATGTAAAATTTGATAAATTCAGCTTAAAAATTATTGTTATAAAAAATATTTAAACTTTTGAGTTTAATTGAGGAGATTATGGTATGTACTTTTTCTGCCATATTTATTTTTGTTGAGGACAAGATATCACAAGAAGTTGATGCCAAATAAGCAACAGTTGTTACGAAGTTCTGCAAGGCAAGAGTTATTCCCGCATGTTGGATGCTTGAGTGTTAATAACACATTTGAAGTATTTTGTATTAACTGAGTGAATAAGATCAAAAGAAAGAACAAAACAAAATTGCTGTCAGCTGACTTATCAGAGGTTCAACAATATCCAATATACAAACAACAGGATTACAGCAGAGTTATTTCAAGTTTACATAGATTCCAGCTCCTTTTTTTAACTTTCTACATAACAGGGATGTTGCAAATATGCACATCTATTAATGCGGAGCTTCAACATGAATTTGGACATCTGCATCCGCATCAACAATGCAGAAGAAACTTGAGCTAAGACCACGAAATAAATAGGCAGATAAGTCAAGTGAAGCTAAGAGTCAAGAAATACCAGAAAACGATTAGCAGTGCAGCTGTATTTAATAAATTATTTCCTTACTGCACAATATGAATCAATGAGGGTGAAAATCCTCTTAAATAGCAATAGCGGCATGGTTATTGTGGTGAATCTTAGATATTGTCTCCAATGACACTAATATTTTTATCTACTCCACCAGGCAGATTTCCCTAGCAAACATTTACTATGTAGTTGCAGGTTTAATTTACTATTCTCTGCATATCTGGCTTGAATCGAGAGAAGGCAGGCATGGATGGGAAGAAGCCAACATTAATGTGTGTTAAGTGCTAGTGCTTCGCACGGGTGCAATGATACTAACAAATATAAGTACTAATATAAATGGTTATTGTGGGTTATACGGATTATAAAGCTGAAGAGTTTGTTTGTTTATTCTAGGTCTAGGAACTCGGGAAATACTGGTCCATATTGATTTTTCATCCTGATAGTCCTGACTCCTGATAATGATCACATATTTGTAACCATACTTTGAAACATCTTATATGCAATAATATATAATAATCTTTGAAACATGTTACAAAATAATACACCCTTGTTAGCCGATTGTAAGTGTTAAAGAATAGAACTGGGAGATTTCAGGGAGAGGTTGGCAAAACAATGATTACAAGTACTTACATTTTGGATAACTTGGAGGCAACACCACCGGTGACTTTAGCAACACGCAGATTTGTCAGCTCTGTCTTTAGCTCTTCCAGTTGCTTGAAGAGCTCTTTCTTATCCTTGGTCCTCAACTCGGAGCACTTAACTTTCCCCTGAAACGTAAGGAATTTTATCACAACACTTCAAAACACTCACTACGACAACATAACCTAATAATCAAACCATTTCTAATTGAATAACAGAAGAACAATAACAACTTATAGAATTATAAATAATATAGATATAAACTATTTATATTTTAAAATCGTATTTCCATGGAGAACAACGAACGAGAGCGAAGAGTTTATATCATTTCAAGAAATCTGATATTTATATTTCACCAATGTTTAAGTTTCACAAAAATATTCATTGAATAGTTTCACTTCAATCGCGAGAATTACACTTGCTCAAATTGAGAACTTATTTTTGTGCGATTTACTATAAAAGAGTGGATTTATTAAATATTTTTACACATACCATCTTGGAAACGTTCAACACCGGTTGTTTGACGTTTACGAAAGAAAAAGACTTCTCTTCACTCTTCCGTCAAAGCAGTGTTTCCACACTGAATTTTCATTTGTCCCTAACTTTTGCTAGATTTGTCCCTAACATTCCCTAGGTGATCTTCAGACATTCTATTTTTAAGAAAATATTTTCAAATTAAGCCATAATGTATAATAATGAATTATAAATAGAGTAGGTATATATCCCCATATAGCTGTACCCGCAGTTTCACCCGCGTTCTAAAGGTTTTCCTATTTTTCACGGAACACTATTGAGCCGTTTTCCGACGAGCAGTGTTTCCACTTTAATCATTTCCTTTAGCTTTCATGCCTCATCGATCATCGAACACCACATTATAAGAAACATCGCCATATTGAAAAAATTTCGAACTGATATTTAGAAAAAAAAGTTTTTTTCTCAATATGACGAAGTTCTTAATATGACGTAATGAGGCGTTTTCCGACGAGATAAAAAAAATGGTTCGAAAAAACGACGATAGGCACTTGTAGATTTTAGCTTGCGATGTCAATGTCAAAAGCCACAGAGCCACATAGTGAGGACCATTGGGAACGCTGAACTTAGCTCGCAAACCTGTGTCGAACTAGTTCGCTCCTATCTTTCGTTCGTTCGGTCTTTTTCAAATATTTTAGAAGTCAATATTGCAATTAACTATTTCATCTAATGTAACATATAAAAATATCACGTGAATTGAGAAAAGTTCCGGCTGGTCTTGTCGGGAGAATGGAAACTGCCGATTGGTATCCTATCATTTCGACGATAATAATATGTGCGTAATGCCGCTAACTTAAAACGGTTAAGGAAAACTTCGTGAGGAAACCGACATGTACCTAGAATTCTTCGAGGTCATGACTGTGTCATCCACCAATCCACACTGCGCCAGCGTGGTGGATTATGGTCTTGACTCTCTCTTTGCAAAAGAAGGCCTTGAGTCCCAGCAGTAAGAACAATTAGTGGGCTGCTTATGCTTTTGCTACCTGACCGTAGATGTCTACGATTGTTGTTATTTGCTATTGTAGTTGCGTTGTTGGTTGCTATTGCTTATGAACATCTGCAAACTCGGAAACGCTTTGTGTACTTGCATTAAAATTCAAGCGAACTATAAATTGTCTGGTTTAAAATTTCATCTATCTCAATATACGGATATTGTCAAAACCTTAGATTTAAACAGAAATGTAAAGTAATGTTAGACGTTATATAAACGCCACCTATCATTTCTTCGTTTTAATCTCTTGAAAATGACTAGAAAATCTGTATCTAGAAAAAAATACGTGGTAGAAATGATACTTTAGAAATGTTTAACTTTCTTTTTACTGTCGCTTTTTCGTTTCAATGATTTTCAAATCACAGCGCTGCTAAAGAAATGTTCACTACAAAAATTCGAAATATATTAAAATCGTTGAATACCTAACATACAATTCGGGTAAGATCAAACTAAATACGTCAGTTGACCATGCGGCATTACTGAACAATAGCGGATCGCCGAAAAATAACTGTCACGGAACCAGATAATCGATGAGCTAATTCGTATAGCTCACTAAAACTTAAGGAGCTGTTCTGTATACTCGTCGTTTGGTAACTAATGTCCCAACACTATTAATTTTTTATTTATTCTTGGCCATAGATATCACAAAACATTAGATAGATATCACAGACTAAGTAGAGAGAATAGATACTAGTCCTTCAGCCACAGATAAATATTTTCGTTTCAGTGTTGCCATTTATATTTTTGATTCTTCCTTTTACTTGTGCTTAGTTTGTGCCTTGCATCTAGAGTTTTAAAGATTTTATTGAAAATCAAATGTATCGAATGATCAGTAACGATTTATTATTCCATTATCAATTTAATTGTCAATTTTTATTCCCAATATGTTAACACTAAAAAAGAAGAAAAAATATTTTAGAATGAAATTTTTTGTTTCGAGTATTTAGGGTTTATAGAAGGTAAACAAACCAAACACATCAGCTGAGCTGAGAATAAAATTAAAATTTATCTAAAATAAGTGATGTGTTCGGGAAACTTCCAACATTTTTAGTTACACTTTTTCCCTGAACATTGGGAGGGGCTTCATAGTAATTACACTTTTGAGAGTCTATGGTACAGACAAATCTTTTTGAAATTCCACACCGCCATCTAGTGCGTAAATTGGAGCTATTTTTTTTAACCCCCGACAAAAAAAGGGGTGTTATAAGTTTGACGTCGATGTCTGTCTGTCTGTCTGTCTGTCGGTCTGTCTGTCTGTCTGTCTGTCTGTCTGTGTGTGTGTCTGTCTGTGGCACCGTAGAGCTCAAACGAATGGGCCGATTTCGATGCGGTTTTTTTTTTTTGAAAGTTAATATCCGTGCGGGTGTTCTTAGCTATGTTTGGTTAATATCGATTCAAAATGGCCGCCTCCACAAAATGGCGGACAAAATATTTCTTCACAACCTACCTCAATATGGGTATCAAATGAAAGGGCTTGACTAGTAGAGTACTAAACGCTATAACAAATTTCAAATCCAAGATGGCCGCCACCACAAAATGGCGTATTATATAATATTTTTCACTACTACCTCAATATGGGTATCAAATGAAAGGGCTTGATTAGTAGAATACTTTGCACTATGACACATTTCAAATCCAAGATGGCCGCTATCACAAAATGGCGAATTACATATCCTTTTTCACAATTCCCTTAATATGGGTATCAAATGAAAGGGCTTGACTAGTAGAATGTTCTACAGATAACAAATCTAAGGTAGTCGGGGGTTAATCAAAATTTTTAATTTTGTTCTTGTCTCGTCGGAAAATGGCTCATTCTTTATAGTGTATCACTCTACTTAGTCTGTGATCTCTATGTAGATTATGGAACTTAGTAGCACTTCTAACACTCTTTTTTTAAAGGATATTTTCTTGTAAATTTATACTCATTTAAACAAAAAAATAACACTTCTTGCAATAATCAAGCAACATCATGACCAACCCGGCCCCTCGTTTTCCCCCGAGTCCTCAAGCAACTTCCCTAATTTTTCTCTGACTTAAAAAATAAAAGAACACCAATGAAAATAAAATTGAAACGGAATATTTTAAAAAGTTTGATTTGAATTCTGTTAACGAGGTCGTACATGGCCCGTTACAAGGTTAAACTTAAACAAGGAGGTCAGCTGACGAATCCGACTCGGATGGGCAGGGTTTGGAAAATAGCGTCACATTTTCTCGTCAGAGATACCACAAACCACAAACCCTCAAGACGAATGTCTATAATCAGTGTGTGTTGCCAGTGATGACATATGGCACTGAGACGTGGTCGCTAACTATTGGCATGATATACAAGCTCAAAATTGCGCAACGCGCAATGGAGAGAGCTATGCTCGGAATTTCACTGCGTGACAAAATCCGAAATGAGGAAATCCGCAGAAGAACGAAGGTCACCGACATAGCTCTTAAAATTAGCAAGTTGAAGTGGCAATAGGCAGGCCATATAGCTCGCAGAACCGATAACCGCTGGGGAATAAAGTTTCTCGAATGGCGACCACGAACCGGCAGACGCAGTGTATGACGGCCCCCCACACAATTGACCGATGATATTGTCTCGGTCGCGGGAAGTCGGTGGATGGAGGCGGCACAAGATCGGTCATTGTGGAAATCATTGGAGGAGGCCTATGTCCAGCAGTGGACGAACGAAACAATGGACGAAAAACGGCGAAGCGACGTGGCAGGCCGGTGTTAGAATCTTTTAGGATTCTGTGCTGTCATGACGTAATTTATGTCAGGATAGCCTTAATTCTTTAAGCTTATGTGCTGTTATTTACTTAAAAGGTAGTAGGATGAATAGAAAGAACCAATTGATGGTATTTGAATGTTGTTTATTTCTAGTTATATTTCCGATGGACCCCGAGAGGGTACGCTCATTATAATATTAAAGGACTCTAATGCCATTTTCGGAAATCCCTAGACGACAGAGAAAGAACGTGGCTAAGAAAACTCTGCGCCATCACATACATAATCTGTACATAATAAGTAGACAATAGTTATAAAACTTATCTTTACAATGTGTCAACCGTTGGAGAACAAGAAGAGCAAGAGAGAACAGTAAACAAGAGCAAGAGTAATAAATAGCAAGAACAAGAGACCCGAACAGAGCGACGTTCACTTTTATACCAGTCGTTCTGGCGGAATAGGCGGTGGATTTGACTACGTAGAATTACTTATTCGTTATTAATATATTTTAAACAATACTAGCTGTACCCTGCCACGCTTCGCTGTGGCACATTGTTATGCAAAAATTAGATAAAAACAATCCTTGATGCAGTTTACGAGGGTCAAACTGAAAGTTCTTAGAAAATCAAAAACTGATTACATTAGCCAGTTATTAGTTTTATTTTATCTTTTCAAAATATTGTCCATTCACGTCAATACACCGCTGCATGCGATGGAACCACTGGGAAAAGCACTTTGCCCACTCGTCCTTAGGGGTCTCTTCAATGGCATCGCGATACGCAGCCACCGCTTCTTCAGCATTCATAAACCGCTTTCCTTTAAGTTTTTCTTTAATTTTTGAAAATAAATAAAAATCACAAGGCGCGAGGTCGGGGCTATACGGCGGGTGACCCAGTAATTCAACGTTTGATGTCGCCAAATAGTCGATCGTTCGCTTGGCGGTGTGCGAAGAGGCGTTGTCGTGGTGAAGGAGGATCCTACTGGGAGGTCGTTTCTTTCGAACTTTTTCCAAGACAAGTGGCAAACAATTGGTAGTGTACCATTCTGCAGGAACTGTTTTTTGATCCTTTAACACAATTGTTGCGAAATGACCTATCCTTCCAAAGAACGAGGCCACCATTTTTTCCCGACTTCGATCTCTTCACTTTAGTTGGCAACTCCTCGAAAGGAAACACCCACTGAGCAGATTGTCTTTTGGTTTCAGGATCATAACAGTAAATCCAGCTTTCGTCACCTGTTAGTATGTCGAACACAGCATTTGAGTCACCTCCGTTAAATCTTTCAATCATTTTACGGCACCAATCCACACGATGGAGTTTTTGAGCCTCAGTCAAATTATGAGGTATCCACCGGGCGCAAAGCTTCCTGACCGCTAAATGTTCGTGTAGGATTTTGTGCACTTGACTCATACCGATGCCTAAGCTTGTCCGAATCTGCTGATAGGTCACTCTTTTGTCAGCCTCTATCATACGCCGCACAACACAGATGTTATCTTCAGTCGTCGCCGTAGAAGGCCGTCCTCACGTAAATCATCAGTGAGATTAGTGCGACCACGTTTAAACTCATTAAACCAGTTGTAAACAGTCGCACGAGATGGGGCTTCATCGTGAAAGGCCAATCGTAGTCTATCATAACTTTCTTGTTGACTTAAATGACATCGAAAGTCATAAAAAATCATTGCACGAAAATTTTCTCGTGTTAAATTCATGTTGACGTGACACAGACAATTTTCAATTTGCCGCCAAATCGTAAAACAAATGACAAATGAATGAAGTATATACTCAGTAATATTGGCAAAGAGTTCTATTTTCAAATTATAGAATTATTTTTTTATTATATTGTTTATAAGTGGCCAGTTCTAAGAACTTTCAGTTTGACCCTCGTATATATCATTCTAAAATTTCAGCTCGATCGGTGCAGAACTATTGAAGTCTTTGAAGAGTACACAAACCAACATAACATTTTATGTACAGAGATTACTGATGTATCGCTTACATCACTATTTATCTGTGCAAGTGCAATCCAAGTTACAAATATAGTGATCTGTGGTTACCTGGTTACTGGTTATGGTTACAAGACTTAGTCTGTGGTTACAAGCAAACAAGCATTAGTCTGTGGTCTGTGTTACAAGTTGAAATGTAAACATCCTTTTAGTTCTAAAATAGTAAAATACGCATTTTATTTAAAATTTCATAGTAACAAAAGCCAAGCTTTTATGGAAGGGATGTCTGACGATAACTCAGATTCAGTAATAAAATCTGACGATGATACGTTTCGCATAAACTACGAGAAGTCACTAGAATACTGGGCTGATATACCACCTACTGTGGATGGAGTACTCGGAGGATTCGGTTTTATCTCGGACGTGGACATAGATGGGTCTTCCCGATTTCTTAAATCATTATTCACATCTAAACTCTCTCCAAACCACGACTTGGCGGTAGATTGTGGAGCAGGTATTGGAAGAATTACCAAAAACCTCCTTACCAAATACTTTTCACATGTGGATATAGTAGAACCTGACGAAAAGTTTATTAATTCTATCAGAGATTATGTCGGTGAACAAAATTGTTCCAGAATATGCAATCTCTACAAAGTCGGATTACAAGAATTCGTTCCTGACAGAAAATATGATGTAATTTGGAACCAGTGGGTGTTAGGATATTTGACTGATCCTGATTTGGTTTCATATCTCAGGCGATGCAAGTAAGTCACTGTTTGAATTATTGGAAAACATGGTTTGTGTTATATTGAATAATAATTTTTGTAATATTTCGATTCATCTTCTCAGTAGTTTTTTAGTTCTTGTTTGGAAACAATGTGCATTATCACATTGATCTCAGGTTAAGAATTCAACTATATATTTAATGCCAAATGGATATAAATGTAATCATTTTTTTATTAAAAAATCCAAATAAAGTTAAATAATGTACCTATCAAGTTTTATGTTTATTATCCAGTTGAGATCATTAAGGTCAACTGTCATATTGAGGATCAATAAAGAAATAATCATGGCAATAAGATAGATTACCAAAACAAACCAAAAATATAGAAAGATTTAGTACTACTTAGTAACTCTGAAACACATTCTATTAGTAATCTATCTATCTAATATATAAATTTCTCGTGTCACAGTTTTCGTTGCCATACTCCTCCGAAACGGCTTGACCGATTTTGATGAAATTTTTTGTGCTTATCCAGTATCTATGAGAATCGGCCAACATCTATTTTTCATCCCCCTAAATGTTAGGGGTAGTCCACCCCTAAATTTTTTATGTTATTTTTTAGACAAAATTTTTAATTTCTATTTTTTTATGATACAACATACAAAAATACATACAATCCTCAATTTTCACCCTTCTACGATCAAGCCTTATTTTTTAATAGCCATTTTAGTAATCTAATCATTTTTCTCTCCGGTCGAAAACTGATCAATCGTCATTTAATTAGTTATGCCCGCCAGATGTCTACAGGTGTCACTTCTGACCCAGTAAACAGCACTATAATTTAGGGATCAAAAGTAGCCTATAGCATATATATAGTTTGAACACGCTAATCTCGGGAACTACTGGACCGATTTAAAAAAATCGTTCACCGTTCTTTCATATGTTCGTAATCCTTAAACGCTGTAGGTTATATTATATGTACCACGGGCGAAGCCGGGACGGGCCGCTAGTATCTAATATATAAAATTCTCGTGTCACAGTTTTCGTTGCCATACTCCTCCGAAACGGCTTGACCGATTTTGATGAAATTTTTTGTGCTTATCCGGTATCTATGAGAATCGGCCAACATCTATTTTTCATCCCCCTAAATGTTAGGGGTAGTCCACCCCTAAATTTTTTATTTTATTTTTTAGAAAAAAAATTTAATTTCTGTTTTTTTATGATACAACATACAAAAATACATACAATCCTCAATTTTCACCCTTCTACGATCAACCCTTATTTTATTAGGAAATTATTTATATGACAAAACAACGTTTGCCGGGTCAGCTCGTATGTATATATAATAATGAATCCACATTTCCCTTGGTCATTGCATCTCGTGTGAACGGCTGGAGCGATTTTGCTAATTCTGTTTTTGTTGTGTTTGTTGTTGTCTTGACAAAGATCTTTTGAGAAGGATCATATGAAAGAAAAAATTAAGAGGATTGCTTGGAAAATTAGAAAATTTAAGATTACTTAGCTACCATACAAAATTTCTAATCTAACCTTAGCGTTTTGGACAACAAACTTTTTAATGTAACTTTATGACGCTTGACATTGAATTGACAGAATGCATGCTGCAAATATCGTAACATCCTCTTTGTATTGTAAAAGAGCATGTAAAAAACTGAATATTGTTTAAAAGTAATTTACATTCTCTTTGGTTTAAAACAGATACTTCGGACAGAGTCTCTACTAAGTCTGTGATCACTACATAGTATACTAACTACTTAAATACCTTTTAGTTTTTTTAAGTTTTTAATATTTACACTTGATTGCCATCTCGCTTGATGTTAAGTTACAAAGTGGTCTATGATGGAGCATGTTTACCTAGAAGAAAAGTATTCACTCTCAATTTGAAGACACCAAGATGGTAACCACTGGGAAAAATTCACTTAGGCAACCTATTCCACAGATTAGATTACATAGACTTAATTACAAAGTGATTTTAAGAGCCCTCTCACGATACGACAGAACTCAACTTTAGGTAAAATCCTGCAACATTGTCAGCGTGCGTCCATTCGATCCAGCTCGAGCGTTTAGGCGGACAGAACGATCTTGAGCCGTAACGGCAGTGTACTAAAAATTTTGATGAGATTTTCTGATGTGACAACGTCTACTAAATGGATGAACGCTGGCTGCGTGCACGAAAATTGATGACTTATTGTCCCGTTACGTTCGTTGTCCCGTTACGTTAAGATACATTGTTCTTGCATTTCAAAAATCTGATTACTAGTATACATAATTTCATTTTTATTTAAAGGTTAATTTTTGTGCATTGGTTCTTAGCTATGTTTGGTTAATATCGATTCAAGATGGTCGCCTACACAAAATGGTGGACTAAATATTTCTTCATAATCTACCTCAATATGGGTATCAAATTTAATGAAAGAGCTTGACCAGTAGAATACATTGCACTATGACAAATTTCAAATCCAAGATGGCCGCCACCACAAAATGGCGAAATACATTTAATTTTTCACTACTCCCTCAATATGGGTATCAAATGGAAGGACTTGACGAGTAAAATACTATGCACAATGACAAATTTCAAATCCAAGATGGCCGCCACCACAAAATGGCGAAATATATTTCTTTTTTCCCTACTTCCTCAATATGGGTATCAAATAAAAGGGCTTGACTAGTAGAACACTACGCACTATGACAAATTTCAAATCCAAATCCAATTTACTACTACCTCAATATGGGTAACAAATGAAAGGGCTTGACTAATAAAATACTATGCACTATGACAAATTTCAAATCCAAGATGGCCGCCACCACAAAATGGCGACTGTCATTATTTTTCACTACCACCTCAATATGGGTAACAAATGAAAGGGCTTGACTAGTAGAATACTATGCACTGTCACAAATTTCAAATCCAAGATGGCCGCCACCACAAAATTGCGAATGTCATTATTTTTTACTACAACCTCAATATGGGTAACAATAATTGTGGTAGCGGCCATCTTGGATTTGAAATTTGTCATAGTGCGTAGTATTTTACTAGTCAATCCCTTGCATTTGATACCTATATTGTGAAGTAGTGAAAAATAATGACATTCGCTATTTTGTGGTGGCGGCCATCTTGGATTTGAAATTTGTGACAGTGCGTAGTATTCTACTAGTGAAGCCCTTTCATTTGTTACCCATATTGAGGTGGTAGTAAAAAATAATGACAGACGCCATTTTGTGGTGGCGGCCATCTTGGATTTGAAATTTGTCATAGTGCATAGTCAAGCCCTTTAAATTGATACCTATATTGAGGTAGTAGTAAAAATTAATGATGATTAATTAATATTGGAAGTTCGTTGCTCAAACACGTCGGAACAGTCATTGGTCATGGCCATTGCTCATGGTCATTGGTCGTAGTCATTGGTCATATCCGTTCCTCATGGTCATTGTAATTGGTCATGGTCATGGTCATGGTATAGAGGTAGTAGTGAAAAATAATGACATTCGCAATTTTGTGGTGGCGGCCATCTTGGATTTGAAATTTCTGACAGTGCATAGTATTCTACTAGTGAAGCCCTTGCATTTGATACCTATATTGAGAAGTAGTGAAAAATAATAACATTCGCTATTTTGTGGTGGCGGCCATCTTGAGTTTCAAATGTATCATAGTGCGTAGTATTCTACTAGTCAAGCCCTTTAAATTGATACCTATAATCAGGTAGTAGTAAAAATTAATGATGATTAATTGATATTGGAAGTTCGTTGCTCAAACACGTCGGAACGGTCATTGGTCATGGCCATTGCTCATGGTGATTGGTCGTGGTCATTGGTCGTGGCCGTTCCTCATGGTCATTGTAATTGGTCATGGTCATAGTCATGGTCATTGGTCATGGTATTAAGGTAGTAGTGAAAAATAATGACATTCGCAATTTTGTGGTGGCGGCCATCTTGGATTTGAAATTTGTCATAGTGCATAGTATTTTATTAGTCAAGTCCTTTTATTTGTTACCCATATTGAAGTAGTAGTAAAAAATAATGACTTTCGCCATTTTGTGGTGGCGGCCATTTTGGATTTGAAATTTGTCATAGCGCGTAGTATTCTACTAGGGAAGGCCTTTCATTTGATACCCATATTGAGGTAGTAGTGAAAAAATTGGTAATGTCATTCGCCATTTTATGGTGGCGGCCATCTTGGATTTGAAATGTATCATAGTGCACAGTATTCTACTAGTCATGCCCTTTCATTTGATACCCATATTGAGGTAGATGAATGAAAATGAAGAAATATTTATTCCACCATTTTGTAGAGGCGGCCATCTTTAATCAATATTATCCCAACAAAGCTAAGATCCACCGCATGAAAATTAACCTTCAGTTAAAAGTATAAATTCTTGAAATTATACTAGTAATCAGAGTTTGGAAATGCAAGAATAATTTACCGTAACGCAACGGGACAACGAGCGTAACGGGGCAATGGGGCAATTTTTTGAAAAATTGACAACTATGATTTGAAACGTAACTATAGAATTGGATTCTACAAAGAACAAAGTATTATCGTGTCTAATTTTTATTTTGGAATTATTGTGTATTTTACACAGAGACAACGCTAAAACTGCAATATAAAACTTAAAATTGGCTCATGATTTTTTTACTTATAAATGGGACCAAAATTCAGATATACCTATGTAACATGTCTGAATTAATAAAATATGTGTATGATGTTTCCCATATTTTTTTAAGCATAAATTTTGAGTATCACTTGTAGATTTAAAAGTCTGAAACTGACACGGCGGCGACTTTTCGGCGAAATGGTCATGGGAGATCGTTCCCTACGACCATACCATGTGCCTACATAGCATCAATCTACTAAAGTTTTGACCTCACTGGCACCGACTTCAAATAGATGAGTGAGTAGCGCTTATAATAATGATTTTAGTTTATTTTTCGCTTTTGAGTGCCTATTTGTAGTTTTGAAGTCGGTTTAATTTTTTGTACGAAAATAGTTTATCTTTCAACATTTTTTAATTTGGCTCACCGTTTAGGATGTGTATCGATTTAAAGTTGCGTAACAACCATTCTCGCATTTATAGGTTTAGTACCTGGTTGACCGAGCTTTGCTCGATTTAAATGCGTTTATAAAGGGCTCTAAGTAAAAAAAAAATCAGAAAAAAAAGAACAAAAAGAAAAGACCCGAATGTAACCATCAGGATTCGAACCGGGGCATGTTGACTCCGAGGGCGAGCATATTCCGTCTGAGCCATTTAGACTTAAAGAACAGTGGCGAAATAAATTATCGTATTCTAATGACATTGTAGAAGTTTTTCATTGTCTAAAAACGCGCATAAAATGATGTTATAAAAAAATGTATACACAATTTCATGAAAATCGTTCGAGCCGTTTTCGAGATTCAGATTTTATATATATATACCTACAAGAATTAGTTTAAGAATTAGTCGTTTAAAGGTATAAGATAAGTAGCAGAAAACTTCGTATAATTGTCGTGGTAGAACGCTTGGCAGAGTCCGCACGGGGAAGTGCCTTACCTTTGGTAGTTATTTTACCGCCAAGCAGTAATGTGCAAATATTACTGTGTTCCGGTTTGAAGGGCAATGTTTACAGATAAATTACAGGGCTTAGAGATGTAACGTCTGAGATCTCTGGGTGACGAGCGCAGTGCATCCATTATTATTCTTCTACAGCCAATCTAATTGTTCAATGGATCCCGACTGTTCAGTTGATATGTTCCTTTACTCGAATATATTTTATTTTCTGCTATAGTATTAATTCAATACCTAACATATTATAGAATTCTAGACCACCAGAAATCTAAGTGCTTGTTTTACTCTTTTTAGTTTTTAAAGTATGTAAGTACGTACTTACATACTTAACTTTGGTTCACTTTTTATGCAGTCGGGTTTTTTTTGAAGACCTATCCATAGATAACTCACACGTATGGTTTTGATGGAAAAAAAATTGAGTTTTAGTTGTAAGTATGGGACACCCCTAAAATTTATTGATTTTTCTATTTTCTGTATGAAAATTTAATGCGGTTCACAGAATACATCTACTTACCTAGTTTCAATAGTATAACTCTTATAGTTTCGGAGAAAAGTGGCTGTGACATACGGACGGACAGACAGATGGACATGACGAATCTATAAGGGTCCCGTATTTTGCCGTTTGGCTGCGGAACCCTAAAAAGAGGTTGGATTACTTATTAATTTTAAACTATTCTTTCAATTGGATTTCTGAACATATTGGTGGTGGTGGACAATTCACACACAACACCATCTGACCCCAAACACTAAACAAAGCTTGTGATATGGCGGCCAGATAGCTGAAATAATACTTATATAGTTCTAAATCCTACATATTTATTCTACATAGAAACACCCAGACACAGTGCAAACATTTGAATTCATCACACAAATATTTGCACTGGGTGGGAATCGAACCCACGACCTTCGGCGTCGCAGGCAGAGCTATCCACTAAGCCACGAGGCCAGAGAACGACGGGGACACAGCAAAAAAACTTATATAGGTAGTCTTTGCATTATAATCTTTGATTAAAATTGTCGTTTCGCTAAAAATGGCTGAATATTTTGATCGGTAAAAATGTTTGACGGGAAATTAGGTAGAACAGTTTATATGAGAAAATTGTTGTTTTTACTATCGTCTCCGCAACTTTTCCATATTTTCTCACCGTTTAAACCTTCCCTGAGCTACGGCAAACATTTCAAAACCAAAAAAACCAAACCGGCCCAGCCGTTGTCGAGCGAGTTTAGCGAGACCCACGAACAGCAATTGATTTTCATATGTACCTATAGATGTAATAATACACCTACATTGTAAAGTAAATAATTTTTCCTCAAAGTTTCTAGTAGACTATGAGGTAGTAAAAGGCAAAAAATGTTATCAACAACAGAAAAGTTTCATCAGTTAAAATGTAACTTTATTGTACATACTTAATTAGTTTTAAAATGTACTATGTAATTATAACCTAAGCACCTTGACCTTGTAACAAAAAGTATCCATAAATGCTGTCATTACTTAGCAGTGGTTGACAGGCACCAACTGGCTCATTTTCCATGTGAATTCCTACACCTGTAGTAATTTGTTTTCATTTATTATTCCTGGGTAATTTGAATATAATTGAAATATAAAGCTTAAACCTACAAAACAAAAATATATTTAAGGCACAGAACAGATAGAATAATCCAAAATTAAAAGACTTATTAACTATAACTAATAATAAAAAACTTATTTATTGACAAAACATCATTTCAAAACCAACTGATCGTGTAATATTAATTCCCAAAACTTTAGTTTCATTTTACAAACAACATTTTAATATAATACTTGCTTCAAAAATATCTTACAATAATAAATGTTTTATTATATAACCAATGTAATGGCAAACGTTACACTTATACAATACTAGCGGCCCATTCCGGCTTCGCTCGGATAAATAACCTAGATACCAACTGCAGCGCCATCTGCCAGGATGATTTGTGAATCTAAACCATCCCAAACGTATACAAAAAAAGTTTGGAGGAGTTTACTTACAACGAAAAGTGGCATTGAATTTTATATATTATTAAATAGATATTGAATGACATTTTTTGTATAATTATTATTTCACTACCTACCTATGATTTTGTCTAACGTTGGTTATCAGTATGTCAATTTAGGGATGTTAACACTAATAACAAATTAATGTTTAATGTTAATTTTATAATAGTTAGTATTAATAGAATATCGAAAATCCCATTTGTAATCTAATATATAAAATTCTCGTGTCACAGTTTTAGTTGCCATACTCCTCCGAAACGGCTGGACCGATTTTGATGAAATTTTTTGTGCTTATCCGGTATCTATGAGAATCGGCCAACATCTATTTTTCATCCCCCTAAATGTTAGGGGTAGTCCACCCCAAAATTTTTATTTTTATTTTTTAGACAAAATTTTTTATTTCTATTTTTTTATGATACAACATAAAAAAATACATACAATCCTCAATTTTCAACCTTCTACGATCAACCCTTATTTTTGAATAGCCATTTTAGTAATTTAATCATTTTTCCTCTCCGGTCGAAAACTGATCAATTGTCATTTAATTAGTTATCCCCGCCAGATGTCTACAGGTGTCACTTCTGACCCAGTAAACAGCACGATAATTTGGGGATCAAAAGTAGCCTATAGCATATATGTAGTTTGAACACGCTAATCTCGGGAACTAAAGGACCGATTAAAAAAAATCGTTCACCGTTCTTTCATATGTTCGTAATCCTTGAACGCTGTAGGTTATATATATGTACCACGGGCGAAGCCGGGGCGGGCCGCTAGTAATTCTATAATTTAATCCTACGTAGTAAATTTATTATAAATTATATTAAATGCTATATTTTTAATCTGTTGTGACGTGACTGGAAACACCAACATGACTTATTACGTCACTAGTCGCAAAACAAGCTGTCGAAAATGACTAACTGTTTACTTTTCTGCATTTTTATTATAGTTTGAGATCTTAGCGACGACGATTTTGATTGTTTATAATACATAATACAGTCATGAATCGCGACCAATGTTTTGCGACTAGTGACGTCATGTCTATCGTTAGTGTTTTAGCGGGAAAATTCAAAATTGGTCTAATACTGTATCTCACTCATCGAACATACTAATATGTATTTTGAAATAATATGTTTTTTTATTGTAAACACGTGTCAATCTTCGAAATTAAAGCAATTCCGAAAAATTGTGAACATCCCCATTGTTAGTAGGTAAGTATGTAAATAAGTGCATAATATCTAATCAGTATGTTATTTTGTTTCAGAAATGCATTAAATGAAAAAGGAATTATTGTCATTAAAGAAAACGTAACTTCAACAGGTAACCCAGAGATTGACGAAATAGACTCATCAGTCACAAGATCTCTGAAACAATTCCTAAGTATATTTACAGAATGTAATTTAAAAATAATCAAACAGTCTAGACAAACAAACTTTCCCAATGGCATATACCCTGTGTATATGTTTGCACTCACACCAGATAGTGAAAATACAGATGTGATACCATAATATTGTATTAGGGATTAATACTATTGAAATCTAGTTACATTAGTCAACATTTTATTTTTCACTGGAATTTATACTTGAAAATTTATGTTTAAATTTTTCAACCTCTATTTTCTAAATTGTAAAACATTGTGTGTGATATTACTACTGTATTTGTGTGACAGGGATTTTTACAATTTTTAATTATATTTTTTGTGTCCTCATATTTCAATGATGATTCATGCACCATGTTCACGGGTAAACTGTCAAACAACAACCATTTGAACTGTGAAGCAACCATGGTGCATGAAACTGAGTTGAAATAAAGGGGACTTATTCCACCATAATCACTGTAAATACCCTGTAAGGAGCCTGAGGAGGCTGTAAGGGCAGGGGTTACAGATCATCGTGATCATGTCACAAGACCGTACTAAATGTATAAGTTGACACAATTTTGTTATTTAAACTGAAGATTTAAGGTACAGAGTACTGATTCCCTAAATTATTGTTGTTTTTTTTTCGATAATTGGTACCTACTTTATTTTATTATGAAGATAAAGTTGAGTAGGACATACAAGAAGTATACATTTGTCCCGTACTAGATGTTAAGATGTAAGGCCGGCTATTAAAAAGTAGGTATACTATTTTAATATTTCAACACGCTTGCTCATAAAGTGGCTCTAATTTCACCGCAACCAGGCATATAATGACACCTATAATCAAATTGACTTTTTCATTGCTATTACTTATAAAGTTTTTTTACTGGTCGAGTTGCTTTGTTCTTAAAAAGGTTTCGATACAAAAAAGAACGTGTTCAATAGAACAAATGAATTAATGTAGCTATTGCTTGGTCACTTCATGCAACTTCGTATTTTAAATAGACAAATTTAACTTGTCTGTGTTTAAAAATAAAACTTTCACTAAAATATTACACAACTTTTAAAATATTTTCTTTATAAACTTTTAATTCCACTTTTTGTACGTGGTTAAAACGCTATCCGCAGATAAAAAAAAGAAACTTATTTTTGTTTATAGTTTGTGGCTTGTCGCTATTGTTAGTTGCGCGCGCATTATAAACAAGTGATAATTTTTCCCGCCATAACGAAACATTTTTAACAACTCTTTATTCATAAGTGTGTTGAATAACGTCGTATGACAGCTAAGAATGTGTCGTTCGTTCAATTTGAGAGAACCGGATCGCACCTGAACCATAGAAAAAAGACCCGGGTCGTTCGACCCGTTCAAACGAACCATTGGTTATTTTTGAGCCAGTGCTACATACATGTTAGTCAATAGAACTACTCGTTCAGTTGCTTTTTGTTTCGTTCACCGTTCAATCAAACCATTGGTTCATAAACATAAACTAATAAACAGTTTATGAATTACGTTTCGGGATTCATGACGATCGTTTGACAACCATTTAATTCTGATTTTGATCTTAGTAAGATTTTTAATACGCAAACTGGTTTTATATTATGTAACTATAATGAATGGAGATAGATTAAAATGAAAAATGACCAGTTCGGACGCCAATAAATAACCAGCATACAATAAACAAGATAAACGATAATAACAAATAACTCATGGTTCGGTCAAATATAGTTCGTGCCGTTCGTCGGATTATTCGACCTTAACTTCACGCGTAACCTGATCTTGTCTCGAACGAACGAATCATTTTAAGCTTAGTGATCCAATGGTTCATATGGTTCTCGCGACCCGGGTTATTTGATTCGATCGTTTGTGAACGACTCATATGTTTATGATACACGTGTGTATTGATGATTGCCGTCCTCGGCTATCTTATGACCCTCGCTATGGCTTGGGTCTCAATAGCGCTTCAGCGGTAATCAACAACTTTAAAATATTATAAATAAATGCTATAGGCTACCTTTGATCCCCAAATTATCGTGCTGTTTACTGGGTCAGAAGTGACACCTGTCACAATGACGATTGATCAGTTTTCGACCGGAGAGGAAAAATGATTAAATTACTAAAACGGCTATTAAAAAATAAGGGTTGATCGTAGAAGGGTGAAAATTGAGGATTGTATGTATTTTTGTATGTTGTATCATACAAAAATAGAAATTAAAATATTTGTCTAAAAAATAAAATAAAAAATTTAGGGGTGGACTACCCCTAACATTTAGGGAGATGAAAAATAGATGTTGGCCGATTCTCATAGATATCGGATAAGCACAAAAAATTTCATCAAAATCGGTCAAGCCGTTTCGGAGGAGTATGGCAACTAAAACTGTGACACGAGAATTTTATATATTAGATAATCTACTATTATATCGCGGAGTCGCGTTACTCATCACTACCTAAGTCAAATGCAGAGCGAGAAAAAACGAGCCACCAGCTTCATTATGTTTGCCCTTATTACGAGTACATACCTATTTGAAGTGGGACATTATACTAGTTGAATACAAAAAATAAGCTAGGTTTGAATAGTATAGGGTTACTCTTACAAATTACGGTACTCTTACAAATTTACGGTACTCTTACAAATTATTTTATCCAGTCATGTCCAACCATTATATATATTCAAAACGAGCATACCTATAGAGCGTTGGTTATTTAATCTCATTTCTCTCGCTCCATTGTTCTATGCGACACCAATGGATCAGTTTCACTGGACATTTCACCGACATTCCTCTGCGGAAAAGTAAGCTGAAGTGGCAATGGGCCGGTCACATCTGTAGGAGAACCGATGACCACTAGAGTAGCAGACGGCGTACTGGCAAGCGAAGAGTGAGGCAACCTGCAGCCAGGTGGACAGACGACTTACGAAACGCGGCTGGTAGCAAGGGGATGCGAACAGCAAAACACCGTGCCATTTGGCATGTGGCAATCTATAGGAGAGACCTACGTCCAGCGGTGCAACGGTGTACGATCATTAGATAGGTTAATAATGATAAAGAACATGAATCCCACTGCTGAGGTACCCTTGCGGAAGAGCCGTCGCTCTTAGTGTGTATAAGATGTTTAGTGTATAAGATTTGTAGGTACTACATGACTACAGTGAAATTACGGGGCATAGAGATAAAAACATCTTATGTATATCTCTGGGTGATGAGCTCAGTGCAGTGCTAAGTACCTAAGTAATGATTTGGACTGGACTATTCATGTTCCACTAACTGCATGTCACTGTGCTGTTATCGCCAGGCATATTGCTTACCATCAGTCATCAGGCACATGTCCTGCTCGTCTCGTCTTTCTATTATAAAAAATAGAGTATTATGAAGTTTAGCTTTAGGGACCTGGTTCTTCTGCGCTAGTTACAACCAGGTTAACTCTACGGTTAACGTTTACCACGGCGCGGCGGCCCAGATTAAATATTTTAATAGAAAGAGTGACAATCAGACGATTCGCATGTGGTGTAAAACAATCAACATCAAACAGAACAGAAACTCAACTCATCTTCAAATAGACAGAAGATACTTTACGAACACAAAATATAGGCAAAACACATTTAAAACCATATTTAACTTCTACGCTCTAACAACAAATAATCTCTTATAATAAAGTAGGTATCTCATGTGAAGCGCTGGGAGACAAAAAATTGAGTGCAATATTTTTAATAAATAGGTAAGTAAGGACTTTAAGTTTCTTATTTTAATTTTTAAGCATGTAATTAATATTCAAGTATCTAGGTACCAATCATTTAACATAGTATTTTCTTAGATTCCTAGTACGTAATTAAGTAGATACAGTACTAGTAGGTATTTAAACGACGTTGTTTGAAATGTCCACCAATATTTCATTATGTATTTTCCATATCGTTCACATGTCATACCTGCGTATGGGAGCAGTATCCACTTTGAAATTATTTACTTTAATGTAGTCTCTGATGAATTCGCGATCAGTTTCAGATAGCATAGTCCAACTTTCTAACTCCACTAGCACCTCTAGGTTGAGACATGTTTGGATTAGTCGATCTACCGATAACATGGTTAACAGATCCGACTGCATGATTCTCAATTCCTTCATGTATATCAAGGGGTTTATATCCAAAATTTTAAATATAAAATCATCCGTTAGCTGAACCGCCGTTCCTATATGAATGAATTCAACATTTAGACAGTTTGAGAGCAAAAATAATAACTGCTCGTCAGTACACGCCGACACAAACGTTAATCTCTTCAAATTCCTGAACGGTGGAATTTCTAATTTCTTTGTGTACAGAGATGTATGTTTTATTAATGTACAGTTATACAGTGTTAGACTTTGTAAAAATGGGCACATCTGACTTATGTACATCAGGGCATTTAAATCTATTTGGTCTACATGCTCCAGATGCAAGTGTGCTAAATTACATCCCTTTACTTGCAGCACTTGTTTTACTTGATCTGCGTAAAAGTCACAAGACAGTAGTTTCAATTCTCGTAAATCCGATAAACCAATGAGAACCATCAGATCGTTCTGTAAGGTATTATGGAAGACAGTCATATTTTGGATCAGTGGACACATCTGCACTGCCAACTGCAATTGGTTCAAAGTTGCATATCGACTTACGAAAGTTTTAAGTTTAAATGTCTTGTTCTCTGCATAACATATATCAATGAATTCTAACACTTTCCCTATCTCGTCGCATCTACCGATATCTTCAATGTTTTTACAGTTCAAGAGAAGAGTTTTAAAACCCTCCACATTTACTAATGTTCTGTATAACTGAACACTCCTTAGATTAGGCAATTTGGTCAGTAAATGTATGCTATCGTTTGTTATACATTTGGAGCAGGATACGTCTAATTTTTCGATCAATTTACAGTTATTAGCTATGCATCTTAAAATGTTGTCGGTGCAATCATAATTAATGAACAAATATTTGAGATAATGCAATTCTTTCAGTGAATGAATGACTGCAGTCTCCATATCGGCAGTTTTCCACCCGCCTGAAAGTGAGCCTAAGTTTAAGTGGACTAGACCTGTGAGCATGTACAACTTTGAATAAAATATCGACCGTAACATTTTGGGTATAATGTCAATCGAGACAAATGTTAGATTTTTAGTAAACAAAGTTTCTGCCATTCTTACAATAACGTTCATTTGACTAACAAATTTTCCCATACTGCCCCTAAAGCCTAAAGAGCGTTTAGTTTTATCCAATAGTTCTGATAATGCACGTATGGTTTCAATAACTAAAGCGTCGTGTAACATCCAGGGCATATTGTAATCTAAATAATTTCGTATTATCCCAATTTGTTGAGACAGTAAGGCCTGTGCTGTGCTCATGTCGCGTTGATTCAGTGTAGATATCGGCGTCATGTACTTCTCGGCTTGTAACGCCACCCAGTCTCCTAGACTGGCCAACGCCAAAACTTCAAGTTTTTGTGGCTGCTTATGTCGTGACATTTTTCTTTAATTTTATCTGCAAGGAAAGAAAATAGATACTTATACCAAATAGGTTCCTACGCGTAAGGAAATATGTGTGGGTACCATTTTTATGTTTTGCCCGCGTAGTTCCTGTTACTTTTCCGGGATAAAAAGTAGAAGGTATATGTGCTATATATTAATATTTATAGCAGTGTTTTAAATTTCAGCCTTATCCGGTCTTTCGTTCCGACGTGTTGAACCAACAAACATCTAGACATCCAAACATTCGCTTACCTACGTAGTTATGTAGGACTGTAGGTATATAGGTAATATTAGTAGGATTTATTTATTTCACTATACAGAAATGAATACTATGCAAGCCATAGGTACCTACCTACTTCGTATCGATCAAAATCGTCTAGGTATAGGTGTAGTAATTACTATATTTAAGTAAATTTCGTAAAATGTTTGCGAAAATGTAGGCGACACGCACAATAATAACAACTACTTTTAAGGAAATAAATAGATTACCCCTAATCAAATTATATGGTAATTGGAAATACAATAGGGTCTATGACTAGCAAAGGACCTAGAAAGTACTTAGGTACATTTATAAACGTAACGATGATTAAATTTAGTCCCTAGCACATCATTAGTAGGTAAGGTATACTTACTAGGGTAACTACCTACTTATTCATTATTAAAACGGTCAATAATTGATTATAGGTATGGTACTACATGAAGTGCTAAAAGTTCTGCATCAAAATGCTCGAAACTAATATGAAAAATATGTAACTCACTTGCTTGCTACGCCTCTGCTCACTAATAACAATTGCCCTCGCACATTTGCGTTCCTTTAGTATGTATATTGCATATATGTATTATTATTAATAAGTTAGATATTTTAATGTGGATTTACGTTTTAAGAAGTGTTCTTTTCTGATACAAAACACCATTAGTTTTCTGTGCGTTGCGCAGAAAATGTTCTTGAAGATTGAAAACTTCACTATCTGCGCGTGCGCTGCTTTATATTTAGACCGGCTACATCGGCCGCTGCCGATGTAGCCGGGACACACGCCTACTTAGTTTTTAACCCCCGACCAAAAAAAGGAGTGTTATAAGTTTGACGTCGATGTCTGTCTGTCTGTCTGTCTGTCTGTCTGTCTGTCTATCTGTCTGTCTGTCTGTCTGTCTGTCTGTCTATCTGTCTGTCTGTCTGTCTGTCTGTGTGTGTGTGTGTCTGTCTGTGGCACCGTAGAGCTCAAACGGATGGGCCGATTTCGATGCGGGTTTTTTTATTTGAAAGTTAATATCCGTGCGGGTGTTCTTAGCTATGTTTGGTTAATATCGATTCAAAATGGTCGCCTCCACAAAATGGCGGACAAAATATTTCTTCACAACCTACCTCAATATGGGTATCAAATGAAAGGGCTTGACTAGCAGAGTACTATACGCTATAACAAATTTCAAATCCAAGATGGCTGCCACCACAAAATGGCGAATAATTTTTTTTTTTCACTACCACCGCAATATGGGTATCAAACAAAAGGGCTTGACTAGTAGAATACTTTGCACTATGACAAATTTCAAATCCAAGATGGCCGCTACCACAAAATGGCGAATTACATTTCTTTTTTCACAACTTCCTTAATATGGGTATCAAATGAAAGGGCTTGACTAGTAGAATGTTGTACAGATAACAAATCTAAGGTAGTCGGGGGTTAATCAAAATTTTTAATTTTGTTCTTGTCAGTCACATAATATTATCAAATATTTAGATAGGAAGTTGTTGTCTTCCGTGCACATTTTTACCTAAGTAGATACTTCTTATAAAGAGTATGTACATATAGGTAGATATGTACCTACTCTTAATAGAATGTCCTACCTACAGGAATATTACGGCTCGATCGATTTGATATTTTATTAAAGAAATATTTTTTACGGTTTTATAGAATGATAAGGATAAATTCATAGTCCACCTTTAGGTAACAGTTCACTGTACTGTACTGTTCTTATAGGTACCTACTTATGTTTCCAAATAAATTACAGGCCAAAAAGATAAATCATCTTACACAGATGACTATCACAGTGCAGTGATTTGGAAGATTTTCATACGAGTACGATAAGGGATCAAAAAGTAGTGAGAATGAGATAGAATATAATGACTAAGTATTGATAACTTAATAATTTATTTTTCTACAGTGTCAGAGTCTCTCTAAACAACGAGGCCAGCGCTTTTCCAAAAAAAAAAAATGTTTTGTCTTGGCCCTGCAAAAAGCTCTCCACGGCATCCATCAACCTCGTTATCGTCTTCGTACTTCGTCTGTTTCCCCGTTCGTATTCTTGCAATTTGTGGATCAGATAAAAAATACGTGTGGCACTCGGGGACTGCCGCGGTAAAGCTATTGCATACCATTTTTATTTATTAACTTATGCGGTTATAATTATCCCATCAAAATCATAAATGTGAAATGAGAGCCAAGTTCAATACTCTGACATTTGGCTTCATTGTTGACTTGAACAACAAAAGAAGTGAGATGTAAATGGGTGCCAAGTTCAATGATCAGCCCTGCAATTGATTAAAACAACATAGAAATAGAATACTTTTTTTTTTTTTAATAAAGAGTGACGAGACGATCAGGACATGTGCCTGATGGTAAGCAACATGCCTGACACATAACAGCACAGTGACACGCAGCTATTGGAACATGAAGAGTCCAAATCATTACCTAGCACTGCACTGCGCTCGTCACCCAGAGATCTAAGATCTTATATCTCTAAGCTCTGTAATTTCTCTGGAAACGAGACGACCATGTCATGCCTTATGGTAAGCAACATGCCTGGCATATAATACACACAGGCACAGTGACAAGCAGCTATTGGAACATATAATTTCTCTGGAAACATTGCCCTTCAAACCGGAACACAGTAATGTTTGCACATTACTGCTTGGCGGTAGAATAAGTGGCAAAGGTGTAGTACTTCCCCAGGCGGACTCTGCCAAGAGTCCTACCACTACCAAATTATTTGTAAGAACTTAACATTTATTTACAGCTTTTAATACCTTATTCTTATAACTTAACATAACATAGGTATTAAAAGCTTCAGATCTAACTTGTAAATGTGTGCCAAGTTCAATGATCAGTCCTGCAATTGATTAAAACAACATAGAATATTTTGTAAGCACTTAAAATTTATAGTTTTCTTATAACTTAACGTAACATATTAAAGCTTCAGATCTTACTTGGCTAGTTTTCGCATACGAATTATTAGTAGTCAAATACAAATAATTTATTGATAGCTCAAAGTTACAAATCTGAAGGTAATTTATGTTTCTAACACACGATAGTATGCGTGTGAGAGATTATGTACTAATCATTTTTAATAATTATAAATTAAAATTACAATAATTTTATAATTAAATTAGTACGAATAAAAAAGCATATTTTGGTATAGTTAACGGTCTGGCAGCTTCATTAGTTCGTCAAGGGCATAAAAGAGGTGCCCATGCAACCAAGCTTTTAACTTTCGCTTAAATCCTGCGGCGGAAGGTGCGTTCCGTATAGTGAATAGTCCTGGGAAATCCCGGTACCGAAAGTACCGGGAAATCCCGGAAATTTGCGTCGGTTTAAGAACCGATACTTTCAAAACTAAATCCCGTTTTTATTCCCGATTTCAAGTTTAACTCTAGAGTGAAAGTTTAGACGAGTAGAAGGCGTATTAGAAGCTTTTATATCAGTATAGATATTTATACTTTATTTATATTATAGTACCTGGTTGACCGAGCTTTGCTAGGTTTTTTTTAATGATGTTTATTGCATACTAATATTTCTATCAAATAATTTTTCATGTATTTTTTATGCAAATTAATATAGTTAGTTTGGAGTTTTTCTGTATCTAACACTTGTACCTAATACCCATAGGTATGCGCAAATACAAAAAAAAATGATTTTTATATCTAGGCAGGTAGATACGGATTACGTAGTGATGACTTACTTAGACCTACTTAGATATGAATTAAATGCGTTTATAAATGGTTCTAAGTATAAGATTTTCTCAGAAAAAAAAGGACAAAAAGAAAAGTCCGGAGTGTAACCATCAGGATTCGAACCGGGGCCTGTTGACTCCGAGGGCGAGCATATTCCGTCTGAACCCATGCGCGGTCCGAGGGGGGGGGGTCACAGGGGACATGACCCCCCCCCCAAAATCGTATACGTTAAACAAAAAATCTAAGAAAATTAAAAATATCTAATAGTACATAGACTATTTTTTAACGCGGGAAAACAACTAGTACGGGAACTACGCGGGTAAAATTTTGGGGCGCTACTAGTAAAGTATTTTTGCTCGATTTATTGTATTTCTACTTGTGACCCCCCCCAAAACCTGAGGATGCGTACTGGTGACCCCTTCCAAAATTCGAGGCTGGGACCGCGCCTGTCTGAACCATTTAGACTTGAAGAACAGTGGCGAAATAATTTATCATATTCTAATGACATTGTAGGAGTTTATTTGCGCATATGGGTATTACAAGAATTGGTCGGAAGGTATAAGATTAGGTCCTTACTAATGAAATTGTTGTTTTGTAAGGGAGGGACATATAATAAACTTATTTAATCAAACCTTTGCTATCTATGTACTTTTGCTATCTTAATGGTAGTTCACTGATTCCGTTGCTAAAAAACCATCTGAATGGGAATCAATAAAATGTGTAAAAGCGCTTTAGCGCTTTCATCGGAGTTGATTTTTTTCCCTTACAAGAAGTTAACCAAATTAAAAAAAAAGTAATCTTTTGGATCAAAGTCCGGGGAGTACGGTGTGTGTCTTTAACATTCCAATTGAAGCTCCTATAATTTGTTAGCCGTTTGTGCAGTGTGTGATCTAGCGTTGTCTTGAAGCAGCAGTGGCCTAGACCGATTGACCAGCCTCGGTTGTTTAGCATTTTTTTTAGATTTACCATCATTGTTTGCAGTTGCTGACAATAGACATATGCCGTAATAGTCTGGCCAGATTTTAATAAATATGTAGTGAACTACACCGGCACAAGTCCACCAAACACTTATAAGTTTTAAGCTATTGCATAGCTTTTATCGCGGGCCTGGGGACCGAATTTTAGTGGTCGTGCATCTCTTTCTTATGTTCACAAAAAAGAGGGATGGAAGACCGTAACGCCGTCTTCCCCACTCGGTCATTCGACTTTGAATCTTATTTGTATCAGCTTTACAGACTAAATGCTCTTAGCTGTCGAAGACTGACTAGATTGTATACTTCTCTGCATTTTTTTTTATGGTAAACAAATGTCACTCTTCAAAATAAAAGCAATTCCGAAAAAATGTTAACATCCCTATTGCTTATGTCGATAAAAATGCATGCAACATGCAATAGCTTTACCGCGGCAGCCCCCGAGTGCCACACTTCTTTTTCTTAGTAATTTTTCGAATGTGGCAGTATTCGGCTGGCTCGCCAGGGTTCAACCATTACGATGAGCGTTTCCAATTGTTGTACAAAATCCACTTTTCATCACATATTGTTTCGAATGAAAATCAACACAGCATTCGACTTGATTCGATTTGAGTAAAGCAAACAGCATTCGACGCGCGTTAGTAGGTTTGCTGCACTAAATTCCTGAGGTATCCACCTTTCGATTTGCTTCAGGTGGATTAAAAAAGTTTTATCACTAACACTGCAGCCTGCCGCTAACTCGGACGTGGTTTGCGATGGATCTGCTTCCAGGATAGCCTTCAATTCTTCATTGTCAACTTTGGCAACGAAATTTGCAGAACGAAAACGTTGAAACTAAAAACGCACTGTATTTTCTTTTGCAACAACGCCGCCACACACATCATTAATCCTTCGGAGCCGTTTCTGCAGCGCTGGTGCTACGATGGAAGGGTGGAACTCGTATTCGTAAATAACGCGATATTTCAAGTTTTCAATTATTTTTTTTACTTTCATGGGTTTACACTTTACCGCCATCTCGCCTGCATGCAGGGACCTGCTTTTCGCACTCCCGTCAACGACCCCGATCTACCTGCCACTGTCATTGCGGACTCGCGTCGCAGGGGGCGTTAGTACCCCCGCATTCGGCTCTAGTAACGCGCCGAATATCAGTGGCGCGACACCTCCTCGAAGGCCTATACCTAGGTGTGGCATTGGACGGCCCTAAACATTCGACGCCCCAGGTCTTCCTGTGGTGACGGGGTGCGAGCCCAGAGTGACGACTCTCTAGGCTCGCCCCCATATCCGTTTCCGCCTCAGTTAAGGAGCGAGAGGTGTCTAACTAGTTCTTTTAACTCACACGATCTCTTTATGTCGAGAGACTTTCATATCACCTCTGACGGCAGAAATGATCGGCAGCGAGTGGTCCGCCCTCACCACCGCGGCTAAGGATAGCCGCGGTTCCGCTTCTATGGCCGCGTCGCGGGCCTTGTCCTTCCACCGAGCACTCTGCTAATCTAATCAGAGTGCTCGTGGAGGACCCTCATCAGGAAGACTTAGGAATTTTACTTGGTCGATATATCAGCCGATGATGGCGGTGACGGTGATACTCAGGGTGCACCACGTGGAAGGTGGAAGTTCCTGAGCCATACACCCCATCTCTAAAGACCTGATATTATGTAGGATTAGGTAGGTAGCACATAGGAAATGCATACTTCTTGTAAGATTACCTACACTAAATAAGACTGATAACAAGAAATAAAATGTTCATTTGATTTGAATTAAAGATTTTTGTTTTGCTCAGCCATTTTGTCTTTTTCTTACTTTCGCAGTTTTAACACTTTTAAATTTGCAATGTTTTTTATAAATTCTTATATAAAGTATCGAAAATCCCGGGAATCCCGGCTATTAAGCCCGAAAGTCCTGAAAATCCCGGTTCTCCAAAACGGAACCGGTTCTGCATTCTCTAGTTCCGTACAACCGTCGGCAGGCGGTTGTATATCGCGGGCCCTCCAACATAGACCGACCTCACAGACTTACTCAACCTGTGGGAGGGAGTCACTAGTTATTGTGGTGTTGTTTTTTGTTACTCCTTAAATCAACGTTAGTGTCAATACCGCTCCGCTGGAACGACTCTATGTTTTTATGTACGAACATACATGTTTGAAAGATATTTTCACAGGGAAGTGGCTAAATACTGGTCACTGGTGGCGCCAACTATTGCTCGTATAGCTGCCTTTTGCATCACAAACGCTCTTTTGTAGTCAGCAGCGCGGCCCCACAGCTCCAGTCCGTACGTAATGTTGGAGTGGGCGGTCGCGAAGTAGCAGGAGCGCATGACGTCGCGGGTGGCGGTGGCCAAGAGCCGCCGGAACGCGAAGCACGAGCGGCTCAGCTTCCCGCACAGCTCGTCGATGTGCTTCTCCCACGTTAACGCGCCGTCGATGTTTCCACTTCTAGGAGTTTCGTGCTCTGGACTTGTTGGAGCGCGGTATTGCCTATAGCTACCGAAAAATGGTTTGCTGTTTTACCATTCAAGTTAAAAGTTAGTCTTCGTACATTCTAAACCTGTTATTTTATTCTTCGTTAATTCGGCTTGCTGATAGATAGTAGGTACCCATCGAAACTAATGCTCTTAAATAAGTGTTTTACTACGTACTTCGTACTTAAGATGAATTCGTGTATGAGAACTAGCCAAGTAAGATCTGACGCTTTAATATGTTATGTAAAATTATAAGAAAACAATAAATTTAAAGTTCTTACAAAATATTCTATGTTGTTTTATTCAATTGCAAGGCTGTTTATTGAACTTGGCACCCATTTACCTCTCACTTCTTTTGTTGTTCAAGTCAACAATGAAGCCAATTTCACATTTATGTGTTTGATGGGTTATAATTACTTTTTGTACT
This sequence comes from Ectropis grisescens, assembly GCA_017562165.1. Classification (NCBI taxonomy): domain Eukaryota; kingdom Metazoa; phylum Arthropoda; class Insecta; order Lepidoptera; family Geometridae; genus Ectropis; species Ectropis grisescens. The sequence goes on along the minus strand of CM029770.1, from coordinate 14,433,176 downwards.
GGAATGATCAGTACTAAAATGAAAGTATAGATGTTTGGGTGTCTGTTGCTCAATCACGTCGGATTAGCTGCTCTATGATGAAGTTTCGGTTAGATTACAGTCAGAAATAGTACATACATAAGCAGCTCACTAAATGTTCCCACTGCTGGGACTCGAGACCTCTTCTGATAAAGATAGAATCAAGGCCATCCAGCACATTGACACAACTGGTCCAGTGTGGGTTCGTAGATGTCGCAAGACCTTGAAAGATTATGGGTTCATGCCGGTTTTCTCATTATGTTTTACTTCACCTTATTTTAAGTTAGCGGCATTACGCACGTAACTCCGAAAAGATAGTGTTGCACGTGTGGGATTCGATCCAGGGGGCTCCGGATCGGGAATCACCATTCTCCCGACTAGACCAGCTGTAACTTTGGGTTAGCTTTAGAATAACGCAAAGGCTCCTTTTATTGCGGGAAAATAACGGGAGCAGGAACTACGAAGGTAAACTCACGAAGCACTATAGTAAGTAAAATGATCTTATACTTTCCATTTTACGGCTGATATTAGATAGTTTCAGCTGGTCTAATCAGACGAACGGCGACTGCCGATTCGGAGCCCCGGGTTCAAATCCCACGCGCACCACTGTCTTTTCGAAGTCATGTGCGTACTACCGCCAACTTAAAAACAGTGAAGGAAAACATTGTGAGGAAACCGACATGTACCTATAATCTTTCGAATTCATGTATCATCCACCGCCCCGCACTGGGCCAGCACCGAGGTTTATGACCTTGACACTCGAGAGAAGAGCCCAAATCCCAAGTGTGGGAGTATTTAGTGGGTTCCTTTTTATGCTAACTTCCACTATTGCTGTACGATTATATTGAAATAAATAAATACTAAAAATGATATCGGATTAAAAACGATAAAAAGGAAAAAAAATGTTGCACCACAATAAAAAGTTTTATTATTATCTATCTAAGTATATAAGTAGATAGAGATTTACACGAGTACATTTTTTAAAATCTACTTTACAGACCGCCAGCCATCAATTATGATTGCTTTTTCTTTTTAAATGCATAAAGGCACAGTTTAAAAAGAAAAAAAGCAATCGCAAAAAGTCCACATCCAAATGTAAATACATATTTTTTGTAAAATTAGGTATTAAATTAAAAGGTGGTAAAAATTACTAGTTTCTGATTTATTCTTTTGTGTTCACCCAATTACTTATCTGGATGCCAAATATATATCATCTGGAACTGGATAGAATCTTTTACGTCCATATCTTAATCAGTGATTATAATGAGGATTTTAGGACGTTAATATAATTAACCGTTTGAGGTATGTTTATGAAATTTGGAGCACATATTGATATCCTGTAATTCCCGTTTCCATTTATATATACAAGAATTGCTCGTTTAAAGGTATAAGATTCTATACAATACGTATCCTAGGTGTTGTACCTATAGTATACCGGATTATACAGATTGCCGGTAAAATATACATACTTAGGTACTTAGATTACTTAGATTTAGATACTGTTTAATTTCAATTGAGTTGTTTCTGTTTTATTACATAATAATATTATCTACAATAAAAAATATCGTTTGGTTTTATGAAACCACGGTAAACGCTCAGTATAAAGCAATAGGTAGGTACTACCAGTAGTTCATCGCCTTTGATCTTGGGAGAAATGCCTATAATGTCTCGACACGGGTAGGGTTACCGCAAACAACAAAGCTTATTATCAACATAAAGTTAAAACATACGGAAGACTTCAGCTCTGAGCCGCGCTCCTGCAATACTATTAACATTGTACATTAGTGACAATGTAGGCAATGCAGGAGCGCGCTTCCTGCGTCTCGTCTCGCACGCCCGATTTGCCCATGATCGATTGCCCCATCTAGCCGGCTTCGTCGAACGACTGTATGATTTTGATTTAATAGAATGTTATAAAAGGTAAAAGTGAAAAAAATTTTCGCATTGTAGACATTTATTTATTGAATAATAGGCGAGCAGCTTTAGCTGATATGCCTATATCTCAGTGTTGAAATAACAAATTATATGTAAAATTTATTTAACTTAACATTTTTTGGAAAAATATTCTATTTAAGTAACTTAACGAGTAACGCTGCCATATTGGCCTCCATAGAGGACAGATAACTAAAGTACATATATGTACTCAATGTTGGCATTGGCTGCTCTGTCGAGCGCCCTTCGCTTTACCCTTACTCAGCGGCCGACCGTCACGCGACATGCAATAGATGGACGAAAAAGTTTGAGGCGATGATATAAGTTTTACTTTAAAATATGAGACGAGATGCGCCTTTTATTTTCTCATAGTGAGTTGTGAAAAGTAGAGTGCATGTATCACTCAGGCGCAAAATATATGAAACCCCTAAAATGAGTGGTTCTAGCGACGATGACGTTTAGTTGACGCCAACAGAATTGCCTGAAATTGTTAATAATGCGCAAAGCATTTAGTCATTTCCTTGCTGAGGTTGGATGAAACGTTACCTAAGTGTTGCACTCGAGTGCAAAGATTTTTCACCTTGAGCATAGAATAGATAATATAGATAGAACGGACACTCCCCACCCCCCGCCAATTTCAAGCTTCCTCACCCCTCAGGCCGTTTCGGATACGCTAGGGAGCACTCAACGAAGGGCTGGTATCGAACATCTAATTCCTAACGAAATATCATCATGGCGGGTTGTTGTGCTGTTTACGGCTGTTCGTCAACTAAACCTGACAAGATGAAAAGCTTTATTTAATTTCCTAATGATAAAATAACGTAAGATTAGAAACTTTTCAATAACGTTGCTTTATAATATTACAAGCTTTGCTTAGTTTGGGGTCAGATGGTGTGTGTGAATTGTCTACCAATATTTATTTATTTATAATAACGAAGTCGTTTTTAACTCAAAGTTCGTAACTCACACAGCCAGCAACTTATGTGCCCAAGCACGGATTGATAACGCCTGGAGGAATAATTGTAGTGACAGAATAAAGTTTCCTTCATGGGTAAGTGTAAAATAAAATGCGAATGTGTACCTACTAACAGAAATAGATATCTAGGTACCTGATCTAATCTATCATCGGTTTCGTTTCATTTTACGCGGCAATACAAACACCCACAGATTTCTGAAACAATTTAGAAATCTGTGCAAACACCCTTTTAATTAGAATAGTATAATTTGGCTCCATTCTATTTATGTAACTCAACATTATAGCAAGTTTATAGACTACGTCACCAGGTGAACTCAAGGGGCACAACTATTCAATAAAACAATTCAGTAGCCCTAGTGCTAACGCACACATTCACGCGTGTGTACGAACGACATCTGCGTAGTTGTGTGAAGAGTAGGCAACTCCACAGCGGCGGTTGTATGGAGTTTTAGTGGAGTGTCCGGGGTGTGCCTTGAGCTCGCTCTTTTGATTCCCTCGCTAACGCTCAGGATTCTATTTTTATCATTTTTTAATCCTTCGCTTGCTTTGTCATCAAAATTGAGCACGCGGTTAAAAAGGAACTTTGTACTCTTGTATAAGAAATAACTGTTATCCGCCATTTTTAATTCATATTAACCCAACAGAACAAGCTAAGAACCACCGCAAGGAAACTGACTTTCAAACAAAAAAACCCCATCGAAATCGGTCCATTTAAAAGCTACGGTGCCACAGCAAACACAAAGACAAACATCGCCGTCAAAATTTTTAATAACACCACTCTTTTTGGTCGGGGATTAAAATTAAAAAATATCAAATTTATAATTATTTTTAATAACATAAGTAAGTATGTAACTTAATCATTATAAATTGTGTAAAGAAAAATAAACAATAAAATATTAAAGCATTGCATATCTTCCGTTGCTTTTCTAGCACAGTAAATAAATATACTTACTTATTACTAATTTGTGTATTAAAATGCACAAGAGCATTTATTATTTTAATATACATATATATGTAATAATTACTAGTATAATAATGTATGTTTTGTATACATAAAATAATTTATCACTTTGTTTTATTAGCAATTTAATTCCTATATTAAATTATATTTTTATGAATGTATAAAAATAGCATATTGTCTTACATCAAGCATTAAAGAGAGAAATCATTACACCCTGACAACTTGAAATAAAAGAAAGAAAAATATATCCATGAGAACAAGGGCAGACTCAACGCTAGCAAACAGGCATTAGTACCTACTTATTGTCTTAGAGAAACGTTGTCGTCTGGATGAGATCTCTCTGCCGTCCTGCACGTGTGGACTATTAGAAGGCAGAGAGAGAGAGAACCAAAAGAGAAACGAGTAACAACTGCAACTGTGGATAAAAGCTGAAATCGAAAATAATTACCAGTTTCACCTTACAAAGGTCATTCAGGTTAACAGCTACAAAAGATCTATCGGATTTGATTCGCGATTTCGGAACTCTCAAAAACTCTTATTTGCAGTAAGTCCCTTTTGACTAAATACTTTTTCTACTTAACCCTGCCTACATAATTCGTCTCCACCGCCGCGCGCGCCGAATAGGCCGGTAAAAATCATTAAGACCAGGCATAGGAGAGTATAGAATCGGCGTAAACCAAGCCTGAGAAATCAATCTCCGCTCATCAACCAACCAAAAGTCCTCTAACTTCTTATAACAAGTAGGTACAAACAGCAATTTTTTCTAACAGGCTTGCACCTATAATGCAAGGAAAGTGTTTCCAGATCCCTTAACCAATAATTTGCCATCCCATACCGACGGTACACCAACATCTGTTTTATTATAATTATTTACTTTAAAAAAAAGTTTTATGTCAAATGTAAGGCGATTCGATAAAGAAACGAATCGAAAATGGCGGATTGTACGTCTCGCTCGCTCTGTATAGTGTGCGAGGGCAATAAATCTTCCATTTCCGATTTGTTTTTCAGCTTATAGAGATCGCCTTTTTCTAAAATTGCACTTAATCCTTTGTTAATACTGACGTTATCGTTCGCAAATAACTCCGATGGCAACGATTTGTACGTATAGACTTCAGGCCCGTGAACAAAATTAATAGGTTATATGAACTACCAGGACCATATGAGACCTATGTTAGAAGGGTATAAGATTCAGCACTATGCCGACATTTGTAAGCTGTCCAACTGAGTGCAAGGTGAAGAGGGGGGGGCATTGTAGCATGATTTTGAACAGCGTTGCGGAATAATGGATTAGATGAGGTATGGGGCGTCCATAAATTACGTGAGGTGTTTAAGGGGAGGGTCAAATCAAATCTCATGTAATCTTACGTTGGAGAGAGGGGGGGTCTCGGCAAATATCACGCAATATTTTTTCTGATTGAAACAAAAATAAATTTGGTCTCTCTTGAGACCGTGCATGACTCTCCATGGACTGAATTAGAGTAGACATTCTTTTTTTAATCAAACTAGTTACATACGATTTAAGTTTTCTATTGTTAAAATTTTATTACACAAATAATTAAACTCTCAGCGATATTGGTTAGGTAAGTACTAGTCTTAAATAAAAGCACGAAGCATTAAGCAAGTAAAGTAGCAAGTAAGAAACCCACATTTTGAAAAATCTCACGTGAGATTGGGGGATGGGGAAGGGGGTTGAATAAAATCTCACGACATCTCATCAGGGGGAGAGGGAGGGACAAAAAATAAAAAAAAACACCTCACTTAATTTATGGACGCCCCCTATTCAGTATCAGCTCGAGGCTCTGGAATCGATCGTGAAACATTGATACTCATACTCTTGTGTGAAAGAATTCAATTGAACATCGCCGAAAAATTGCCAGCTTATCGGGTTTTTATCGGATACACTTCGGAGAGTGTGCAACTGATCTGCATGATTTAATACCACCTTGCCCTTATTCTATCGGACTGCTCGTAGCTCATTTGTGTGTCACATGTCAGAAGGCTCATTTTTTAAATTTCGTAACATAAAACTCAAAAATCGACATCTTTGTCAAATATGCCATTGTAAAAAAAAACAATAACGTCACGTCGTAACGTCAATAAGGTCCATGCATTTTTTTTATCTCTATCTAGTTTACCCTTATACCCGAGAACACAAAAAAAATGCTTAAAATAATGTGACAAAATGCTGTGCAAGTGTCGATACTCTTAGACTACACAATTATGACAAAAATAGACGATATTTTTTTCATTTAGGCCTTGATGGCAGATTATAATGTGCATCATTATAACTATTTAAAAAGGACAACGTAGTGGTACCTATAATATCGACCAGCACCTCTACTAATTATTAATTGCCTAATAAAATTGTTTATATCCTTGCTAATCGCTCTTTCTTTAATTTTGTTCTAAATGAGACCAATAGCAAAAAGCGATTAGCGAATTTGTCAGGCGGTATAAAACACCAGGGGTTATTTTTGCTCGATTGATAACCATTTTAGTTGGCCGTAGAAGTGGTCCCATAACATTCTGCGACTGGGCCTAGTATCTACCCGTTACCAAAGTTGTTGTAGTATTAGGACTCTTGGCAGAGTCTGCCTGGGGAAGTACCATACCTTTGCCAGTTATTCTACCGCCAAGCTACTGCTTGGCCTTCAAAATGTTTGCACATTACTATGTGCAAACATTTTGAAGGGCAGTGTTTCCAGAGAAATTACAGGGCTTAGAGATATAATATCTTAGATCTCTGGGTGACGAGTGCAGTGCAGTGCTAGGTGTTGATTTGGACTTTCCATGTTCCAATAACTGCGTGCCACTGTGATGTTATGTTACAGGTATGTTGCTTACCATCACGCACATGTCCTGCTCGTCTCGTCACTATAGGAAATAAAAAAAATGCAAAGAGAGAAATAGCAATGCTATATATTATGCGATTTTGTTTGGTGATAGAGGTGCGGGTTCAATAAAATGGCGCTATCATATTGATCAATATGAACAAATTTAAGTGTTAACTAATTGCTCTATCTTTACTAGCACACCAAAAAAATATCTATAATATCTAAAGAGAGAGAGAGAGATAAATAACTATTTCAATCATGTATAATAACTTGTTTGTTTACTGAATTCAATTTCAGACCTCGCTGATATAATGTTCGTACGTATATTGGGTTTCGCTGTAAGCGACAAGGCCATCATTTACAGTGTTACTATGTATAAATTATTGTCTGTAGTATTTTTATTTTTTCTGGTGTGCATGCAAGTAAAGATTATAGGTACCAAGACTGCCACCAGAGCTTAGAAAAGTTATCTTGTAAATAACGTGCCAGTGCATATTTTTACAGGGCCTTCCTGTCATCACATTTAATTAAGGCTTAAGTAGATATAAAGCTAAAAATATTTGTTATTCAAATAAGACACATTACTTCACAATCACAGCACACGGTGCTAAATTATGTTTACTCCGACTAGTGTTGAGTAGGACAAATAAGAAGTGGTACCTTTGCCCAGGATGAGTCGAGAATATGAAAAAGCAGATTAACGCGCTAACAGAGTAGGTACTTTATAGTTTATGACGCCTTACATTTGGGTTGTCGCGTTACTGGTCACTACACCTGAGTAAACTTCAGGACGAGAGCGTGAAATAATGAAGCACGAACTACAGTACGGCTCACTTCATTTGAAGTGAGAAATTGTACTGGGCCAGTACAAAAAAAGAAGCCATTCTCAATAGCTTTTTTTCCAGTCATTCAGTCATGTCTTACCCAACACTAAGTCCGACTTACTAGACTAAACAAAAATAAAGCGCGCATGTAGGCACCAAAAATTACGTTTTGAACATTTTTTTTAATTTGCATATAATCAAATTTTCGTCGTTTGTAATAATTATTTGTAAAGACATACGTAGTCTTACTTTATTTTGTCTTTTAAAGACGCTTTGGGTTCCACCACATGGTCAATAATTCATATTTATATCACATCTAAGCAACACAAGGCGTGGCGGCAAGTGCGACGACCTAGCGGACAGCGGCGGACCTGACCAATGCGTATCTTTAATTTACATAATGTAATTATATTATGCACTCGTATGTACACTTCTGTGACAGGATTGTCGAACAGTATTTTTAACTTGCAAATGTAAAAATTTGGGTCAATTATCCAAGACTAGGCGACGAAATATGGAATTGTTTCTAAAGTATTGTAAGTACTATAGCGGAAACTAAAGAACTTTTTGTCAGTGTGTAGTTATTACAGTTAGTTAAAAGTTTAATTTATTACATTTCGGTCTGGTTATTGAAAATCCTAACATAACAATTAATGGATAAAAAAAATCGCTGTGCCGCTCACCCTAAGGGTTCATTGTGAAACGTAATAATATGCAAAAAAACATCCTCATATTACTAACTCTTGGGGCACCTCCTTCACGAAATATTATAACATCAATATGCGTAGACGTAATATATAACTAGATATACTTGTAATGATAATCTACAATTGCTTTTCTACATGATCAGTTACAGTTTTCGTTGTTTTGTATTTTAATACCCTCAGGGAAGCTGGTAAGTCTTTAGTGTTATTACATTTTTAAACGTATTAATCAATTTAATTAAAATTATTAATATTTACCTAAATATTATCATTTTAAATAATTTATTGCTTATTTGTGATCACCGTCCGTTTCAATCTCAATAGTGATTCTCACATCAGTAATTTATCAACTTCATCAGGATCTACATAAATATTGCAGTTATAATATGAGACATTATCAGGTGTTCGTATAAAAAGTTCGTATATCCTACTTGGGAAAGTACTGTTAGCATAGATAACAGATGAGATATCTAGACCGACATCTAGCAAATGAGTCACAATATAATAACCTAAATCGTCTTACTCGTAGTAGACTAAACTTAATAATTGATTTTACAATAGTAGAGACGTATAAAATATGTAGGTGTTCTAGGAACGTTTCTGTGCCCACTTCATGTCGTCGGCTCGCGGCTTGCAGCCGGTCGCGGCCTCGATGAGGAGCTCGAGTGTGGACCAGAAGCGCAGCTTCTCGAGCGGCCAGTTGAGCCACCCGGTGGTGATGCAGAAGTAAGTCTCGTGCGGCGCCACGTGGTGGATGCGGTGGTGGCGCCGCGGCAGGACCACGTGCCACTGCTGCAGCCACACCACCCACGTGGGCAGACCGAAGTACGTGTGCGACCATTTGTGGATCTACAAACAGAACACATCTCACCAACTCTGCCTATATTTTATAACTCTAATGAATAGGTAGCTAACAGTATTGAAAAATAACACAATATAAATGGAATGAAGATAGGATGTGACGTAACGTATGTAACTACCCTACGCATACAAATTTCGAATATCAAATTGTAGATCAGTTAATATCGTATACCTATCAGAATCCGGTGTACACAATACACAAAGCGACTGTTGAAGCGGCGAGGTGTGTTTTCAATTTAAGTTTCATTTCAAAATACCTAGTAGTTTCTATTAATCTAATTTATGTACAATTCGCGGAGAATCTAATAAAATGCAGTTTACACCAACTAAGATCCCGTTAGGCCCGATCTACGTTGATACGGCGGCGGCGCTAGTCCCTATACAATTATGTATTTTAAATAAGTTAAAATAAGATCACAATAAACTGTTAAATTCGGGTCTCACCTGATTAGTCATCGCCACGAAGATGCAACACAAATACCAGTACGCGATCCAATGGAATTGTTCCTCTATGCGTTCATCGTCGTAGGTGGACAATTGCCACACTATCCGGGCTAGCACCGGGACCGTGATAGCGAAGTTGTCACCGTTCGTCTCGACGAAATCGTGACGAGTGATTGACGTCGGGTCGATGTGGTGTTCCCGGAATGGACGGAGGAAGTTCTGTCAAACATATATTCAAGTTATCAATTAGGTTATCGTTAATAATTAACACTACACATTCTCTGCCTTCTATGACTAGTATCTTGTGAGCCTACGGACTATACACACAAGAAGGGCCACGAGGTTTAGGTTACCTCTAGATATGTATGGTTGGAAAATAAAACAACAACAACAAAACAATATTTATTTTCGAACTTTTCATTAGAGAAGGCTAGAAAGTTTCTTACAGGACAAGTAAAAAAAGCAAAAATTTTAAAAGGTTCACAATTGTATTTGTGAAAAGGTAAGCTAACCCCCATGGGCCATCATAGTTACAAAATAAATGGTAGGGCACAAGGGGCAAGTTAATCGTACGAATATGGGTGGCTCTGGCCACGGTTGACAGGCCACGCATGTACTGCCTCAGTATGGACTCAAGGCTATATTTTCCTACGAACTATATGAATAGTGATAGGCAAAATATAAAATATATAGTTTAAGAATCAGAACAATATTTTTTGCTTCGACTTATTCACCACAAAACTGAACTGGACTTAAAAAAGACCCCATTTGACATTCGTCATCGCGACGTATCTAGTGTTGTAACCAAATAGAAACCAAACCGAAAGACGATAAATAGAGTAGCAGGCAGGATTCGAACCTCTGGACCACCACGGCTTCGATTCAAATTTAGTTCGTTTAGACAATTATTTGAAGACTATAATAGACACGGTTTTAGCCAAGTTGTAACATCAGGTTATTTTGGGCTAAATCGCTTCACCTGTCGCCGCGCCTAATATCAAACCGAATTTGTTCTAAGTTTGTCCTTAGTAACATAATTGAAATATTAGGGTGAGGTGAAAAGTTCTGGGCCTGATGCAGTGATAGCATTTTAATCGGATTTTTTATGGCTTATTTTTTTATGGGTGCACGTTTCAATATTTCAATATTTTATAACAAATTTCAACGTTTTCTCTCATGTAGTTGGTTAGCAGTGATTTTTGCAGCAGACGTCGAGTGTGATTTTCGTTAAAATGGATAACCTTGACAATCACGCGGTCTTAAAATGTTTCGTTTTGAATGGATTAACTCCAAAAGAAATTCATCCGAAGTTGACAAAAATGTACGGCGACTCTGTTCATTCCACGTCAACCATTAAAAAGTGGACAACTGAATTTAAACATGGTCGCATGTCTGTCGAAGATGAACCACGTAAAGAACGGCCAAAAACCGCCAGCATATCGAAAACTATCGCATAATATCATGTTGGATGATAAACGAGTGAAGGTGAGATAGCTGAAGTTGTGGGGAAATCGGAAGAAAGGGTGCGAAACATCTTCCATAAAAAATTAAGGATGCGAAAGTTCTGCGCGAGATGGGTCCCGTATTTGCTGAATGCTGATCAAAACCCCTACGCATAAAGGTGCGTTGGCGATGGGAAAACTGCAGGATTTGGCATACGATTTGCTCGGATATGCCTATTCTCCTACAGCCTTCCATCTGTTTCCAAACTTCGTCTAACGAAAATGTTGGGAGAGCCGTAGATCAATATTTTATATAGCCTTCCAGAATCTTACTTTCGGGAATGAATCTGGGGCACGGCAGTGCCCCCGCCAAGTCGAGCGCGAAGCAAACACTGCCGTACCATCGTTTACTGGAACCATTTCGCTGCATTTTCAGGCCCCTATTTGAGAACCTCTGGATAAGGCCAGAACGCTGAAATTTTCGTCATCTAGTAAGCTATAATCACATACTTAAAATCCAAAATTTCAAGTCTGTACGTCATTTAGTTCCGAAGTTAAGCGAAAGCAAAGTTTCGCATTTACGACACTCACTCATGATCATCAAAATAGAACTAGTACTTCCCATAAACTCAAGAGAGCTGAAATGTGGTACAGACTTAGGGTTTAATGGCCACATAAAGGGAAAACTATAAAAACTAGGAATGTCGAAAATCTGGAGTACCTGGTGCCCCTTATTTGAAAACACAAGAGCCCAACCAAACTATTAAAGATCGACATACCACCTTTACAAAAAATATTCAACTTTGTTTGCCTCTTCATTTGATGTCAAAAATCGAAGGTCTGAAGTATCCCTCTGAAGTATAGTAGTAAGAAGATGAAGAACCCTCAGCTTGTCTTAGCTGTATTAGAGATATAGTAATGCCCCTTTCTACTATCGGTACTTACATAAAAAAATCGACTGTCATTGCAAAAATCCAGAATAATGGGACACATCTTCTAATTTAATTTAGCCACTATGAGACACAAGCGTCCAATTACCAATACTAGTATGGGGTATTATCTCGCTTAACAAACATAAGTAGTTACAACAGATACAACATAACGTGTAAACAAAATTGACTTGTTTCCACTAACGGACTAACGTATAAAGAATGTTCAACGGCCAATTCACACAACATTAACTATAATAATAAAGAAATCGCAGTAAGGAACCTTAGTCTTGGCAAGGCTTTGTCTAGATTTCATTACTTTTTAGAGATAAATATGCAGCTCCATCGAGACTTGGCTAGTTTTTTACAGAATGTTTTTGGTGGGATACTGTTGTTGGAGAAACAAATGCTTTGAAGTCAAGGGAGGTTATGTAACAAAATAAAATCACTTTTGAATGAGCCGTTTTCCGACGAGACAAAAATAGTTCCAAAGTACGCACTAGATGGCGGTGTGAAATTTCAAAAAGATTTGTCTGTACCATAGACTCTCAAAAGTGTAATTACTATGAAGTATAATTACTATGTAATTTCCCAATGTTCAGGGAAAAAGTGTAAATCTAAATTATTTGCGATAACTAAAACTGTTGGAGGTTTCCCGAACACATCACTTATTTTAGATAAATTATAATGTTCTTCTCAGCTCAGCTGATGTGTTTGGTTCATTTACCTTCTATAAACCCTAAATACTGGAAGAAAAAATTTCAAAAATTTTTCTTTATAAATCAAATTTTTATATTATTTTATTATATTAAATTTATATTGGGAATAAAAATAGTCAATTAAATTGATAATGGAATAAAAAATCGTTACTGATCACATTCGATTTTCAATAAAAATCTTTAATACTCTCGATGCAAAGACACAAACTAAGCACAAAAGGAAGATTCAAAAATATAAATAACAACACTGATACGAAAATATTTATCTGTGGCTGAACGACTAGTATCTATTCTTTCTACTTAGTCTGTGGTATCTATTTAGTGTTTTGTGGTATCTATGGCCAAGAATAAATAAAAAAATAATAGTGTTGGGACATTAGTTACCAAACCACGAGTATACAGAACAGCTCCTTAAGTTTTATTGAACTATGCGAATTAGCTCATCGATTATCTGGTTCCGTGACCGTTATTTTCGGGCGATCCACTATTGTTCAGTAATGTCGCATGGTCAACTGACATTTAGTTTGCTCTTACCCGAATTGTATGTTACGTATTCAACGATTTTAATATATTTGGAATTTTTGTAGTGAACTTTTCTTTACCAGCGTTGTGATTTGAAAATCATTGAAACGAAAAAACGACAGTAAAAAGAAAGTTAAGCATTTCTAAAGTATCATTTCTACACGTATTTTTTTCTAGATACAGATTTTCTAGACATTTTCAAGAGATTAAAACGAAGAAATGATAGATGACGCTTATATTACGTCTAACATTACTTAACATTTCTATCCAAATCTAAGGTTTGGACAATATCCGTATATTGAGATAGATGAAATTTTTAAATCAGACAATTTATAGTTCTCTTGAATTTTAATGCATGTACACAAAGAGTTTCCGAGTTTGCAGACGTTCATAAGCAATAGCAACCAACAACACAACAACAATAGCAAATAACAACAATCGTAGACATCTACAGTCAGGTAGCAAAAGCATGAGCAGCCCACTAATTGTTCCCACTGCTGGGACTCGGGCCTTCTTTTGCAAAGAGAGAGTTATACCCATAATCCACCACGCTGGCGCAGTGTACCAATCCACACTGATGACACAGTCATGACCTCGAATAATTCTAGGTACATGTCGGTTTCCTCACGAAGTTTTCCGTTTTAAGTTAGCGGCATTACGTACATATTATTATCTTCGAAACGATAAGATACCAATCGGCAGTTGCCATTCTCCCGACGAGACCAGCCGGAACTTTTCTCAATTCATGTGAAATTTTTGTATTTTACATTATATGAAATAGTTAAATATTGGAGCGCAGTATGAATAAAACAATTGCAATATTGTGTTATAAAATATTTAAAAAAGACCGAACGAAAGATGGGAGCGAACTAGTTCGACACAGGTATGCGAGCTAAGTTCAGCGTTCCCAGTGGACCTCACTATGTGGCTCAGTGGCTTTTGACATTGACATCGCAATCTAAAACTTACAAGCGCCTTCTATCGTCCTTTTTTCGAACCATTTTTTTGTAAATCGCAGCATTTCATTGCCAGGCCGAGAACTTTTCATTTCTACACTAATCTGTACAGATAAAATCATCTTCTCTTAGTTTAAAAGCGACGAATGATCAATCACTATTTGTAAGTTTCGTTCTCATTTGAATTGTGTCGGAAATAGAAACCGCGATAAGTTCAAAAAATCCGATTTTATTGTTATTCTTTGTTTGCCCATTTCAGTCTTGAATTGATTCAGTATAGAATTGAATAGATACATTACATATTATTGCAGCATAACATTGAATTGAATGATATCTCGTAGATTGTGTGCTGTCAAAGAACTGTCCTTTTTCTTATATCGATGAGTTGAGTTGGAATGTAAACAGCATCGAATTGTTATAATATTCCACGAACATTTAAGTAGACATAATTGTAATCACATAAAAGAAAATACAAGTGTCTCAATATACTCTTTGTTGTTATATTCCGTTTTGTTGATGTTTATATAACCACACAACAACTATTAACTGAGTACAATAAATTATCCAGCAATTAGTATGCAATTCCAATACTGATGGTATGTTTCAGTACTCCATGATTATTCATTAGGGTAAACGTGCGGTTTTATCTGCAACCAAAGTACTTCAGTGTTTACTGATAAAGTTAACTTTTGTCTAATCTAATATCAATTTGTTTTATCACATCCTTATATATTACGATTTTTTTAACAAGGAATATAACAATAAATTTATGAAACCGGTCTCGGCGTTCTCTTTAAGACTGGAGCCAATTCGTAACTCAGCTGGTACTCATGGCTCATGGGCAAACGTCATTTTAAGCCTCATCATCGTTTTTCATCAGGCGAGTTATGATCAAATACTGGCCCATTTTGACATCCAATAATAATCTATTTTCCTCAAAAAAAAAAAATACCGACTTCAATTTGAAATTAAATTCAGGCATTTCACCATATTCAAAAGTAAGCAATCACTATGTCATCGAGGTAAATTTTAGCTGTTTTTGTTCATATTTCCAGAACCGCTACACCGATTTCGATAAAATTTATATGGGACCACCTCTGAACTACCAAACTATGATCTACCAAACAAAAAAAAAAGACCATCAAAATCGATTCATAATTAGCGGCGCTATCGCGTAACTTACATAAAAAACATACCTCTTTTCTTGAAGTCGGTTAAAAATTAAAGTTTGGTAGGCACAAATCCAATCGAAATAAACGTCTATAAAGTGCTATACCTAATTAAATTAATTAAGCAAAGTAATAACGTGCAGAAAGTATTTAACAAGATTCAAAAACATAAGATCGTGATGATTAACTCGTGATGATCTTGTTAAATAGTTTCAACAAGAGTCAGTCAACATTAAGTCTGGTATGATTATGGTTTATGGTTTGCGACCAATAGTTTTTTTTACGATAATAGGTTTTATTTGACCTTCATCTCGCCTGATGTGAAGAAAACATGATGATTCGTATATACATAGAAGAAACCGATTCATTCACTCACGACTTGAAGACACCAAAATTGCATGCATCGGGAAAAATCAATTAGACAACACATTCCACGGCCTAGACGTTCCTATAGAAGGTGGAGTCGAAACTCTAAGTTCCAGTCTTCGAGTCGAACGGTACGTCAACCATGAAACGATATCGCTTTTATGCGCTACGAGTACTCCGATTGAAAATAGGGAAAGGTGTCAGGTATTAGATCATGTATGTCAACTGCAGACTCTCCGAAATCCAATCTCAAATGTATACTGTAAAAAACTGATGGCCTAGCAACTTTGCGGCGATGTTCAAGACTTTGTAGCCCTCCATCTCCCCTCCATCGAATCAAAATACTACTTAGCCCGTCTAGGTGAAAATAGTACTCCATAAAAGAGCGATTTTATGCTTGGTATAACATACCAACCAACCGCAACCAGTGCGTCCTACCTGTGCTGAAACGTGGACACAGTCAAAATGGTCCGAAAGCTCAAAGTCGCTCAGCGAGCTATGGAAAGAGCTACACTTGGAGTTTCTCTGAGGGATTGCATCCGCAATGAAGTAATTCGTCAGAGAACTAAAGTCCCCGACATAGCTCAGCGTAATAGCAAACTGAAGTGGCAATAGGCCGGTCACATCTGTCGCAGACCCGATAACCGTTGACGGTTGACCGTTAGACGGATTCTGGAGTGGAGACCGCAAATCGGTAAACGTAGTGTAGGACGCCCTGAGACTAGATAGAATGACGATATACAAAAGACGCCTGGTGATGGTTGGAAACGTAAGACTGAGGATCGGGCTGAGTACCGTATTATAGGCGAGGCCTATGTCCAGCAGTGGACGAACATGGGACGATGATGATGACAACATAGCAACTGTTCAGACTTAAAGTACCTACGCATTTTTAAATATGTATATCTTGTTGTTTGACAGCTAACTTACCATTGGACTCGATAAAAGAGCCAAATATGACCGTAGATGTTAAAGTAACGCCCAAGAGTTCTAAGCTGTCAGTACCGGAACAAGTACATTTCGAACAGTAGGAGTCAGTTGGAATTTACTTATCTTAGCGTAACGAGTGGGATAAACTGCCGGATGACTTTTTTCCTGAGAAATTATATACAATTTGAACGCATATTGGAAACATTTTGAAGAGTTAACCATGAATATAATCGTTAATAAAACTTTCAAGTTGAGAGATATTTCTAGGGCAGTGAGCATCACCTTCGACCACAACATAGCTTACCATCAGGCCGTCAAACGCGGATCTAAGTACGATAAATTAATACAGTCATTAATATTTATATTGTTTTTTTTTTGCATTTTCCACATATTCACTTAGATTTTAGGCTAAGGTATTGGGGATAACAAATCTAGAAAACAGCTGAACTTTTAGTGCTTTTGCATGCTTTGCATAATAAGCGGTACTTAGCAAGCAGTTAGTTTCTATAATCAGTTGTTAAATATGAATTTCTGAAGCATACTTATTTGTGTGTTCTATAAAATTTCATGCAATAGTAAAAACCTTACAGCTAGTGATATGCAATGGTGGGAACTGTAGGGTTAATGAGCAACACAAGCCTGTTTACCTTGCCTATAAGAGGTAGGTCTACCGCTCCCCAAGTGTCAGCAGCCCAATGCACAACTCCAGACGCAAAGTCAGCTGTCAAGACACCCGCTAATGCTGCTAATAAGAGCGAAGCGTCCGCCCGAATGTGCCTCGCCATTAGGATCCCAGCACTTACACATAGCGTGCAACAAAGAACCACGCAAACCAACTCTTGGAGTCTCTTGCCTGTCAACCAAATATTAGTTTACATATTTTTTTATCTTAGTGCATACAAAATAGTTCACCGCCACCTTGTAAGGAAACCTATACTAAGTGCCGACGTTAGGGGAAGGCGCGGTAGGGCGAATGCGCCTACGGCTCGGCGTCACTTTGCATCCGAAATTTGAGTTAGGTTTGCAAATAGGCCCGTAGAAATCTCGCCCAGGGCGCTGATAGTGCTACAACCGACACTGCTTATGCTAATGCCTTTTTCCGACACAGCGTACATTTTGCAATCTATCACACCTTTTACAAACAGTTTTGAACAGTCATAAAATGATATCATCATCACAATATTTTTTTTTTTTATTCCAGAAAATTCACAAAATTAAGTACTTATTATCGAAATCTGTAAGACTGGCTATTGTAATTTGTAATAGGCGTGTGTGTCACAGCACAACAATTATTATTACAACTGTTTAAGCACATTTTTCTACCTCATTGAAAATTGTGAAACACGATTGTTAGTTAAATACCTATGCGGTCTGTGTCTTTTTTGACTTTTACTTTCCATCAAGATTGGTAAATTTGTTACGTTGATAAGTTATTCATGTTTAAGTGTAATTTGATTAAATTTATCAAAGTCCAGTTTAAGGATATCTAAAGATATACAGAGTAATAATTTAAGTACTTGCCATATAACTTGTCAGTGTGTTAGTGTTATGATAACATGGCTATGTTTGTGAAGTATGTATGTAGGTACAGTAGAGGTAAAGCTTATGAAAATTATTACGACTGCTTTGCCAATTTTAGAATTAAACCTCTCTAATATTACTTAGTAACATGGTCGTTCGATATATAGGAATGCATGTTTTGTTCTTTTCCAATTTCTTTGATGTTTTGCAACCAGAAAATAATTAATTATGACTTTTATAGTGACGTAAACCTAGGCAATATTTTTAGATGCAAAGAATTGATTAAGTTCATATTTTATTCCTGCTATTGTGGTTTACAGCTTTTTACTACGATAAAAAAAGACCAAAAAAAAGGGTGTATAAGTTTGACGTCGATGTCTGTCTGTCTGTCTGTGGCACCGTAGAGCTCAAACGGATGGGCCGATTTCGATGCGGTTTTTTTTTATTTGAAGGTTAATATCCGTGCGGATGTTCTTAGCTATGTTTGGTTATTATCGATTCAAGATGGCCGCCTCCACAAAATGGCGGACAAAATATTTCTTTACAACCTACCTCAATATGGGTATCAAATGAAAGGGCTTGACTAGTAGAATACTATACACTATAAAAAAAAAACAATCCAAGATGGCCGTCACCACAAAATGGTGAACTATATTATTTTTTTCACTACTACCTCAATATGGGTATCAAACGAAAAGGCTTAATTAGTAGAATACATTGAACTATTAAAATTTCAAATCCAAGATGGCCGCTTCCACAAAATGGTGAAATACATTTATTTTTTCACAACTCCCTTAATATGGGATGTTTGAGGCTCTTTCTATACGGGGCGCGGTTAACACTAAAACATGAAGCTGAAAAAACATGAAATGCTGCGTTATGTTTTTTTTAAACGCGTTGATCTCGGGAACCATTAGCCGATTAGCCCTATTAAAAATATATTATAAAAAAATACATGCTAATTCACAAAGGCTATAACGACGCATCAAAGATTAAAGATCCAAGTGAAAGACAATGAAAGTGAAGGAAGTCGAAATCCACGTAAAACGAAAATTGTTATAGATCCGATAATTTTCGTCTTGTTTTCGAAATTTTTACTTTTATCTACCCATTTATAACAAGATAACCACAGAACCGAGTACATATTACCAAGAAGAGCAGAGGAATCGAAGGTTTATCAAAACTTTAAAATCTAGTGCGAGATGTTATTTTTACTACGAAAATATACAGGGTTACTTGTAATTTATCTGCATCTGTTCTGTATATTTAAACAAACAACTTTAGTTCTATATATTTTGTTAAAACTCAATACATATCCCAAAAAAAGTGTTTGTTGTCATTTCTAGCACTGTTTAGCGGCTGTTTAGTGTTTATTCACTTCGGAAGATCTTTTATTGAGTTAAAGAGCGCGCGCACTCTTGTTACGAAGAGTTCGATGTTTTTAGACCGGGCAAATACACTTTTTTTTAATTTTGTATGGGAAAAAATATATACGAATTTTTATAAATTGTAGAACAAAAGTTGTCGTATTTAATTTACTTAACATCCCCCCCCCCCCCTTAAAAGGATGCAGACTGATTACCAATAACCCTGTATATTCACTGTAATACAGCAGTATAGTTGCCGGCAAACAAGTTGACCCAATGGGCCTGTTCACACCAGACAGTATTTTCTGTCGTGGGTAGGTACAAGAACAAAATTAAAAATTTGATTAACCCCCGACTACCTCAGATTTGTTATCTGTACAACATTCTACTAGTCAAGCCCTTTCATTTAATACCGATATTAAGGGAGTTGTGTAAAAAGAAATGTATTTCGCCATTTTGTGGAAGCGGCCATGTTGGATTTGAAATTTGTCAAAGTGCAATGTATTCTACTGGTCAAGCCCTTTCGTTTGATACCCATATTGAGGTAGTAGTGAAAAAAAAATATGATTCGCCATTTTGTGGTGGCGAATTATAAAAATCAAATCCAAGATGGCTATCTTGGATTTGTTTTTTTTTTATAGTGTATAGTATTCTACTAGTCAAGCCCTTTCATTTGATATCCATATTGACGTAGGTTGTGAAGAAATATTTTGTCCGCCATTTTGTGGCGGCGGCCATCTTGAATCGATATTAACCAAACATAGCTAAGAACATCCGCACGGATATTAACTTTCAAATTAAAAAAACCGCATCGAAATCAGCCCATCCGTTTGAGCTCTACGGTGCCACAGACAGACAGACATAGACGTCAAACTTAGAACACCCCTTTTTTGGTCGGGGGTTAAAAAATGGAGTTGCGCTAGAGATGGATAAGAAATGATGGATGATAAGATGGATGTTAAAAAACTATCGACATCTCGATATTTTCCAGTCGTCATCATCATCATATTGTAATTTTAACTATATTGTTAGCTGATATTTAAGTATATCCGATATGTTGTTACAGAACTGATATTGAATAGTGAAAATCATAAGGAATACTACTTTTCGAAGTGTTTACTTCTTTTGACGCACCACACACATATTTTTTTGGGGGCTGTTAATGAAGCTCATCGTCATGCTCGTAAATGAAAGAAAACCTTCGTAAACGAAAGAAATCCTCGGGTGAACTCGGATTTCTCCACAACTCACCGTTTACGATTTATTGCTTATTTAATAAACCGGTTTTTCTTTCGCAGCCGATATCTATCGATAACTGATATCTCGAAAACTATGCACTTTGGGGCAAAAATTATCGAAATCATTATTGTAGAAAATATAATTTTACATCTTTTGTTCCCTACAAGTTTTTTTCCACAACTCACCGTTTACGATTTATTGCTTATTTAATAAACCGGTTTTTCTTTCGCTACCGAATATCTCTTAAAACATCAGTTTAATTGGTTCGTTGAAAAGAGAACAAAAGATGCAAAATTATATTTTTTACAATAATGTTCTCCATAACTTTCGCCTTATAGTTTCCGAGATATTGGCCAAAATCGTTTATTCAAGATGGCGCTTGAGCCTCCCACCTAGATATGTCAGCATTTTGTGATTTTATTATTGTAGAAAATTTAATTTTGCATCTATTGTTTTAGGCAATCTTTTTTATAGAACTTACCGTGGACTACTTATGGCTTATTTCATGAACTGGTTTTTCTATTGCGGCCGATAACTCTTAAAATATCAGCTTCATTGGTTCGTTAAATACAAAATAAAAGATGCGAAATGTTACTTTTTACAATAATAGTTCCCATAACTATTGTCCGAAAGTACATAGTTTTGCACTCTATCCCTCGGTATCTTGGAGATACCGAGAGATATAAACGTTTCTTCAAGACAGCGCTTGCCCATGCACTTTAGGCTAAAAATCAAAGATACTATTGTTGTAGAAAATAAATTTTTGGATCTTTTACTTCTAGTAAACTCTTGTGTAAAACTTACCGTTTACGATTTACGACTCATGTAATAGTTCCAGGTTTGTTCGAGGATTTCTTTCATTTATGAGCGTGACGATGAGCTTCATTCACAACCCACGAAAAATATGTGTGTGGTGCGTCAAAAGAAGTTAACACTTCAGAAAGTAGTATTTGTTATGATTTCCACTATTCAATATCAGTTCTGTAACGACATTTCGGATATACTTACTTAAATATCAGCTGAAAATATAGTTAACATGACAATTTAATGATGACGGCAGGAAAATATCGAGATGTCGATAGTTTTTGAACAGTCTTATCTATCTCTAGCGCAACTACATTTTTACCTACTTTCGACGCGATATCGTTTTAGGTGTGAACAGACCCAATGAACGCATGGCTGCGCAGAATCGTTTAACTTTAACAACAACTTGGTCAACTTGTTTGCCGGCCACTATAATACCGTACAAAGGCACGAAAACTTTGCAATGTTGCTGATAGTAGTCTTCGGGTTTGTGTACATCCTGTGGTACGTACTTAGTGCTTATCATTCATTAGTATACTCGTAGAACAGCACAAAATTATTTTGCTTACCGAAGATGTTCATAAAAGTATTTAACGAACAAAATTGGCAATGTTTTATTTATTGCCTATCTCGGAAATTACACGTATAGACTACAGGCCTGTGAACAAAATTTATGGGTCAAATTAACCACCGGGAGCCCTATGTAGGATGATAAAAGGGTATAAAATAATAAGATAGAGCACTATGCCGTTACTTGAAAGCTGTCCAACTGAGTACAGAGTGCAGGTGAACATAGGGGGTTACAAATCTCGATCATTTCTCCTTGTCACGATATTGTCGTGTAAAGACAAATAATCGGAATTAAAACTATCCTATCTCTCAAGTAGGACCAGACTGCTCACGGTGTGCCAATTTAATTTAAAATCGGTTAAGTAGTTTAGGAATCCATCGCGGACAAACATCGTGACAGGAGGTTTATATATATTAAGATTGAACTGGAGCAGACAGCAGATCATTCGGCTTCAAAAAAAACTCAAACAATTGTAATTGGTAGTTCCCGAATGATCTCGAAAGTAGACTGGTTGTAACTTCCGCAGGTATCTTTGACGGTGTACCTTTCCCAATTAGTGAAGTGGTCAACAATTTGGGGTTTTTTTATGGACAGACAACTCTCTTGAGGACCACAGCTAGCAGAAGTAAGTCGAAGGATATTCGCTTCAGCAGATTCCTTAAGAAGACTGCAAAATTTTCTCCCTAATACTACTAAAACTGCACTTGTAAAATCGCTTTTTCGATTATGGACTTAAAGCAAGTTAAAGTTTCGTTAAGTTTCGCTAACTTGAAACGTACCGTACCTCGTATGAAAGCCTAAATACGAGATTTTTAGCTGCATAATAGTATGTAACTCAACCTATAGTCCTATATGGCAACCCTGGTACTTAGGTCTACCCTCCAATGTTCAGTCTTCATTCGGCCGCCGCGTCTTGCTGCTTGAGCGTTAATATCACAGCGTTTACAACAATGAGATATCAAATAAGAAAGAGGTTATCCAAAAACTTGCAGAAATCTCACACTCTGTCATATGAATACCGTCTCAGCAAATATTTAAGAGAGTTGACAGTATTTTTTTCCAATTACAATCAATTCCTTTCTATACAGTTTAAATACCTCTTCTAATCCATTATTCCGCAATGCCGTACAAAAATCATGCGACAAGAACGAAAGAGCGAGGGTTCCAACCCGCCTTGGACTGGTTAGACTGCTGAATATTACTATTTTATACCCTTCTGTCATCCTTCATAGGTCACCTGGTGTATGATACCCATAATTTTTGTTCACGGGCCCGTAGTCTGTGACAGATTGTTTCATTTGAAATATTAGCATCATCAGTAGTTTATTATTAAGAAAATCTGTTGATTAATCATTATGTAGCAATGGTGTTTGTCAAAACAAAGAAGATTTTGTCGTGATTTTAAGAAATAGGTGGCATAATTCAAGGCTTCGACAGCACAAGCACTACTTGATGGTGAAGTTGTGGGTTTAGAAAAGAGCACCTTACAGTATGGAGGTGCTATGCACACCATATTCAAATGTCTAGTATAGTACTAAATAACTGAGTAACAAACAATTATATTTACACATTTTTTGTTTATTTGAATGACAATTTTACAAGTTGTTTGTTTGTACTTTGTACTTTGTACATAGATGGTCGGGGTGAAAATTAGCATCTTGAAGCCAAACAGACGGTGGTCTCAAAAACAATGAATGCTCCTCCCAGTCAGACTTAGTCTGTTTTGTATGCCTAAGTTGTCTGGGTGCTCTTTAGGTACTTGAATCAACTAGTAGGTATAATAATAAAACTGGCAACTAATCTGCGTGTAAGTGGTATCAATACTAGAAGTGAATTAACACTTAAATTGAGGAATTTCAGACATTCATTTTCAAATAACAGTAATTGTAATGTCAATAAGCCAAGAATACATTGAGTGACCCTAAGAACAGTTGAAAGGTCAATGACCAAGTTGACCCAAGCCGCCACAAAGGTGGATTATGTTATTGTTTGTTCTGTACGTTGGCCATAACATGTTTGTGTTTCCATATCACTATGCTTGTGTCACTTGAACTGTAAACCACACTGCAGACTACTTATTAAAACTAATGTATAATCA
This sequence comes from Ectropis grisescens, assembly GCA_017562165.1. NCBI lineage: Eukaryota > Metazoa > Arthropoda > Insecta > Lepidoptera > Geometridae > Ectropis > Ectropis grisescens. The sequence goes on along the minus strand of CM029770.1, from coordinate 14,408,989 downwards.
TCTTCTATTACAAAAAACATAGGTATGTTTGATCAATTTAAGTTGTTAGAAAAAAAAAAGCCTTTTGGGTTGTATGATTATTAACCCCCGACCAAAAAAAGGGGTGTTATAAGTTTGACGTCGATGTCTGTCTGTCTGTCTGTGTGTGTGTCTGTCTGTGGCACCGTAGAGCTCGAACGGATGGGCCGATTTCGATGCGGTTTTTTTTATTTGAAAGTTAATTACCGTGCGGGTGTTCTTAGCTATGTTTGGTTAATATCGATTCAAAATGACCGCCTCCACAAAATGGCGGATAAAATATTTCTTTACAACCTACCTCAATATGGGTATCAAATAAAAGGGCTTAACTAGTTGAGTACCATGCGCAATAAAAAAATTCAAACCCAAGATGGCCGCCACCACAAAATGGCGAATTATATTTTTTTTTTCACTACTACCTCAATATGGGTATCAAACGAAAGGGCTTGATTAGTAGAATACTTTGCACTATGACAAATGTCAAATCCAAGATGGCCGATACCACAAAATGGCGAATTACATTTCTTTTTTCACAACTCCCTTAATATGGGTATCAAATGAAAGGGCTTGACTAGTAGAATGTTGTACAGATAACAAATCTTAGGTAGTCGGGGGTTAGTCAAAATTTTTAATTTTGTTCTAGTAAATAAGTAAATAACTAACATATCCTCAATTTGCCCTTGGCAACTTTAGTTAACCCATCCCAATTTTATCAATCATAATTAGTACAATATCATGCATAATATAAAATACATAACATGAAATCCAGTGCAATTACAAATACTATAACAGGACATCCTTAATCTAATACTTTTTACTAGGAAATTAGCATGCATTTTTTTGATGCTATGTACTTCATTTATTACACGGCCTATAAAAATTGCCATATAGATCAGTGCCAAATTTCTACAAGTATTCAGATAGGAAACAAGGTTAAAAAGACAAAATTTATAATGATGTTGTATACATGTTTGTATTATGATAAAAACAGGACATTTTTTAGGGTTTCATAGCCAAATGGCAAAATACAGGACCCTTATAGATTCGTCATGTCTGTCTGTCCATCCGTATGTCACAGCCACTTTTCTCCGAAACTATAAGAACTGTACTATTGAAGCTTGGTAAGTAGATGTATTCTGTGAACCGCATTAAAATTTTCATACAAAAAATAAAAAAAACAATAAATTTTAGGGGTGTCCCATACTTAAAACTGAAACACAATTTTTTTTTCCATCATCATCAAAAAAACAATATATATAAAGTATCTATGGATAGGTCTTCAAAAATGACATTGAGGTTTCTAACATATTTGTTTGAAATGAAAACTTCTTTAGAGCGCCTAGACAGATTTTTCGTGGGCTGTGAAATGAATTGAACCGTACAAGTATGATAATAAATTTTCGGGTAAACTCGGGATGTTAGAGCGAGAAAGAAAATATAGTGAACAAGTGCACTAGAGGGAGAAAGATAATATAGTCAACTCCTCTTCACTATTCTGTCCCTGTGTTTAGTACATCCATGTCTTTTTATCTCAACATTAACTTCTAGGTACCTACTTACCACATTGAACCTGTCATGAAATATTAAACTTGCATTTCACAACCATGTGTTTTACAATAAATTACCGCACAAGTATGTAATGAGATACATTACCATATTAAAATTGGTGAAATAAGAGACCCTTTACCACCAAATGTGTTATAAAATAAATAAGTAGCAAATACTAAAAAAATTGAGAGTCAAACGCTATTTCCGACCCGCTTAAAATATTAAACTTGCATTTCACAACCATGTGTTTTACAATAAATTACCGCACAAGTATGTAATGAGATACATTACCATATTAAAATTGGTGAAATAAGAGACCCTTTACCACCAAATGTGTTATAAAATAAATAAGTAGCAAATACTAAAAAAATTGAGAGTCAAATGCTATTTCCGACCCGCTTAAAAAATTTAATAGTCTTTAAATAGTTAAGTATTTCTTATTTTAGTTTTCACTTCTACCGTGCGGTCTTAATTTTTTTCTAAACTGAATAGTTTGTGCGAGAGACTCTTCCAAAGTGGTAAAATGTGTGTGTCCCTGTAACTTGTAAAATAAGAGAATGGCAAAACTAAAAAATTTTATATGTACCTATGTTGTTGTATAATGTATGTCAACGAAAATTGGTTTGAATAAGATCTAGTAAGTAGTTTTATTTTACGTCATACATTCACTATTGTTAAAACACATTAAAGTAACAACAAACTACAAGAACTTTTATATTATGTTACTTGCTGCTACGGAAGCCTTCATGGGCGAGTCCGACTGGCACTTGACCACTTTTATTTTTTATTTGAACACAACACTGTTCTCCTAAAGTACCAATACAAATTGTATTATTTTCTGATTTCTCTATTTGCCAGTTCACTGGAAATTCCTTTATTTTATGAACGGGGTGATATAATCATCATCAATCTTCAATCTATATATATAAAACTCAAAGGTGACTGACTGACTGACTGACTGACTGACTGACATAGTGATCTATCAACGCACAGCCCAAACCACTGGAGGGATCAGGCTGAAATTTGGCACACAAGTAGATGTTATGACGTAGGCATCCGCTAAGAAAGGATTTTGATAAATTCTACCCCCAAGGGGGTGAAATAGGGGATGAATGATTGTATGAAACTTTTTATTCCTTAGATATATTGGCATGAAATTTCATAAAAATTGAGTTTAGCTAAAATCATGAGACACGTATTACAGCGTTTGACAAAATTCAACACTCCAAGGGATGAAATTAGGGATGAAAGTTTGTATAGAAACTTTTTATTCCTTGGACATATTTACATCAAATTTCTTAGGTAGTAGTACTGCCAAAACAATGAGAGTTTGACAGAATTCAACCCTCCAAGGGATGAAATAAGGGATGAAAGTTTGTATAGAAACTTTTTATTCCTTGGACATATTTACATTAAATTTCTTAGGTACTTAGTACGGCCAAAATAATGAGCTATGTAGTACTTTTTTTCAAAATTCGTTCCCTAAGAGTGTTAGACAAGGGATGAAAGTTTTATATTAACGCACAGGACGAAACCTTAGGACACACTTTAAATTTCACACATTTATTATTTTAATAGCGTACGCAGCCACTAAGGAAGATTTCTCTAAATTCAAACCCTAAAGCGATGAATTAGGGGATGAACGATTGCATGAAACTTTTTATTCCTTGGACATATTTGCAAGAAAACCTACTTCCTACTCATATTATCAATCTAAATGTATGAATGTTTGAATGTTTGGATGTTTGTTGCTCAATCACGCCCAAACGGCTCAACAGATCCAGCTGAAACTTAGTACACAGATAGCTTATAGTCTGGAATAACACATAGGCTACATTTTATCCCGAAATCATGCACGGTCCCTTAGGGATCAAGTATAAATAAATGTAAGATCGGAACGTCTAACTAGATTTTGTTGCAATTGAAACACAGCTTCAGACATCAAAATAAAACAGGCTATTTACTATCCCGAAAACATACACAGTTCCTAAAGGATCAAGTATACATTTAATATCGGAACGCCTTATTAGATTTTGTTGCAATTTGAAACACAAATAGTTCTTAGTCTGAAATCCTATCCTACTAATAATATTATAATAATAATGATACGTTACGTTTACGTTACGTTTACGTTACGTTTACGTTACGTTTACGTTACGTTTTACGTTACGTTTACGTTTACGTTACGTTTTTACGTTACGTTACGTTACGTTTACGTTACGTTTACGTTTACGTTTACGTTACGTTACGTTACGTTTACGTTACGTTTACGTTACGTTTACGTTACGTTTACGTTTTACGTTACGTTTTTACGTTACGTTTACGTTACGTTACGTTACGTTACGTTTACGTTACGTTACGTTTACGTTACGTTTACGTTACGTTTACGTTTACGTTTACGTTACGTTACGTTACGTTTACGTTACGTTTACGTTACGTTTACGTTACGTTACGTTACGTTTACGTTACGTTTACGTTACGTTTACGTTACGTTTACGTTACGTTACGTTACGTTTACGTTACGTTTACGTTACGTTTACGTTACGTTTACGTTACGTTTTACGTTACGTTTACGTTACGTTTACGTTACGTTTTACGTTTACGTTACGTTACGTTACGTTTACGTTACGTTACGTTTACGTTACGTTTACGTTACGTTTACGTTACGTTTACGTTACGTTTTACGTTACGTTTTACGTTACGTTTACGTTACGTTACGTTTTTACGTTACGTTTACGTTACGTTACGTTTTACGTTACGTTTACGTTTACGTTACGTTACGTTACGTTACGTTACGTTACGTTACGTTTACGTTACGTTACGTTTACGTTACGTTTACGTTACGTTTACGTTACGTTTACGTTACGTTTACGTTACGTTTACGTTACGTTTACGTTACGTTTACGTTACGTTTACGTTACGTTTACGTTACGTTTACGTTACGTTTACGTTACGTTACGCTTACGTTACGTTTACGTTACGTTTACGTTACGTTTACGTTACGTTTACGTTACGTTTACGTTACGTTTACGTTACGTTTACGTTACGTTTACGTTACGTTTACGTTACGTTACGTTTTTACGTTACGTTTACGTTACGTTTACGTTACGTTTACGTTACGTTTACGTTACGTTTACGTTACGTTTACGTTACGTTTACGTTACGTTTACGTTACGTTTACGTTACGTTTACGTTACGTTTACGTTACGTTTACGTTACGTTTACGTTACGTTTACGTTACGTTTACGTTACGTTACGTTTACGTTACGTTTACGTTACGTTTACGTTACGTTTACGTTACGTTTACGTTACGTTTACGTTACGTTTACGTTACGTTTACGTTACGTTTACGTTACGTTTACGTTACGTTTACGTTACGTTTACGTTACGTTTACGTTACGTTACGTTACGTTTACGTTACGTTTACGTTACGTTTACGTTACGTTACGTTACGTTTACGTTACGTTTACGTTACGTTTACGTTACGTTTACGTTACGTTTACGTTACGTTTACGTTACGTTTACGTTTACGTTACGTTTACGTTACGTTTACGTTACGTTTACGTTTACGTTACGTTTACGTACGTTTACGTTACGTTTACGTTACGTTTACGTTACGTTTACGTTACGTTTACGTTACGTTTACGTTACGTTTACGTTACGTTTACGTTACGTTTACGTTACGTTTACGTTACGTTTACGTTACGTTTACGTTACGTTTACGTTACGTTACGTTACGTTACGTTACGTTTACGTTACGTTTACGTTACGTTTACGTTACGTTTACGTTACGTTTACGTTACGTTTACGTTACGTTTACGTTACGTTACGTTACGTTTACGTTACGTTTACGTTACGTTTACGTTACGTTTACGTTACGTTTACGTTACGTTTACGTTTACGTTACGTTTACGTTACGTTTACGTTACGTTTACGTTACGTTTACGTTACGTTTACGTTACGTTTACGTTACGTTTACGTTACGTTTACGTTACGTTTACGTTACGTTTACGTTACGTTTACGTTACGTTTACGTTACGTTTACGTTACGTTTACGTTACGTTTACGTTACGTTTACGTTTACGTTACGTTTACGTTACGTTTACGTTACGTTTACGTTACGTTTACGTTACGTTTACGTTACGTTTACGTTACGTTTACGTTACGTTTACGTTACGTTTACGTTTACGTTTACGTTACGTTTACGTTACGTTTACGTTTACGTTACGTTTACGTTACGTTACGTTACGTTTACGTTACGTTTACGTTACGTTTACGTTACGTTTACGTTACGTTTACGTTACGTTACGTTACGTTACGTTACGTTACGTTTACGTTACGTTTACGTTACGTTTACGTTACGTTTACGTTACGTTTACGTTACGTTACGTTTACGTTTACGTTACGTTTACGTTACGTTTTTACGTTACGTTTACGTTACGTTACGTTACGTTACGTTACGTTACGTTACGTTACGTTTACGTTTACGTTACGTTTACGTTACGTTTACGTTACGTTTACGTTACGTTTACGTTACGTTTACGTTTACGTTACGTTTACGTTACGTTTACGTTACGTTTACGTTACGTTTACGTTACGTTTACGTTACGTTTACGTTACGTTTACGTTACGTTTACGTTACGTTTACGTTACGTTTACGTTACGTTTACGTTACGTTTACGTTACGTTTACGTTTTACGTTACGTTACGTTACGTTACGTTTACGTTACGTTTTACGTTTACGTTACGTTTACGTTACGTTTACGTTACGTTTACGTTACGTTACGTTTACGTTACGTTTACGTTACGTTACGTTACGTTTACGTTTTACGTTGCGTTTACGTTACGTTTACGTTTACGTTACGTTTACGTTACGTTTACGTTACGTTTACGTTACGTTTTACGTTACGTTTACGTTTTTACGTTACGTTTACGTTACGTTTACGTTACGTTTACGTTACGTTTACGTTACGTTTTACGTTTACGTTTTACGTTACGTTTACGTTACGTTACGTTTTTACGTTACGTTTACGTTACGTTTACGTTTACGTTACGTTTACGTTACGTTTACGTTTACGTTACGTTTACGTTACGTTTACGTTACGTTTACGTTACGTTTACGTTACGTTTACGTTACGTTTACGTTACGTTTACGTTACGTTTACGTTACGTTTACGTTACGTTTACGATACGAAACAGAACTCAACACAACATAAGACATCATAGCATAACATAACGACGATGAACACGAAAGATTTTAAGGTATTTTGTATGCCAGCCGGTTTTGGCGACATAAGTACATAATTATACTCTGAATCGGCATATAGCTGACTAAAACTCTGCCGACGTTACTAATTTGGCAAAATTATTGTTTTTGTAAGAATTCACATAAGTTATGTTTGTATGGTAAAGAGTGAAATATACAAACACCTCGTAGTTACTATAAGAACTATAACAAACAAAGTAAGACAACAACTCTACATTTTTACCATTTTTTGAAAGCAGTGAATTTACACACAAAACAAATCAAAATTCTACGCGGACGAAGTCGCGGGTAACAGCTAGTATTATATAAAATCAAATCAAAAAAATTCATACAATATTAAATGATGATACATTATTATAGGCCAATGAACAGCTAATCAGTTGTAAGAATAATTGGTTTCATATTATATTATTACATATATTATTATCAGTATGACAAGGTTTCCTTATATGTGTAAAAATCATATGATGTAAAACACCCTGAGTGTTTGATTGACAAATCACCAAATGAATTAAGTGTCATATTTGGAATTACTATTTATTTCTAAAATATTTAGACTTTGTTTTTTCCAGGACTTTTAGCACACCAAAATTACCATAGCATTAATAAGTGTAGGAATCGAAACGGGTTGAAAAAAATATAGTATAAAAACACTGTTAATTACCCTGGTAATAATATCAAATTAATTATGTATTTGATGAATTTACATAGTTCTTCATGTCCTATAATACTGTAACACATTTATTTTATTACACTAGGGGATTTAGTCATAGAATTTACAGTGTACTTGAAAAAGTGAAGTCTGTAACTTGCTATCTGACAAGTGGTTGATTGATTGATTAGTTGACCAGTCTGAGTGCAACACATACCTGGGCTGTAGAGTTCCGCGAGTTCCTGGGCGCCTCGATGGCGTGGACCCCAACGTGGTTGCTTCCCAACAATGCTGGGCAGTTGAGTATTGGCGTTGGGGTCGTCCTCAGACATGGAATGCTCGAGTATTTGACGTTCGGTTTTAACCGGTGCTAGCAAAGTCGTTGCCATACTACTTGCGTACTCAAAACGTTCACAACTTATGCCATTAATACCATCCCTTTTAGCACAAGGTGGTATAGGTAGAGGCAAAGCCATTCCTTATTTGCTGTCGCAAGACGCAAATAAACAAAACCCAATGGGATGGTTAAAAAGTGAATAAAAAAGTTTGTTACTAAAAAACACCAAGAAAGCACTAACCATATACATTCAAACTAGTTATTCAGCAAGAATAACGTGGATGGGTGAGAGGAGTAAAACTCATCACATTAAAAACCAAAATTATTGCAAAACAGAAAAAACGAACGACAGACAAAGGGTGGACGACCGACCAACTCGTAATCAGTAATCATACATAGCTCGAGTTCGTAATTCGTAATCGTAAGATCGTAACAGTAAGACAGTCGAGACTCCGTGACATCGACCGACGACCGACATCGACAGCTGACAGTGATAGCCTGATAGCTAACAGCTGAAATAAAAACTGGCAGAACCACAGATTATATTCAATTTGTACACGGAGTAAATCTCCTATATTAACAATTATTTATTATACTAACTTCAATGAGCCGTTTTCCGACGAGACAAAAATAGTTCCAAAGTACGCACTAGATGGCGGTGTGGAATTTCAAAAAGATTTGTCTGTACCATAGACTCACAAAAGTGTAATTACTATGAAGCCCCTCCCAATGTTCAGGGAAAAAGTGTAAATCTAAATTATTTGCGATAACTACAACTGTTGGAGGTTTCCCGAACACATCACTTATTTTAGATAAATTATAATTTTCTTCTCAGCTCAGCTGATGTGTTTGGTTTGTTTACCTTCTATAAACCCTAAATACTCGAAGAAAAAATTTCATTATAAATCAAATTTTCTTCTTTTTTAGTGTTAAAATATTGGGAATAAAAATAGCCAATTAAATAGGAATATAAAATCGTTACTGATCACATTCGATTTTCAATAAAAATCTTAAAACTCTCGATGCAGAGACACAAACTAAGCACAAGTAAAAGGAAGATTCAAAAATATAAATAACAACACTGATACGAAAATATTTATCTGTGGCTGAACGACTAGTATCTATTCTCTCTACTTAGTCTGTGGTATCTATCTAGTGTTTTGTGGTATCTATGGCCAAGAATAAATAAAAAAAATAATAGTGTTGGGACATTAGTTACCAAACGACGAGTATACAGAACAGCTCCTTAAGTTTTAGTGAACTATGCGAATTAGCTCATCGATTATCTGGTCCCGTGACCGTTATTTTTCGGCGATCCACTATTGTTCAGTAATGCCGCATGGTCAACTGACTGATTTAGTTCGCTCTGACCCGAATTGTATGTTACTTATTCAACTATTTTAATACATTTCGAATTTTTGTAGTGATCATTTATTTAGCAGCGTTGTGATTTGAAAATCAATTAAACAAAATACACTAAAAAGAAAGTTAAGCATTTCTAAAGTATCATTTCTACCACGTATTTTTTTCAAGATACAGATTTTCTAGACATTTTTAAGAGATTAAAACGAAGAAATGATAGATGGCGCTTATATAACGTCTAACATTACTTAACATTTCTGTCCAAATCTAAGGTTTTGACAATATCCGTATATTGAGATAAGATGAAATTTTTAAATCAGACAATTTATAGTTATCTTGAATTTAATGCAAGTACACAAAGCGTTTCCGGATTTGCAGATGTTCATAAGCAATGGCAACCAACAATAGCAAATAACAACAATCGTAGACATCTACGGTCAGGTAGCAAAAGCATAAGCAGCCCACTAATTGTTCCCACTGCTGGGACTCGGGCCTTCTTTTGCAAAGAGAGAGTCATAACCATAATCCACCACGCTGGCGCAGTGTACCAATCTACACTGATGACACAGTCATGACCTCGAAGAATTCTAAGTACATGTCGGTTTCCTCACGAAGTTTTCCTTAACCGTTTTAAGTTAGCGGCATTACGTACATATTATTATCCTCGAAACGATAGGATACCAATCGGCGGTTTCCATTCTCCCGACGAAACCGACGGAACTTTTCTCAATTCATGTGAAATTTTTGTATTTTACATTATATGAAATAGTTAAATATTGGAGCGCAGTATTAATTACAAAATTGCAATATTGTCTTCTAAAATATTTAAAAAAGACCGAACGAACGAAAGATGGGAGCGAAGTAGTTCGACACAGGTATGCGAGCTAAGTTCAGCGTTCCCAGTGGACCTCACTATGTGGCTCAGTGGCTTTTGACATTGACATCGCAATCTAAAACTTACAAGCGCCTCCTATCGTCCTTTTTTCGAACCATTTTTTTTTTCGTCGGAAAACGCCTCATTCCAAGTACCTACGTAACGTGTCAAATAGGGATTGCCATCCGGCAAAACAAGTCTGATATTCCGGTGGATCCGGCATAAGGAGTTTATGTTTGAAGTGAAAATTTCTTTGGGCGTACTACGCAAAGATTTTTTTTGGCCTGTGAAGCATCGTCACGCCAGTTAATTGAAGAAATGTTCTGGTAATCCAGAGCGAGCAAAAAGGAAAAAAAAAATCTGGTTGCCTGTAAAGTCGGTTTTACGGGCGAAGATTTTACGTGACAACGTCTTTTTCTCGGTAGAATATTTATTGATATGAATATAATTAAATTGCACAATAGGAACAAGGAATTGAATGAAAATAAGAATTGCACAAATTTTAACTATAGAAATATATTTTGTTTACTAAAACATTGTACATGTAAACTTAAACTTAACTAATTCCTATTTGAGTGATTTTGTTGAGGATAGGACGATGATAGGAGAAATATGAAATGAAAGGAAGTGTTTCTGCTGTAATGTGTCTTGCGAAAGTCAAGTCGATAGTTGTTCCTTTTAACGTAGTTGACTTAGAAACGTTTGATACGCAATCAAGATTATACGTATTTTCATGAAATTAAGAAATTAATCAATCAATCATAGTTTACGATAATGAAATATCAGTGTACAATTATTTACCTTTATTGTTGTAGTTGTTGTAAATGACGAATCTAAGCACTCCACATTTTCACTACAGACACAGCTGACGATACTTTAACCACACGTGTGAACTTGTATTATGACGCTTTCTTGTTTTTCCAACGCCAAGAACGTTCGAGAAAGACAAAGACAGAGACACAAGCATGCGCCGATTCAATGCGCCTAATTCTCTAGTGCTGCGCGCGCGGCAGACCGATCATAGTTGAGTGGGAGAGAGACGCAAGGCATTCGGCGGGCCTCTCTCTCGTTCGGTGACTCATTGTAACGTTACCGAGCGTTACACTTTTTCATAAGTGACTCCCAGCCGCAACCTAATTTAAGACGTTGTCACGTCAAAAAATAGCTGTTGCTGCCGCTGCTGTCTAGCTACTTCTTCTTCTTATCCGGTACGCTCTTGACAGAGCGGTCGTGATCGCTATGAGCTCGTAGTATTATTGGAGGGGTCAGATGTGATCCGCTTCACGACGTTTCGCCATTGCTGCCTGCTAGACGTCATCCTGCTGCACTCATTCAGCGAGCCTCCAATCGCGGACTTGATCTGGTCAGTCCATCGTGTGGGTGACCTTCCGCGCGGTCTTGTGCCTTCCACTTTTCCTTGAATGACAAGGCGTTCTATGGAGTGGTTGTCACGCCGGGAAACATGTCCAAAGAATGTTAGGATACGAGATTGTACCACAGAAAATAGACGCTGCCTGATGCCGAGTTCCTGAAGTATCGAGACGTTTGTGCGAAACTCGGTCCACGAGACTCCAAGCATTCTTCTCCAGCACCACATTTCCAAAGCGTCCACCTTCCGTCTCTCCACTTCTCGCAGAGTCCACGTTTCAGCCGCGTAAAGAAATATGGGGAATATAAGCGTCCTCACGAGCCTGGTCTTCGTGGCTTTAGTTATATTTCTATTCTTCCATATCTTCCGCATCCCGTCCATTGCTGTTCTTGTGATGCCCATACGTCTTTTGACTTCATCCACGCATCCACCATTGCCCGAAATCATAGCCCCGAGATAAATATAAGATTGGACTACAGTGCAATTCGCGATTTGGGTTACTTCAGGCGAATTACCTCTAACACGGTCAATAATCATAACCTTGGTCTTGTTGCGATTAATTTTAAGTCCAAACTCATAACTCACTCGTTCCATCCTTGACAATAGCTCTTCCAAGTGTTGTGCACTGGTTGCAAATAAGGTGGTGTCATCCGCGTAACGCAGGTTTGCAATCTTATACCCACCAATTGTCACACCATCTGTCCAGTCCTCCAAAACGATGCGCATTATCAGCTCTGTGTACGCGTTGAATAAGAGCGGTGATATTATGCAACCCTGGCGTACGCCGGCACTAGGATGGAAATCATCAGATAATACATCATCTGTGCGCACTGAGGCTGTGCCTTCTTCATATAAACATCTTAAAAGGTGAACAAGATGTTTTGGTGTGCCCATATCCAGTAAGGTCCTCCACAATACCGGCCATTTCACCGAGTCGAATGCTTTGGAGAAATCAACAAAACAAATGAATATGGGCTTATTGAATTCTCTCGACTTCTCTATGATCTGGCGTACTATGAGAATTTGTTCCCTAGTGCCTTTCTCCTTCACAAAACCGGCTTGCTCCGGGCGATCTCCTTTGATAGGTACGTTTTCAATCGCTCGTTGAGGATGTGCAACATTATTTTGCTAGCGTGTGATATTAGAGCAATGAGGCGGTAATTGTTACATTTCTTTGTCGAACCTTTTTGTGCAGGGTGTGAAAACGGTGTGCGTCCATTCCGAAGGCCAAACTCCTGTCTGCCACACCTTGTTGCAAATAAGATGAAACATCTGGTAACCGCGTTCTCCTAAAGCTTTGATTGTCTCTATCGGAATTGCATCTCTACCAGTTGCTTTCCTGCTTTTCAAGTGTTTTATGGCAGCTCTTACTTCGGATATAAGGATGTCTGGTTCCAAATCTCTTTCTCTAGGTCTGTGCTTGCAAACTGTCGCGACTGCGGGTCTCGGAATAATGACTGACAGTAATTCTTCCATGTTTCAGAGATTTGTTCTAGTTCTGTTACCACTTCATTCTTGTCGTTCTCAATAGCCCAGGTTTTAGTCGGCAGAGATTTGGTAATAAGACGAATTTTGTGGTACAGATCTCTAGACTCGTGCTTTGTAGCGTGTTTTCAACATCTTCACAGATGCTACGAAGGTGGCAATTGTGATCTCGCCTGCAACAAGCTTGGATTTTGGCAGACATCTTATTTAACTCTTTTATGCCTGCTCCAGCAGCTTTCTTACGGCGCCTCTCTTCAATTAGAGCAAGAGTACTATCCGTCATCCAATGTTGACGTTTGCGTGTTTCTGTTCTTGGAATAGATTCCGCTACTGCATTTTGGATTAGATGTTTAGCTTTATTCCACAGCATGTCTGGTGTAGCTTCATTGTGGTTCATATCCACCCACTCCCTCCATTTTTGCTCAAAAGCTGTGTTGAACTTCTCGCTATCTACTATGTCAAGCCGTCTTATTTTCTTGGCGGGTCGGGCAGATTTAAGTTTCAGCCGTATCTTCGCGACAACAAGTTCATGGTCGGATCCACAATCGGCCCCAGGAAGTGTGTGTGCGTTGAGAATGGAGGTACGCCAGCGTGATCTAATAAGTATGTAGTCGATCTGGTTCTTGGCTCTACCTCCAGGTGATGTCCAGGTGAACAGCCTACGTGGGTGGTGTTGAAATAGGCTGTTTGCCACCACTAAGTTGTTTTCGTCTGCGAACTGCATAAATCTTTCACCTCTTTCATTGCGCACTCCAAGTCCGAAATTTCCCACATTTGCTATACTGGGCAGAGTTTGCGCCAATTTTCGAATTAAAATCGCCCATAATTATAAGTAGTTCTCTGTTGGGGATTTTGGCAATTGTTGTCTGTAGTTCTTTGTAAAAACTCTCCAGGACGGTGGGTAGAGCTTCACTGGTTGGAGCATATACCTGTATCAGGTTTAAGTTTACAGGTGATGCTTTGAGCTTCATGGTTATAATCCGGTCGCTAACTGCCTCATACCCCATCACACTGCTATTAAGATGCTGCGAAACAAGAATTGCTACCCGTTTCGGCTACTATCTTCATTACCGGAAAAGTAGACTGCACCGGCGTCGGTGAGGAAATGCCCGCAATTTCTCCAGTGGGTTTCGGCTAGTCCACAAATACATAAATCACATCTGGTGACTTCCCTCTCTACGATGTCAAGTTTACCGGGTTTTAACAAGCCGCGAACATTCCACGTGCCTATCTTCTGGGTTTTTCGCAGCTTGATGGAGTTTCCAGTAGCATTTATTCCATGCGGGGCCTGGTATCCTACTCCAACATGGCCGGTAGTCCATTTCTCACCGCTCGCCCCGGACGCGGTGCGGCGCCGCTCGCTAGGCGGTTCGCATGGCAATCTTGATCTTTTAGTATCTACTTCCATAACGATTGTCTAGCTACTATCACCGTCTTTATGAAGTGAAAACTTTTTTTGGCGCGGCACAGACTGATTTTTCGTGGGCTGTGAATTGAATTCTAGTGTCACGCTAAAAGCCGGAAAAGTCACTCAGATGTTCTTGCCCGATGTAACAAATGCATATCGATTGACGAGAACTACGAAACTGACTCACTTCCAGGTTCAAGCGTTGACAGGGCATGGAGGAATAGCTGAATATCTGTACAGATTTAAGCTCAAGAGCAGTCCTGCATGTGAGTGTGACCCCGACCAACCCGAAACGGTCTGGCACGCTGGCTGGTGCTGGCTGGCTGCTGGCCGATTGTCCCAGATTCATGACCGCAAGGCATGATCTCGAATCTGTGATCGACGGGAGGCTGATTGTCTCTGGTCTCCACAACATCTTAGCAGATCCAGATAAAAGACCACGGCTTCTGTCTTTCACAGAGAGCTCATTCCGCATAGCGGCCAAGAGGAACTCTACACTTAAAAATACACACCCCCCTGTGCCACCACATTCTACCTCGCTGTCCGGGGATGCCGCGCGGGATGCAGTCCCCGCTCAAGATAACTCCTCCAAAAACATCTCCATCCAACAACTACTGGAGAGCGCAAATCGAGGAGAGGCAGGAATCCGTATCCACGGTGTGGCTCTCTTCATGGACAACAACAAAGAAAGATTCGGAATAAGCTTTTGCTTCGCTTGGGAACGGAAATGCGCCCGTTTTGTCACCGGGATTGTCGTGCCTGCTCAATGGGAGTACCGCCAAAGTCACAATGAAGCGGAAAACCTACGATGCTATGCCACAGTGTGCGAGGTAGACGGCTACCGATTTCGGTTGGTGCGATCGAAAAACAAAACGATTGCGCTAATAGAGTACTCGGAAGGTCGAACGCCTTTTACGCAGGCAAGTGCGCTGCTCGCACATCTGAGCAGAGATGACCTGGTGACACACCCCGGGTGATAAGCGTGGATGCGATGGCAATCGAATACTCAAGAGCGAGAGTCGCAGACCGGCTGGGCTGCATTGAGGCCTCTAAACATCATGAGGTTGTCGTATATGAAGATAGGGGAGAAAATCTGAGCTTCCTCAGAGTCCCTTCGCACGACCAAATAAATGCAACTGACAGCTGGGGACATCCTGTTCCTAATTCGACCATCCAAACCGGCTCCGAAAGAGCACAGCAGAGGGTAGCGGCGGAGAAAGCCGCAGCCAATCAAAGCGGCAGCCGAGGCACTATCAAGGCCTTCGTGACTGCCTTCAACGCAGCAGCAAGGAGCGTACTCCGAATCTCATCCCCTTCATCAACCTTTCAAAACCCCCAAAGCAGCTTCACAGCAACAAATGAGCCGAACGAGAGCTGACATGGGACAGGTTGAACCGCCCCGCTATGTCACGGCTTCGGAGCCGCGGAGTCATGCACGTAACGCCTTCATCGAATTCATAGCCACACTGAGAGCGACACGACAAGTTAACCTCAAGACCTGCGAAAACATCATGCAGTCCTATAGGCTAGGAAGTGAAAGCCTCTTAAAGGCGAAACTCGAGGAGGCCGAAGCAGCCATTTATAATAATGTCACTTCCCGGGTCATCAAGGGAACCATGACAGGACAGTATAAGGCAGCTTACAGTGCAGAAAATGGCTTCGTGACACTGAACGAGAAAGAGACAGAGCGCGGGAATGCCTGTTTACGAGTATGCGATACCACCAAATGACCCTATTGTTGTTACCGCCCGATGCACCAAAATTATGTTGGACGACAAGATCCTAGAGATGGCCAAGATTATCGAAGGGAACTCAAGTGTCACAGCGGGTTGGGAAAATTGGGAGGTACCGAGAATACAATGGGTCAATGGAGTTCCAGGATGTGGAAAGACAACATGGGTGATTAGGCACTTCGACGTGGACAAGGACACTATCATCACCACAACAACTGAGGCAGCAAAAGATCTAAGGGAAAAGCTATCGCACCGTATCGGAAACCTCGTCAAAACCAGGGTGCGAACCATGCTTCTGCTCTGGTAAATGGTTTCGGAAAAGAGAGTTTCAGTCGCCTCATGGTGAATGAAGCCCTCATGAACCATTTTGGAGCTATTGTAATGGTCTCACGGCTGTCTGGTGTTGGCAAAATTGTCCTCATCGGACATGTCAATCAATTGCCTTATATCGATAGGGAAAATCTCTTCGAAATGAGATATCACCGCCCGAACCTGGTAGCAAAGATCAGCCAGGAGTTGCTCTGCCCACATCGAAACCCAATGGATGTCGCATATGCGCTGAGGGAAATATACTCAGGTATGTACTCCTCGGTGCCCCGTGTAAAGTCCCTAGAGCAGAGAAGGTATACGGGAGCGCAAATACCCAACACCCAACCAAACACCCTCTTTTTAGTTCACACTCAAGAGGAGAAGGACACCCTGATAAACCAGGGTTATGGGTCAGGCACCGGGTCACGCATCCTTACCATCCATGAAGCTCAGGGACTGACATACGAGTCGGTAATCGTAATCAAAACTAAGGCAAACATGAAGCTGCACGAGAGCGTGCCCCATGCGGTCGTCGCAATCTCACGGCATACAAGGGACTTCACATACTACGCTGACGACACTGACGACGCCATCGGTCCGTTCGTACGGCGAGCGTGGGCTGCATCACCGAAAACCATCCGAGAGTTCAATTCGCAGATGGCCATCAAAGACAGAAATGCAGTCGTGGTGGAGGCGCTGAGCAGGGAGGAGGCGGTTTAGAAAATAAAATAGGCCTAGAAGTAGAATTAAAGTGTTCCCTACTCCCCCCTATTTCCTTTTCTTCCTAATCCAAGATTCATGTAAAAAAAAAAATTGGTTGCCTGTAAAGTCGGTATACGGGCGAAAGTTTTACGTGACAACGACTTTGAGTGGTAAAATAATTTTACGGAAGGGACGCGTGCCTTTCACTTTTTATGTCTGTCTCTCTCGCTCTTAGGCGGGCTAACCATGCCCGTGGAAGGGACGCGTGCCTCTCACTCGCTCTCGTTGTGAGCGCATAACGTGAGCGGAGCGCAACGCAGTTTCTTGAAGTGTCACCCGGCAAACCAATTTATAAGACGTTGTCACGTCAAAAGAAAACAAATGACAAAGGTCACGGACCCCGGAGTCTGTGGAGTTGCTAAATTTAATAATAAAAAAAATAAAAGAAAGTCACGCTCGGGAATGATAAGAAATCTTCGGGTAACTCGACACTAGACATGCGTTCCTAAGACTGCCAATTTTTTTTGTAATTATTAAATTTAAAAGCAATAAATATCAATTATACGATCAAAATCAAAATTGATGTACTCGTGATTTTCGCATTTTTATAACCCACCTTTATTATACTTACAGTTTATTAACTTACTAACAGTTCATTTTGAACCGAAAAACGAAAATTATCCCGATTTGATAAACCAGCTGGTACCTGTACCGACGGCAATTCAGTCGGCCGGATTGAAAATTACGCCGGATTGCAATCACTAGTGCGATATTACGAGTCAGTTATCAAAGTCAAATAAATGACTTTGACAAGTTGAAGTAGCGCTTTGTATTTGTAATGTTTTCTTTGAGACGATGAGCCATTGACAATAACCCACACAATAACCTTACAAAACGGCGTAGAGACATAGTGTGTGTAGTACCCCGATGCAAAACTTACTTCAGGCAAAGATTTTCCCCCTTTGTCAGTCACTATTTCTACAACAAACTATCAGAAATTAAGGAACTGCACACACTTAATTTACATGAACTTAAAAAACTGTAACTAATATACTACTAAAATAAACATACTGCGAAACTGAGAATCTATTCTCAGTCATAAAACTAAGTTAGAGTAAAAGGTCACACAAACACATATTAACTCGTGCGTGTTAGAATCTCGTAGCATTCTATCCTGTTATGACCTAATTTATGTCAGGATAGCCTTAATTCTGTGAGCTTAGATGTGAATATGCTGTTATTTACTTAAAAGGTTGAATAGAAAGAATCAATTGATTATATTTGAATGTTGTTTATTTTTAGTTCACGGTTATATTTCTGATGGACCCGAGAGGGTGGGTACTGTCATCACATTAAAAGCCTCTAATGCCACTTTCGCAAATCCCTAGACGACAGAGAAAGATCGTGGCCAAAAAAACTCTGCGCCATCACTTACATAATCTGTACATAAGTAAACCTTAAGCCTATTTCACACGGGGGCAGAACAGTGAGGCAGAACAGTAGGGCAGAACAGTTTGGAAGGACAGTATCGTTCAAATATAGGATTATTGGATAGACAGGACAGTCCAAGTGAGCAATGGAGCGTCGACGACGACAACGGCAATATTTGCGCCGTTTACTAAAAATTTCTGCACAAATAGCTCTGGATGAGCTTATTGAGTGTGTAAATAATTAAATAAATAAAAAAAGAAAAACTTTGGGTCAGAAACTGGGTGGCTAGAATACCAGAGCTTAGTTGTTTTAGAAGAAATAAGTATTGAAAATCCCAAAGAGCTTAGAATGATTATGCATATGACAAATGAAAATTTATAGTTTCATCCATTGGTAATTTAGGAGGTGGCATTTTAATCCAAAAACAAAAAATTTTTAAGAAAACCAGACCACACCAAATGCAAAACAAGTTAAAACACCCGCGCGCACACTGTCCTGCTCTTTAAACTGCACTGCCCTTGCGTTCACACGAGTTCAAACACAAGACAGACGAGCGAGAAAGTTGGTGGGGGAAGCAAACTGCCTCGAAAAAATAGACCGGCGGGCTATTAGCTGTTCTGTCTTGTTTACTGCCAAGACAGTACTGTTCTGTGCGTTCAAACAGTAGCAGTACTGTGCTGCCCTCTGTCCTGCCTCACTGTCCTGCCCCCGTGTGAAATAGGCTTTAGACAACAGTTATAATATTTATCTTTACAATATGTCCACCGTTGGAGAATAAGAAGAACATGAGATAACAATATATAAGAGCAGGAGTAATAGCAAGAGAACTATAAGTAAGAGCAAGAGAGAATAGACGTGTCGACAGGTCCTGCAATTATATTAAATTATTTGATATAATGACAGTATTTAAATAGAATAAAATGTGTACTAATTTTAATTTTGATATTTTTTAGTTTTTACTTTATGATCATTCAAAGATGGATGGGCAAGTCCATTTTAAAAGTACGAAATTATAAAAAAATGTATTTACCATTGGATAACCCATTCAATTTCAAGTCACTTTTGTTATGAAACCAGTTTCCTAAACGCAATATTTAATATAGCAAACTTTACGCGCGACGTATAGAAACTACGGCAATGTGACGTCACGTGTCTGTAGTGATTTGTATGAAGCGTTTTTGGGAGAGTCAAAAAATGTGATTTTAAAATCGTGATATCACGGGAAGTTTTTAAGACAACAAAGTAATTCTTTCTTATGTTTTAGTTATTGAGTACCCTTTTGAGGGCACATAAAATCAAAAATGAGTCGACATGCCTATTATATACAAGATACCCGAACAGACCGACACCCATGGCGTTATCAACCCCACTCGCCAAAGTCAAAACGCCGCCCCTCCAACTACACAATAACAAGTTATGGCGGAATAGGCGGTGGATTTGACTACGTTGAATTACTAATATACATTAATATACATTATACAATATTACGTACATATTATTTATTACTTATATTTAATCGTAATATTTATTACATAGGAAAACCTGTTTTATAATTCCGTAACATATATTAATTACTTTCTTTTTATATAATTCTCGATTAGATCGATAATAAACACCCATTTACTCTCTTTTAACGTTACAGCAGAAGGATGCGATGAATAATGATGATGGCGAGACTCTGTCGCCAACATATTATATAATTTCAATGGGGCGTTTTCAAGAGGCAAATACAGTTCTCAATTTCGCCGTAGGTGGCGCTACTGTTTTATTTTATTAGCGAAATTTCACAAAAACCAACAGTAGTGCCACACTTAGCAATATTTTGAACTATCTTTGACAAGTGTTTTTGCGTCTGGAAAACGCCTCATTTTTAAATCGTATTAGTTTTTGAAGTTATACTTCTTTAGGCGCGTTATGAAAAAATGATGAGAGTGAAATTTTAAGATGCGCGCGCACCTGTGACACAAAATTAACAGTATGAAGTTGTCTGCTTAACCGCTCATTAACAGCGCCATCTATTGTTAAGTAGCTGTAGTGTTGCTGTGTCATGTGTGTACATCAGTTTGTATAGAACCATCGCCAATAGATTTTTGAAGTTATACTTCTTTAGGCGCGTTATGAAAAAATGATGAGAGTGAAATTTTAAGATGCGCGCGCACCTGTGACACAAAATTAACAGTATGAAGTTGTCTGCTTAACCGCTCATTAACAGCGCCATCTATTGTTAAGTAGCTTTAGTGTTGCTGTGTCATGTGTGTACATCAGTTTGTATAGAACCATCGCCAATAGATTTTTTTTCATGTATTTTTAGATTTTATTAAATTAAATGCGATGGTAAAGGGCTCCCAGTAAAAGGATTTCTAAGGAAATGAGGAATTTGAAAATAAAAGTAAATGACCAGGGTTCGAACTGGCACTTTCAAATTTTGAAACTGTCCAATTTCTCGACTGTGCAATGATACAAAATTTGCTTTCATGTTTTAATGATATTGTAGCAACTTTTCATTGCCAGGAAATGCCCTAAAATGCCGTATTTTAAATGAAAGTTAGCTAGATCGATTATTCGCCCCTGAAACCCCTGCATACTGAATTTCATCAAAATCTTTGAAGCCGTTTTCGAGATTCAGATTCTATATACTTACGGCCTCTATATATTTATAATTCTTGTATGTATCCAAGCCAAACCAAACATTAATTCACAGACTATATTGAGAGTGCACGCAATGGCTTATGGCTATACACGTTACGGTTCACCGGAAAGATCTACCTGCGCAGTTACACCCACGCTACGCAGGTAAACCGAACCGCCTCTGAGAATGAACGTGTGTAGTTTTCTGTGCCTGTGTATGCGACCGTCGCAAGATCAAAAATCAATTTTCCTGAGTGACACCGTAAAAGTAATAGACGAAAATCTTTGAGGTCTGGAGCATCTGGCTGATGATGTATACTGAACTAAATTGTGACACTACAATTGAATCTTCAACAATCTGCATCAATAGATAGTGATGAAGAAAATAGTTTTATCATATATCGGCCGCATCGTCCATTTACGCGACCTTTAGTTCACCTGCGCAGGCAAACTTATACAGGTAACCGCTCCGGTACACCGCAGCGTGTATAGCTTACTTTAGTCTTGCTTACCAGCGCCATCTATTGTTAAGTAGCTCTAATGTTGCTGTGTTTACATTCTCTTTGGTTGCTGTGTCGGTACATCAGTTGCTTCTATACAAACTATTGTACATGATAGTTATATGTATAGAGACATCGCCAATAGATTACATTTTCCCCCTTTTTTTAGATTTTGTGCGTTGATAAAGAAATAATCATTATCATTGCTTTTATCAGAAAAGAAAGAACAAAAAAAAAGATGAACGACAAAAAGACGAGATCAGGGTTCAAACCGAGGTATCTGAATCTCCTCCTTTTTTAAATCGGTTAAAAAATATGCCATTTAATAAGCGAATAATTGATAATCATTTTTGGTCTTGTCTCAAAGCAAAGTTGTGCAGCGCCATCTATACAACAGTTGTTTGTTTGTGCAGATGCATCGTCAATAGGTTTTTTATGTTTTTGTTAGAATATGTACCTACTTAGATACGAATTAAATGCGTTTATAAATCTAATATATAAAATTCTCGTGTCACAGTTTTCGTTGCCATACTCCTCCGAAACGGCCTGAACGATTTTGATGAAATTTTTTGTGCTTATCCGGTATCTATGAGAATCGGCTAACATCTATTTTTCATCCCCCTAAATGTTAGGGGTAGTCCACCCCTAATTTTTATTTTTAATTTTTTAGATTTTTAATTTCTATTTTTTTATGATTCAACATACAAAAATACATACAATCCTCAATTTTCATTTTTCTACGATCAACACTTATTTTATTAGGAAATTATTTATATGGCAAAACAACGTTTGCCGGGTCAGCTAGTATATTATAAAAGGCTCTAACTATAAGATTTTCTCTTCGAACCGGGGCCTGTTGACTCCGATGGCGAGCATATTCCGACTGAGCCACTTAGACTTAAAGAACAGTGGCGAAATAAGTTATCGTATTCTAATGACATTGTAAGAGTTTTTCATTGTCTAAAAACGCGCATAAAATGATGTTTTTAAAAAATAAAACCTAGCTAGATCGATTTATCGTCCCCGAAAACCCCTGTATACATAATTTCATGAAAATCGTTCGAGCCAATTTTTGCATTTTGAAAACGCAGCATTGCATTTACACATATAATAGCCAGCGCAGCGGCAGCGTAGCCAGCATTCACACGATGTGTTCAATCGCCGGCGCCTTGCAGCCGATCGCAGCCAAAGCCCAGTAGAAATGTCAATTTTCTTGAACTGTCTTTGTCTAATCAAGAGAAAACAAAATGTCAAAATCGGCGCACATGAAGCATGTAACTTCTTTCGAGAATGATTAAAAAATCAATGAATTCACCAAATCAAGTTAAATGAAGTGCGTGAAGTGTAAGCTAAGAAACTAACAATATGAAGGAAACCAAAGAAAGGGCAATATCTGGAAGTACAAGTTCAATTCTCTCAAATGATTATGTGGACGCTTTTAGTTCAATTAACGAACGGCCGGTGGATGATATTTCACTGGAGTTCTTTTACAAACCACATACTATTACTCTTTTAGCAGTATCCATCGCTTCAGTTATCTATACTGCATTTGTCAGGTAAATATTATGAATTTAAATCAATGTACTAACTCCATGAAGCAGGTTGGTGTAAGTGCTGAAACATATGATGTAATCTGGTACAAAGTTATAGAAGTTACCTAATTAATTAATAACTCAATAATTGTTGAGGTTTTTTTTCCAGAATTAAATTATTTTTCGGATGTTATTTCAATATCATCCGAAAAATTGTTTTGATAAAACTAGAGGTTTTTTTATAGTGGCACTGATACTCAGGATTTTGTTAATATTATAATAAAATAATGTAGAAAATTTTACTTAAAAGTGTCATAAAATAAAATGTTAATAAATGTGTGGTCATTCCAAATTACTGATGATTTTTTCA
Organism: Ectropis grisescens; assembly: GCA_017562165.1. Taxonomy (NCBI): domain Eukaryota; kingdom Metazoa; phylum Arthropoda; class Insecta; order Lepidoptera; family Geometridae; genus Ectropis; species Ectropis grisescens. The sequence continues at coordinate 14,385,465 of CM029770.1, read as the reverse complement.
TTCCTGTATGCTTACCTTGATATATCTATTTGTTTCCAGGGACGAATCCACCATCCAGGACAATATATGGTCAGGGATATGTTGTGTAGTGTTTTTTTTCCTAATAATATCAGTCCTTACATTCCCTAATGGACCATTCACGAGGCCTCATCCAGCAGTCTGGAGAATTGTTTTTGGCATGTCTGTATTATACTTACTTGCACTCTTGTTTCTTTTATTCCAAAGTTATTCAACAGTTTATGAGATTATGTACTGGATTGATCCAAACTTACGGAACTTCCACATTGACATGGACAAGGTATATATTTCATAATGTATGAATTACTAATAATGTTACTTTATTGAATTAGAAATATTGTTTAAAACTGTAAATTACATGATATCAACTACCATTGTTAGTATTTTTGATACATTGAATTTCATCATTACTTTCACTAGATAATATTAGATATTTCACTAATAATTTCAACACTGTTAAGAATGCTACAATGTATGTTCATTTTGTCTTAGAAATCATATTTAATGGTTTTCTGCCTTGGTACAACTGATTTTTAATTACTATACTACCAATACTATGGAAAAACTAGGCTTACATTAATATTTTGGTGTATTTTATTCTATCTCCATCCTCCATCCTATCACCTTTGGGTACATTAGAAATTTTAATTTGTTTAGATTTTGACTGTAAGTTTAATGTCTTAAACATTTATAAATACTCAAATCTAAATCTTTCATGTGATTAATGAAACTGTGGATGGAGAATGTTGCCTCAAAATTTCACAAATTATTAATGTTTGTTAGTTCTTAGTCTTTTCTGACTCCATTTCAATGAAACGAGACACTTAGTAAATATATTTTGTTTTTCCAGGAATATGCTGTAAACTGCTCAGATATAAGTTTTGCCAAAGTTTGGTCCCACGTTGATGTGTTTGCTTGGGGACACTTTTTGGGATGGATGTTTAAAGCAATACTCTTCAGACATGCAGGCTTACTGTGGGCTATATCCATAATGTGGGAAATTACTGAAATAGCCTTTGCCCATTTGCTACCTAACTTTTTGGAGTGTTGGTGGGATTCAGTTGTGCTAGATGTCCTGGTCTGTAATGGATTGGGCATATGGTGTGGATTGAAAATCTGTAAAGCATTAGAGATGAGAGAATACAAATGGGTTAGCATAAGGTAAGGGTTATAAAGTGCCTATTGTATTGCAATATTTGTGTTTTTAAGCATCAAAGGTCATTAAAACTCTCACAAACCTTGATTGTTGGAGTGATCATGATATGCATAAATGTAGACATACCTAGAATTTAGAATGACATGACAGAAAACATGTTATCAATTAAATTTGTGCTTCTGCAAACCATCTTTCTTCGAGTCCTTACATAGGTCTCACCTGTTGTAGCGACCATTGAATTTGTGATTTATTTTATGTACTTATTGTATTTTTTTTTATAAAGTATTTTTTTACAGAGACATATCTTCAACAACTGGGAAAATTAAAAGGGCTATCTTACAGTTCACTCCAGTCCAGTGGACTGCAGTGAGATGGCTAGATCCCACTAGTACTTACATGAGATTCTGTGCACTGAGCCAGCTGGTTGTGTTTTGGCAAATATCTGAATTGAACACATTCTTCTTAAAACATATATTTGAGATGCCTCCTTCTCATCCTTTAGTTATAGCACGACTTTGTCTAGTCGGGGTCATTGTCACGCCTTCTGTCAGGTAAGCATTTCACTGTTTTAATTTGGTCACATGTTTATTTCTTAACTAGCAGCGCCCCCCGGTTTCACCCGCGTAGTCTCTTATTCTTATTTTCCAGGGATAAAATGGCCTATGTTACTTCTAATACCTCCCAAGAATATGTGTACAAAGCTTCATAATGATTGGACAAGTAGTTTTTGCATTAAAGCATAACAAACAATCTTGCATTCACATTTATAATATTAATATACATAATATAGGATGGTACATGAGATAGGATATAGGATTATAATGAAAAGATATTTAAGTTAGACATAATGACATAATGGTATGAAAACTTTTAGATTTTCATATGTTTTGTTTTTAAGTATATGTAGAGTGACATGATGAATAGGACAAATGCCTGATAGTAAGCAACATGACTGCCCATAATAACATCACAGTGACAAGCAGGCATTAAAACACAAACTGTCCCAATAATTACCTACCACTGCATTATGCTAGTAATCCAGAGATATAAGATGATTTATCATTTTGACATGTAATTTTTCTGGAAACATTGCCCTTCAAATGGGAACACAGTAACGTTAGCACAAAACTTCTTGGCAGTAGAATAACTGGCAAAGGTACTTCCCCCAAGTGGACTGACTCTGCAAAGAGTTTAAGGATACCTGTGGCCTGTGGCCAGCTATTTCTGTTGTCATACAAAATCAGTTTTTTCACACTTGTTCACATAAATTTAAATTAAAAAATAAAACAGAAACGAAAAATTAGCCCCAAATACTTCTTGTTTTTGCTATTTGTATGTGTGTTAATCTAGTGTCCATACTACAAACCACTGAAATTCTTACCCAGGATTGGCATCCATAGCACATTGTAAAAGAAAGTATAACTGCTGCAAGTTAGTTTTGCATAGTTATTATGTACAGTATCATTAGTATAGAATTTATCTAAATTGTTTGTAAAGTTTATGTATTCCTATTTCCAGACAATACTACACTTATGTGACTGATCCGAACTGTAAGAGAGTTGGTACCCAGTGTTGGGTGTATGGTGCCATTATGATGACCGAGTCTATGCTGTGCATAAAGAATGGAAAAGAGCTGTTTGGTCAGGCTCAAGTGTGCAATGTGATTGTGTGGCTAGTCATTCAGCTTCTAGTCTCTGTTGGTTGTGTCTATGGTGTTGTGCTGTATCATCGCTATTTTGAAGTGAGTATAATTTTGACATATATTTATACCAGATTTGGTTGAAATAATGAAGAGTTCTTTGTGTTTCTTTATTAACAACCAACTCAAAAAACTTGCAAAAATAAATGTTTATAAATATTTAATTATCTACTCTTATTGAAATAAATAAAACAGCAAAAATAATCTAAAATATCAGTTTTTAATTCATAGTAAAAAAATATTGTAAAATTGTATCATGTGTTGGTGTAACTATTGGTGTTATTATCATGTAAAATTTACAATATTTACTAAAGAGTCAAATTCATAATAAAATTAAAATACTTATAACAGAAATGCTCTCTGGACCTGTTTCAGCCTTGAAACATTGAAATCTAAGTGAGTGACATTTTATCTTCGTTTTGGAGATAAAATTGTTACCACGTGATAATTTTATATGTAACATATGTTGTGCTTAGTTAAATTTATCTAAATATAAACAAAGAAAATATCATACGATTTTTTTGTAGGTATTGATATCTTTATTCTATTAGGAACCTGTTTATTATATTAACAATAAAATAATTAGTGTATTTTAAATTCCAGCCAAATAAGAATGAAGAAGCAGTCAGTCCTAAAAAAGAAGACTAAAAGTGAGTATCAAAATCAAATAAAGTTAGACTAGAATTGATTTGTAAAAAATATTAAATGATGCTATTATGTTTCAGGTCTGGCGATTTTTTTGTTGTGATGAAGTCATGAAGTCAACTTGAGGTGTGTTTGGATTTCGAATATAGTACCTATAGATTTTAATGTTGGGGTAACTATATGTTTTGTAATTTTACAAAAGGAAATATTTAAGTTATGTCGCGTTACAAGTGACATCTACATGTGCTGTAGACGGATTAGCGCAATATTTAGTGTAAAATATATATTTAAGAATATAAATTTTACTATTATGATAACTGTCCAAAATATATCATTTTAATTTTATCAATATCACATCATTGAACAACTTCAATTCGTCCCTTTTAAACCTGGGTAGTGATTCTAAACGTAATCCGAATGCTATTCCTTGTCTCTGTCATTCTAAACAGGTAAGACAAAGAACGATAGATGAGATTCCGTGTCGGATCAATCGAACTGGGTTCAGAATCGCTAGGCAGGTCTATTGAAATTCTCTAGATGACCCTGTTGACGCCTTTATGAATGTTAAACCACGATATTCCCTTTCTCCACGAATGTATTGTCAAGTAGGCGGTAGAATTAAGCATGGCTAGTTAGACCCCAGAAATATTATCTCAAACATAGCCTAGCCTATGATAATTCCACCTGAAACTACATGAGATGTTTTCCAATGTCATATCAATTAATGAACCTGTCAGAAGTAGTTTTCCTTTTTGCGCCACACACTTGTGGCGTGGTGTTTAATTGTTTTTTAAATAGAAGTAGAAATTTGTTAGGGAGAAACGTTAATGTTAATAATTAGATTTATTTTTTCATCCTTTTGTCACCCATATCGGTCATTTTGTAAACGCCTCATGGCACTGACGCTGATAAATATGGCGCTGTTTACGGCCATTACGGTGTAGACGACACGAGACATAAAGTGGGTCCAGAATCGCTAGCCATACCGTACCATACGCAAACGGTAATTCTCTTAGCCAGACCGGCTAAGAGAATGTCCGTTTTTCCATCATCATGACAAAAAAAATATGGAGAATGGCGAAAATGTAAACTAAGGTTTTCATGATATTTTACACTAATGGGGTGTTTTCAAGATGCAAAAAGACCTGTCAAAGACAGTTCCCAATTTCACCATAGGTGGCGCCAATATTTTACTTTGCTAGAGAATATTCACAAAAAAAATAGTGGAGCCACCTTTGGTAAAATTTAGAACTATTTTTGACAAGTGAATTTGCATATGGAAAACGCCTCATTTGCTTTCGTATTTGGATTGGTAGAGATAATAAGATGGTAAAATCTCATCTCTTCATGACGTATACATTATATCAAGGGAATTTTAGTTTTGATCGATATTTAGCTGGTGATACTTTTGTGACAGCTAATTTATTTTCTGGTTGATCCAACATTTTCTTAAAGTTTTCCATATCATTGTTGATAACAACTAAATATGAGTATAAATAGACCATGTATGTGTAATTCTGTATAAATAAAGTATTATTATAGATGTAGACTACAGGCCCTTGAACAAAATTTATTGGTCATATGATACACCAGGAGACCGATTAGATTAGAAGAGGTATAGAAAGTATAAAAATTGTAAATTTTTATTTTTTTAACTACTATTTTTGTTGGAGAAACTCATGATAAATGATTTTCCGATGATTTTCAGGGTTGCTTTGGTAATTTGATTATGTACGGCATTGGTTCCATACTGCTTCAATACCTCTTTTAATTCATTATTCTGCAATGCCATACAAAAATCGTGCGACAAGAAGGAAAGAGAGAGGGTTGCAACTCGCCCTCTTCAACTTGCACTCCGTTAGACAGCATACAAATACTGGCATAGTGCTGAATCTTTATAGATTTTATACCCTTCTATCATCGTACATAGGTCTCCTGGTGTATCAACATAAATTTACTTACCATAAATTTTGTTCACGGGCCTGTAGTCTAATGGTCTCAAATTTGATGGCTTGGAAATGTGTCTAATGTCGCTTTTAGCGATTATGTTATTTGCCAGTAAGAGCCAGTTTGTCTCCCAGTCGAGTCTTTTATAGATAGGTATAGATTAACAACTCCAATGTATTGTCCACCAAAGATGAATATAGTGAAAAATGGAACAGCAACTGTTAATTTGTTCACCCTTACCTGGCATTCAAGATAACATGTTGTTATATAGGTACCTACCTACTTATATAAAGACGTAGGTAAACACGAGTCATTATTGATGACAAGTCCTTAATTTATTATCCAACCAGATGGTGGTGAATAGATCTTCGAGTTAGCAATTTCGCGTTTATTTATATAAACATACATCCTTAAAGAACCTCCTAAATACAGCAACGTAAGTAATTAGGATGTTCTTAATTACCACAGAAGTATAGAAGATGTAAGCTGTATTGTAGTACAATTTGTTTTTGTTCCTATGAATGTGAATTAGAAAGTTGAAAGATATAATTATTAAGTATTTTCCAACATTTATTCGTCTGATAAACTTTGACATAAAATTATAATACGATGGTAACTATTAAATGTCTGTTTTAAAATTATTTTTAGTTACTGCTGTATTACAATGAATTAAGTATAAGTGTTGTTTGTTGAAATCTCCGTTACAAATACCTGAGTTTTGATTTCTGATCACAACGCAGTCGCAACGATTACAGCCCGCAATAACAGTCCTAGTATCTGTCATCCTAAACGGATATGACAAAGACCGAGACCTTTGATTCCGTGTCGAGATCCGGTTGCGTTGTGAATCAGGATAGGTAATTATCCTAACATGAACAAGATGAAGTACGAATACATAGTTTCTACGTCATCGTCGCGGAACGCTAATATATGAATTAAAAAACGTTTCTTCTCGCGTCAGCTTCTGTGTTTTTTTATAAAGAGATCTAAGGCAGTTAGCATCAGGTGGGAGGCAGTAGCCCAGCGAACTAATTTACTAACTAACTAACATTCGCAGAGCATACCAAAAAACATTCCATACACTCACTTGCCATAGGTACTTAACCAGTACCCTACTAGTTCCGTGTACACACACTACTAGCGCCCCGCGGTTTAATCCGTGTACCTAGTTCCTGGTCCCGTTATTTTCCCGGGTTAAAAAACAGCCTTATGTGTTCCTCCCGGCTATAATCAAACTGTTCCAAATTTCAACCAGATCCGTTCAGGCGTTACGACGTGATCGATCAACAAACATCCAAACATTGACATTCGTGTTATTAGTAGGATCGGTACTTTTGTTACCGATAATGTTAATGCTACGCAATCGTATTTCGCCAACAGAATCCATACTAAATTATAAATGCGAAAGTACCTAACTCTGTCTATCTGTCCGTCTTTACCGCCTAAACCAAATTTTAATGTTGAACATTTCACCATTGAACAACTAGATTGGCTGTAGAATAATAATGGATCCCGACTGTTCAGTTGTTATGTTCCTTAACTAGAATATATTTTATTTTCTGCAATAGTATTAATTCAATAACATATTATAGAATTCTAGACCACCAGAAATCTAAGTGCTTGTTTTTAACTCCCGACTAAAAAAGGGGTGTTATAAGTTTGACGTCGATGTCTGTTTGTCTGTCTGTCTATCTGTCTGTGGCACCGTAGAGCTTAAACGGATGGGCCGATTTCGAAGTGGTTTGTTTTATTTGAAAGTTACGAGGGGTGATCCAAAAGTAATGATAATCAATAATAAACACAATGAATAAAATCAAAAACTAAATTTATTTCTCAACATAGTCTCCTAGCAAGTCTATACATTTAGTCCATCTCTTTTCTAAACCTAAAATTCCCTTAGAAAAAAATCTTTATCTTGACTCTCAAAAAGTCCTCAACCGCGGCCATCACGTCGCTATCATCGTCAAATTTCTTGCCCCGGAGGTGTTCCTTGAGTCGTGGAAAGAGATAGAAGTCACTGGGGCTAGATCTGGTGAATAGGGGGGGGGTGTTCCACCAGCTCAAAGCCCGCTTCCTGAATGGCAGCCATGGCAATTGCAGCTTTGTGAACCGGTGCGTTGTCTTGATGGAACAGCACTCCAGCCCGCAGTTTGCCTCGCCTTTTCTCCTTAATAGCCTCCCGCAATCTTCTTATTTGTTCTGCATAGTAGGAGCCTGTAATAGTGGCCCCTTTTCCAAGTAGTCCACCATGATTATTCCTTCAGCGTCCCAAAAAACAGACGCCATAACCTTCCCTGCTGAGCTTGACACTTTGAATTTCTTCGGCGTCGGTTCATCGGATCGTTTCCATGTCATCGATTGTTGTTTTGTTTCAGGATCAAAATGGTGGATCCAGGTTTCGTCCATGGTCACAAAACGTGACAAAAATTATCCTTGTCTGCCTGGAACTTTTCGAGATTTGCTCTTGACATGTCGACTCGTTTCTTCTTTTGCTCGTCGTTTAACATTTTCGGTACCCAACGCGCGGAGACCTTTCTCATATGCAATTCGTTCACAAGGATTCTTTGAATGCTGCCATATGAGATCCCTGTGACCTCAGCTACATGCCTGATAGTCACTCTTCGATCTTCCAATACAACTTCTTCAACTTTTTTCACATTTTCTCCAGTGAGGGACGTCGATGGGCGCCCTTCGCGGTGTTCGTCTTCCGTCGATGTTCTTCCCAGCTTAAACTCCTTAGCCCAGCGTGCAACTGTGGAATATGGAGGAGAACAGTCCCCTAATGTTTCCACCACGTCGCTGTGTATGTCTTTGGTAGACATTTTTCAAGCAGAGGTATTTAATGACAGCTCTGATTTCGTGTTTTTCCATTTTGATGTTCACTCCTTGACAGTCCGTATTCAAATGAATGTAGCTCCCGGGAATCGTGGCCTATTTATATGATTTTTTTTTCCTGAACTAGTGGGTAATTGAGCAAGTGACTGTAATTTTTTTGTATTTTTGTGTGCACTAGAAATAACTGATTATCATTACTTTTGGATCACCCCTCGTAATATCCGTGCGAGTGTTCTTAGCTAAGTTTGGTTAATATCGATTCAAGATGGCTGCCTCCACAAAATATTTCTTCACAACTTAGGTACCTACCTCAATATGGGTATCAAATGAAAGGGCTTGACTAGTAGAATACTATACACTATAAAAAAACAAATCCAAGATGGCCGCCACCACAAAATGGCGTACACTACTAAATTATTTGTAAGGTTGAATTTATGACTGTTCGCTATGACTTTCTTTTGACAACTGACTCGTGGTCGAAACAAGCGCCATCCTCTTCTTTATGTACACGTGTGTGCGTGTACATTCTCCCGGGCGTTGAAAGTGAGGATAGTGTAGATTTATACTTTCAACACCCCTTTCTTGTCTTAGTTTCGTGGCGGAGGCTCAACTGATGTTGAGACCTGTTGGTTAGGGACGGTATCGGTCTTGTCCCTTGTTGGTAGCAGGTATAGGTAATTTGTTGGTGGCCCATCTGACAACGCCTTTATTTGTTTTTATGTCTGCTACTCGAACTCTTCCGTCTGTGCCTGGGATGCATTTTTGTATGATACCCAGGCGCCAGTGTAAAGGCATTAAATTTTCTTCTTTAATTAAAACCACGTCACCAATGTTTATGTTGTCGACGTCCCTTTTCCACTTGGAGCGGTTTTGTAGTTCCGCCATATACTCCATTCTCCATCTTTCCCAGAAACTTCTTCGAAGATTTTCAATAATTTGGTACCTCTTAAGTTTGGTCACCCGAGTGGAACTCGTCGATGGAGACGGTAAGGACGTTAGTGGTCGTCCGATTAGGAAGTGTCCCAAGGTTAGGGGTGCGAGGTCATTGGGGTTGGAAGAGAGGACACAATGGACGGGGTTGAGTATTGCTTCTATTTGAGCAAACAGTGTAGTCAATTCCTCGAAAGTTAAATACGCATTTCCAGCTATACGCTTAAGTAAATTTTTTGCACTTTTAACGCCACTTTCGGCTAGACCGTTAAAATGAGGTGAATATACTGGACTGAATACAAAACTGATGCCTTCGGAGGCCGCGTAATCGGACACAGAATGACGAGCAGATTTCAACAATTTTGCTAGCTCATTATTTGCACCTACGAAGGTTTTGCCATTGTCGCAGTAAATCGTATTCGGCTTTCCTCGGCGCGATATGAATCGGCGGAGGCATAATAAAAAATTTTGTGTAGTAAGATCTAAATAGATCGCTTTGACTGCCAAGCAAACGACTACCAATAAATAGGCCTTTGTTAAGCGGCTCGACCGACCATTTTTAATATAGAATGGGCCAGCGAAGTCCATAGCGCATGAAGACCACACAAATTTTGTCTGTAATCTATCCGTAGGTAACTGACCCATAATAGGTTGTACTGTTTTGCCTTTAATTTTAGTACATAGAACGCATTTTCGTACTACAGATCTAGCTAGGTTTCTACCTCCTATCGGCCAGAATCGTTCTCTAAATGCCGACAATGATAGCTGTGGGCCCGAGTGCATGAGGCGCTGGTGCTCATGCCGCATTAACAATTTAGTAAGATGATGCTTGGCGTCCAGAAGTACTGGATGTTTTTTATCGAAATCAAAAGGAGACTGTTTTAGCCTACCTCCCACTCGAATTAGTTGATTGTTATCTGCGAACGGGTCGAGAGGTAGCAGTCTATTTTTTGGATGCTTACATACTTCAATATTTTTAATTTCTCTGGGAAATGATTCCCTTTGGCAATGTTTGAGCAATAATGTTTGTGAATTGTCAAGCTCGGTTGCCATCAAAGGTCCACTTAACTTAGTTTTATTATTTTTGCAATTGTTGATAAAGCGCAGTACATATGCATAGACTCTATTTAGTTTTATATAATTTGAATGTTTTTCAAATGAAATAAATGATTTGTTTGATTCAGTATCGTTAGTGACAACTAAAACCTTGATTTCAGGTAGGCTAGACGATACATTGTTAGGTTGTGCAGGCCATGTTGACGAGCCTTCCTGTAAAAAGCTCGGACCATGCCACCATTTTTTTGGCGATTGTAAATGTTGAGGATCGATTCCTCTAGATCATAGGTTCCCAAAGTGGTCCAGGTGGACCCCCAGGGGTCCATAGGAGACCACGTAGGGGTCCACGTTGACTTGTAAAGAAAACAGGGGTTCACAAATTGTACAGTGAGGGTACACAAAAAAAATCTGTCAGTGAAAGAAAATTCATCAAGTTCATCTATCTCACTAAAAGTATGACTATTCTAGGTATGATTTATTTACATTTCAGAGTTAATTTGATTGTAATAATAAATGTTTTTAGTTCTGTTTAACCTCAACTGACCACAAGTATTATTTAAAAAAAAATAGGACACAATGTATTACTTTTCTTTTCTCCTTAACACCCCCATTAGTGTGATATTTTTGAAGTTTTGTGAATACAGTAGAAATGTAGCAGCAGGGGGTCCACCGAATATAGTAAAATTTTGAAAGTGGTCCACGAGAAAAAAAGTTTGGGAACCTCTACTCTAGATAATATGTCGGCCGGGTTTAATTCGCTAGGAACATGCTTAAACTCGTAACCTTTAGTGAGCTCATTTATTTTGTTTACTCGATTTCTTATTATATTGCACAGTTACGTCGTTAGTGTTAGTGTAGGAACGAACGTAACCGCAGCTACCGTACGCGTCCATTGATGCATCTACAAAAATATGTACTTCGATAGTAGCGCCCCCATTTTCTATCTTTGGCGTTATAACAAATCGTGGCACTGATATGTTAGAAATGAAATGCAAGTTGTTTATAAATTTGTTCCATCTATCCGCGAATTGTTTAGGAACCGGTTCGTCCCAGTCCAATTTAGCGGCCCATAAATGTTGAAGTAATATTTTAGGCTTGATAATGCAACATGAAACTAGTCCTAGTGGGTCGAAAAGTTTACAGGTTGTAGAAATTATTATTCGCTTTGTAACTTTAGGTATTTCCAACATTGTGTTTTGATTAGGCGGCCGCTGACTATCGAGTTGACCCGGAAAGTGTATACTATCGGCCAAAGGTGACCATCTCAAGCCGAGGACGTTCGGTCCGGTGTCAAGTTTATGTACGTCGGTATAAAGTTTGGAGCTTGACTGATTTTGATTTTCCGGCAAAATTTCCGAGCAATTTGACATAAATTTTCGTAATGGAAAGCCAGCCGCATTTAGATTGTTTTGCACTTTTCTAAGATGTAGGCTAGATCAGCCTTATTGTAGCTACCTGTATTTAAATCGTCCATATAAAAATGTGACTTAATTACCTCCGCTATATCTTTGTCCTGACACTCAAGCGCTATTTGTAGTAAACATCTTGTGGCCAAGAACGGTGCGGAAGCCGTGCCATAGGTAACGGTATTTAATTGATACGTTTTTATTGGTTCATTTGAATTTTCCTCCATAAAATCAGCTGTAGAGGGCGCTGCGATTCGTCTAGCATTATGCATCTATACATTTTTTCGACGTCAGCTGTTAGATCATACTTATAGGCGCGAAATCGAATAAGGATCGAGAAAAGATCGCTTTGAATAACTGGACCTACAGCTTGTATATCGTTAAGCGATTTAGATGTACTAGTTTTGGCTGATGCGTCAAACACCACTCTTAATTTGGTACTTTCGCGTTGTTCGCGAATCACACAGTGATGTGGTAAGTAACAGCCAAAATGTGGTCTGTCTACTTGGGTTAAATGACCTAAATTTTCGTATTCCTTTAGGAATTCTGTGTATTGTTCCTTTATAGAAGGATTTTTATTTAGTCTACGTTCTAAAGATAAGAAACGTTTAATTGCCATCGGAAATGAATGTCCAAGTGTCTGCTCAGGCGCTTCTTTGAGCGGCATTTTTACGCAAAACCTGCCGTCTGGCAACCGGCGAGTGTTCTCCACGAAATCCCTTTCGCAAAATTCCTCCTCATTTGAACCTAAAGAATCCGAGGTAAAATTTTCTACTTCCCAAAATTTTTTAATTGCGTTATGTATGTTTTGAAGGGAAGTCTGATCCTGTCCTGTCACGGTGATGTTAGGGGCTCTGATATATCTGAGGGGCCTACTATGGTTGAAGATTAATTTTACTCACTACTAAATTATTTGTAAGGTTGAATTTATGACTGTTCGCTATGACTTTCTTTTGACAACTGACTCGTGGTCGAAACAAGCGCCATCCTCTTCTTTATGTACACGTGTGTGCGTGTACAGTTCCTAAGCTGTTTTAGATAGTCTAGAGCTGGAATACCGTTCGGGTATATCGCTTTGTTCACATCCAGATTGCGTAGCACTTTAGGAACCTCCCTTTGGCGAATGTTTATTTCCGACATAAAAGTGGAACTGACAAATATATAGTGCCAAGTATAAGTACCTATAGGTACAGTGGTGCCGCGCTACCAGCACCTTGACGCGAAGATTCCGCAAACTGAGATGCAATAAGATTGCCTTCTTCGTCGTGGTGTGAACCAGCGCCCCATCAGGTGGCAGTGTCCGGAGGGTAGCAAATGTGGTAACATAAGTGCCCTACCAGGGGGTAGGGCACTTACCCGCGTAGTTCAGGATCCTGTTATTTTCCCGGGATAAAAAATGGCCTGTGTTATTCCCACGGAGCTAATACATAGAGGAGGTGTAGTAATTAAATTTCCATATGAAACGACGCGTGATAGTTTGCGGGATGAGGGGGCACTGAGGGGGTATTAAGCTCCGGCCACTTCTCAATATTCCATCTATCGGCTAATAGCATAACTACTAGCTTATGTTGATGTTACTACATAGTTCAGCAACCTTACACTAGATGTCAAAAGTTTTAATGAGATAAGACGTACTTATAAAGGCCGTCGCACACGTAGGTATAATATATATTTTCATATGTTATAGCTGGACATATTTCCGTATATTTTCTATACAAATCCTCGAGTGTCCACACACGCAGCTATAATATATATTTTTGTGACGTCACCAAAATATACCGTAATATATATTAAGGCATATTCATATAAATTATGGTATAGCAAGACATATTTTGAATGTACAGCGTGTTTCATCATTTTTCGAGCACACATCACGAGCTGTATGAAAATATATATTTATTATAGCTACGTCTGCGACGGCCTTAATGCGAGTCTCCTCACATGTGCACCTGACGAACGCTGATAGCATACTAACTTAGGCCCCGCCCACCATGATGACGTCAGGACCTAGTTGAAAATCACAGTGCACAGTTGCTTAGGGCAGCTCCTCTTTGTATTAGCTCCGTGGTTATTCCAGACCATTATCTATGTAGGTACCAAATTTCATTAGAATCTCTTCAGCAGTTTTTGCGTGAAAAGAGTAACAGAATACATTTACAATTAGCCAGTTATTCTACCGCCAAGCAGTAATGTGCAAACAAATACTGTGTTCCGGTTTGAAGGGCAATGTATCCAGTGAAATTACAGGGCATAGAGATAAAACATTTTATATCTCTGGGTGACGAGCGCAGTTAATTATTTGGACTCTTCGTGTTCTAATAGCTGTGTGTCACTGTGCTGTTTTTGGCAGGCATGTTGCTTACCATCAGGCACATGTCCTGCTCGTCTCATCACTATTCTATAAAATAATACATTCATCCATACATTCTTACAAATTTTCGCGTTAAGTAAGAAACCCAAATTCATTTAAATTAATGTATTTGGTTTTGTTTGCAAAAAAAACATTTAAGTAATTTTAAATATGTCTGTATTTAATTTAAATTAATACATAATAGGTCTAAACAATTAATAGACACAATCTTTTAACTTTACCTGTCATACATAAGGCTTAATATAATCCAATATAACACAGGTAAGCCACCACACAATCATTATTTTTTTACACATCCATTTAATTATTTATTACATGTAGAGGGTTTTTAAGTTTTATTTTCCAAATCGCATTATGTGCATAATTAAAAGATTATAATGTGTATAAAAAATATCTGGTTGAAAATGAACCATCTAGGCGCGGTCCCAGCCTCGAATTTTGGAGGGGGTCACCAGTACGCAGCCTCAGATTTTGGGGAGGTCACCAGTACATACAGTAATACAATAAATCGAGTAAAAAATACTTTACTAGTGGTGCCCCACGATTTTACCCGCGTACATCCCGTTCCAGTTGTTTTCCCGAGTTAAAAATAGTCTATGTACTATTAGATCTTTTTATTTATTTTAGATTTTTAGTTTAACGTATATGATTTGGTGGGTGGGGGTCATGTCCTCTGTGACCCCCCCTTCGGACCGCGCATGGAACCATCACAATCATCCATTTTATTCCCTAAACCACTAAGCTGAAGTTGCGACAGTGGCGGTGCCAATAGCTCCCACTCTTGTTTACGAAGATGTAATTTGAAACAGAAAATCTCAATAGCCATTAAATTCAATGCAATCAAATATTATAGCGACTGTGAGTTCGAATTTAGTGAATGCATACCAACAGAAAGCATCTGCATCTACTTGCACAGTTTTATTACAGTGTACAGAAATATCCCATTGCTTAGTGAGGTGTTATATATGTATGGCCAAACCTGTTTATCTAGTCTATGCTGCTGTGTTCGGTATCAAATGAAAAGTACTAACTTCCTAATCTAGTCTGCCTAGTCTGAAACTGATAGTCATAATTGCTTCGTACTTATAAGAACTAAACTATTATGTGATGTGCATCATAAAAACCAAAGTTACGGCTGGTCTAGTCGGGAGAACGACGACTGCCGATGCGGAGCCTCCGGGTTCAAATCCCACCACGCGCACCACTGTCTTTTCGAAGTCATGTGCGTAATGCCACTAACTCAAAAACGGTGAAGGAAAACATCGTGAGGAAACCGACATGTACCTAGAATGTTTCGAGGTCAAGTGTTATCCACCAACCCACACTTGGCCAGTGTGGTGGATTATGGCCTTAACTCTCTCCTTGCAAGAGAAGGGTCCGAGTCTCAGCAGTGGGAACATTTAGTGGGCTGCTTATGCTATCATAAAAACCAGTTTGGATGATAACATACAACTTAGCATAAAACATAAACAAATATGGCTTTTGAACTACCAATCCAAATTGGGATTTTATCATTACTTTTGTTAAGAACAGCCCCGGATCTAGGGGGGCGCAAGCCGGGGCCCGTGCTTCGGGCGGTCCAATATTATCATTATGAATTCTTCCTTCCTCATGTGAAGTTAGGGGAGCTAGATACTCGTGGGAAAAAGAAGTCAGAGGGAATAGTACTTGTAAACCCACCACTGCTATTTGACTTGAATGCCAGGTGATGGTGACTATATAGAAATAAGATGGCCAATTATTGTAAAAGCTACACTTCTATGAGTTGTCCAGAGCAACAGCTACAAGGGTAAAAATCATTAAATTTCATTGACTTTTCAGGGTCAATAAGTGAATTTGTTTTTAGTTTTGCCAGTAGTCTCATGACCTTTTGAATTTCTTCATGTTTCCCTTCAGTTTGGAAGTATGATGATAATTGTTTATCTTCTGCAAACCTTGTAAAAATGGCAGTAAGTTCATCCAGCTGGCTTTGGAGCCTAGTACATTCAGACTGAAACATTATAATCTGTGCAGTTCTCTCTTCATCCCTTTTTTTCAACAAGCATCTTTGCTGTTGATACAAAGCAACATATTCGCAAATAGTATCAGTTTCGTTTTGCAGTTGGGTAATTATATGTTCCAACCTATGTTTCTCATCAGACAAATCTGCAACTTCATCCATTATTTTCAGGAATCGCTCTTGTAATTTCACCATAGCATCGCCTTTTGGAATCACTGTGCTCTCATTATTATTTTTATATTCTGAGGATCCATGTCTGGGGCATTCGGTTGGTGTTGGAGTCAATAAAGTATCAACTTCATCTTGAATATTATTTACATCAATGTGGCCATTCCCAGCAGTTTCTTGGGTGTCAGGAATTCCACTCAAATGCTTAAAATGTTCTGCCATTTCATTATATTTTTCTTCAATAATTCGATAACTTGTTTGAAGTCTAATCATTTCTTCATCTTTTGCCTTCAATGTCTTTTGCAAATCATTGGATTTTTCATCTATTTCTGCCAATTTAATAGTGAGTTCCCTGTTAAGAAACTTCTCAGCTGAAATTTTTTCTGTTAATTCCAGTTTATCTTTTGTCTGTAATATAAAATATATTAAAATTAAACTAAAAAGAAAGAATACCATCACGGATACATAGAATAGATCCCTAACAAGGTTTAGACATTATAATGGATCAGTGTAAGTTAACAAACTATCTATGGAAGGATACAAATGTTGTGTGTGAATTGTCCACCAATATTTATTGTTATTGTTAGTTGTTAGTGTTTAGTAGTAATTGCATCTCTGCTATTTTAAGGAGCTTGGCTGGTTTGAGTAGGCTGGCAGGGGTGAAGTGCACAATACACCCCTAGCGGGACGTCAGTGCAGGCCAATCACCCCCACCCTGAATTAGAATTAGTAATTGCATTTTTTAGAGGATGCAATTTTATCATTGGGACATGTGTGGAGGGTCAATAGAAGTTTGTGGGGTTGGCACCTTTGGACCCCAGCCACCATTTTGGCAAACATCTTTTTCGATTTATCTTTCAAACTACCACTACCACAAAAAAGTAATATAAGCAAACTCTTACAAAATTTTATTTGCTAGAAATAAAATATGTAAAAATGTTCCATAAGCTTCATGGAACATTTCGAACATTACTTATTCCTCTTACCATTTTGACAAATGCATCTTCTAAGCCATGAATGTCTTCTTTTAACTTTTTATTTTGCTCAGTGGCTCTTTGGGCGGCTATTTTGTCACTGGTTATATCAGCACTTAGCTTTATAAGACTGATATTATCACTGGGTTCTGATGTTTCTAACTCCTTTGAATGAGTTAATTTTTCAACTTCAGCCTGACTTTCACAATACAGTTGCTGCAGGTCAGCATACTTAGAACTTAATTCTTGCAGATCACACTGAAATTATAGGAAAAATATCTTGTGACTAAAATTTGATGTGAGTAAAACATGTATATTTATCATAATTATAGTTTTGAAAAGAGGTTCTCTATCCTGCTCTACATGCTCAGAGTAGATCAGAGCTAATCCAAAAACATTTAATAAGTTTATTTCTGTCACTTTCTGCTATAGTTTCAGCATTTCTATGAAATTTGTTCTGACTTAATGTTTTTTTAATTTAGTGGAAACTTACCTTTGCTTTTTCATAGTTCCTTTGAACCTCGTCTAATGCAGAAGTATCAATGTCATTTTTCTGCTCCTTTGCAAAATTTTCATATAACTTGTAGTTTTGTATTCGTATCTCCATTTCACCAATTTGTTCAACCAGACTATTTTCTCTGTCTGACAAATCTTGTATCTCTCGAGTTAACTGTTCATTTTTGTTTACAACCAGCTTCATTTGGTCACTCAACTCAGCTACATAATGCTCATAGTGATTATTCAGTTGTTGATAATCATTCATGTGTATTTTTAACTGTTGTTCCAAATGTGATACTTTTTGTATTAAAACTTCATTTTCATGCTTTAATGAGGCAGTGTTGTCGCTAGAGAGTTGGAGATTGGCGCCAGTGCTCAGTTGCTGTAGCTGCAGCTGTGTGGCGTCAAGTTGGCTTTGAACATTAAATAACTGACTGTGCAGTGAACCGTTTTCAGCTTCTTTTGCTGTTAACACAGATTTTGTAAATTCCAGTTGTTCTTGTAGACTGCTTTTTTCATTCAAAATTAATGATTTTAGGTCATTTAGTTCACTTATAGCTGCATCTTTTAACTTGAGTTGTTCAGTAGCAGTTCTGTGCTCATAATTCAGATTCTTCAGTTCATTTTCCAACTGAGAATTCTTTTGGCAAGAATTGTTGTAATTTTGCCTACATAAAGTTACAGCATCCTCAAGATCTATAATCTTTGTTTGTAATGTACTTACTTGAAGTTCTAATATTCTTTTACTTTCCACTAGTATTTCAGTTACATTTACATTATTGTCATGAACGTTTTTTACAACTTTATCTACTGGTATTAGTTCCGATGTATTATTATTTAAATTCCCATCATTTACTGTTGTTGTTGTCAGTGGTTGAATAAAATCAGTGGTTTCATTAAGTTTTGGTTGAATACTTTCAATCTCAGTAAGTGGACTATGCTGGTTTGGTTGTGTTGTATATTCTTGTTGCTTTTTTTCTTGATGGTCCCTTAACTGAAATAAAATGTAAATATGGGTGTATTTAGAAATTGCAGTTGAGTTTAATCAAATGAAAATTATGTTCCCGAGTAAAAACACATTTTACAGCTCTACTTTGATTTAATGTCGGTTTTTTCTTTTTTCCACTATGATGCACAAGACTTTCCTCACATTTACAATTTCATGTCCTATCCCAACCCCTCTGTGCCAGATGAGGTGAGGTGAGTCAGTGAGTGTGTGATTAACAAACGAATTTATGTACCTAAATTATATTATACCGATAATCTAATAGATCAAGAAATGGATTGAGTACATTGTGCCAAATTATAAAAAAAGTATTGTCAAATACCTACTTTAATACTCTAAGACTTTATGAATCTAGGATAGGGCCATAAACAACTGGCAAGCCAAGCGCTCTTTTGGAAGTACTCAGTACCAAGACTTGAATCTACGGAACAGAAACAAATATGGTATGAAATTGAAAAACCCACCTTTTTCCGGGCAAGTGCTAGTTTGGCCGCTCTGTCATCCATGATGGAATAATATGTGGACTTGTTCAACTTAGTAATAATTATGTATTTGAGTTCATTTTATTATATTATTACTCTTTTATAGTCCACAAACGCTCAAAGTTTACGATTACGTTTTGCTTTCGCATTCGTCACCAGATCAGTGTCATTTGTCGTTGTCTTGCTGTCATACATTAATTGTCATTACTTACTTCATCTTAAATTGTCAATGTCTTTGTCTCATTTGTTTGTGTCACTTATCGTTGCTGTCGTTTTTTAAACATAGAGGACAAATCAAATAGGGTAACTAAAACTAAAGTATAGTCCTAATGAGCCATTTTCCGACGAGATAAAAAAAAGTGGTTCGAAAAAAGGACGATAGAAGGCGCTTGTAAGTTTTAGATTGCGATGTCAATGTCAAAAGCCACTGAGCCACATAGTGAGGTCCACTGGGAACGCTGAACTTAGCTCGCATACCTGTGTCGAACTAGTTCGCTCCCATCTTTCGTTCGGTCTTTTTTAAATATTTTATAACACAATATTGCAATTGTTTTATTCATACTGCGCTCCAATATTTAACTATTACATATAATGTAAAATACAAAAATTTCACATGAATTGAGAAAAGTTCCGGCTGGTCTCGTCGGGAGAATGGCAACTGCCGATTGGTATCCTATCGTTTCGAAGATAATAATATGTACGTAATGCCGCTAACTTAAAACGGAAAACTTCGTGAGGAAACCGACATGTACCTAGAATTCTTCGAGGTCATGACTGTGTCATCAGTGTGGATTGGTACACTGTCATAGAATAGATAATATAGATAGAACGGACACTCCTCACCCCCCGCCAATTTCAAGCTTCCTCACCCCTCAGGCCGTTTCGGATACGCTAGGAGCACTCAACGAAGGGCTAGTATCGAACATCTAATTCCTTACGAAATATCATCATGGTGGGTTGTTGTGCTGTTTACGGCTGTCCGTCAACTAAACGGGACAAGATTAAAAGCTTTATTTAATTTCCTAATGATAAAATAACGTAAGATTAGAAACTTTTCAATAACGTTGCTTTATAATATTACAAGCTTTGCTTAGTTTGGGGTCAGATGGTGTTGTGTGTGAATTGTCTACCAATATTTATTTATTTATAATAACGAAGTCGTTTTTAACTCAAAGTTCGTAACTCACACAGCCAGTAACTTATGTGCCCATACACGGATTGATAATGCCTGGAGGAATAATTGTAGTGACAGAATAAAGTTTCCTTCATGGGCAAGTGTAAAATAAAATGTGAATGTGTACCTACTAACAGAAATATATATCTAGGTACCTGATCTAATCTATCATCGGTTTCGTTTCATTTTACGCGTCAATACAAACACCCACAGATTTCTGAAACAATTTAGAAATCTGTGCAAACACCCTTTTAATTAGAATAGTATAATTTGGCTCCATTCTATTTATGTAACTCAACATTATAGCAAGTTTATAGACTACGTCACCAGGTGAACTCAAGGGGCACAACTATTCAATAAAACAATTCAGTAGCCCTAGCTCTAACGCACACATTCACGCGTGTGTACGAACGACATCTGCGTAGTTGTGTGAAGAGTAGGTAACTCCACAGCGGCAGTTGTATGGAGTTTTAGTGGAGTGTCCGGGGTGTGACACTGCGTCAGCGTGGTGGATTATGGTTATGACTCTCTCTTTGCAAAAGAAGGCCCGAGTCCCAGCAGTGGGAACAATTAGTGGGCTGGTTATGCTTTTGCTACCTGACCGTAGATGTCTACGATTGTTGTTATTTGCTATTGTTGTTGTGTTGTTGGTTGCTATTGCTTATGAACATCTGCAAACTTGGAAACGCTTTGTGTACATGCATTAAAATTTAAGAGAACTATATATTGTCTGATTTAAGAATTTCATCTATCTCAATATACGGATATTGTCAAAACCTTAGATTTGGACAGAAATGTTAAGTAATGTTAGACGTAATATAAGCGCCATCTATCATTTCTTCGTTTTAATCTCTTGAAAATGTCTAGAAAATCTGTATCTAGAAAAAAATACGTGGTAGAAATGATACTTTAGAAATGTTTAACTTTCTTTTTACTGTCGCTTTTTCGTTTCAATGATTTTCAAATCACAACGCTGCTAAAGAAAAGTTTACTACAAAAATTCGAAATATATTAAAATCGTTGAATACGTAACATACAATTCGGGTAAGAGCGAACTAAATCAGTCAGTTGACCATGCGGCAATACTGAACAATAGTGGATCGCCGAAAAATAACGGTCACGGAACCAGATAATCGATGAGCTAATTCGCATAGTTCACTAAAACTTAAACTTAAGGAGCTGTTCTGTATACTCATGGTTTAACTAATGTCCCAACACTATTATTTTTTATTTATTCTTGGCCATAGATACCACAAAACACTAGATAGATACCACAGACTAAGTAGAGAGAATAGATACTAGTCCTTCGGCCACAGATAAATATTTTCGTAGCAGTGTTGCTATTTATATTTTTGAATCTTCCTTTTACTTGTGCTTAGTTTGTGCGGGGTGGTCGACTCTTCTAGGGCCAGGTGGGATAAAAGTACATACACGTGGGGGGTCCCAAACGAAGAGTGGCAACACATATTTGCGTCTCTTTCTAACGTTCCATTTTAGAGATAAGTAACTTGTGAAAAATAATTTATTTATTTATTACGATATACGATTTTTAGTAACTAATAGCATCGATTTTGAGTCAATGATTCATTTTCATCTTAGTACCATGTTACATTAACAAACCAAAACTAATTTAATACAATTAAACTAGACATTGAAACCATTAAAGCGATATGATACGAAAAATCGAGTGAGTAGGCAACATTTTCAGTACATTTATACAGAACATCGGCTTATAAGTATTTGTTTCACATAATACCTACGGTTTTTCTGAACACATGTTTTTACAAACACATCTGATAACATAACCGCACCAAAACATGTGAATGATGTCTAAGTCTCTTACTAAACTTGTAATAGTCCACATAAATAATATATTGCTACGCCCTAACAGGGTCATATGCTACGCAGATTGAAGTTAAAATCAACTATGTACATATTCCGATTTAATAAAATAAAATATGATATTCTAAAACATATCAGTTTATTTGTCATATAGATTTTCGTAATGGGTCCCAATAGGATGTGAAGTACGATGATGTTAATAATAAATAAAATAAAAATCTCTTTATTTGAACAGTTTACAAGACATCGTAATACAGTAATTATCATGTTTAGTATAAGCTATTCAGTTACTTAGATGTGAACTCTGTATCCCACACTAGGTTGGTCCTGTGTCGTGGGAGACAGCTACTAATTATATATATTTTATTTTCTAGTTAAATACAAGAATAATATAAACAAACTAAAACTAGAGGTTATTTTACAATTTGTGGGTAAACACGGCAACTAAGGCCTGTGGTTAAGAAATACGAGTTCATTCCTTCAATTTGTGGGTAGATGCGATATAAGGCGAAAAGGGCCTGTGTTACAAAGTACTAATTTCCTCGAGTGTCCCAAGTACTTGTAGAATGTGTGTGTGTGTCTGTGTGTATTTTTGTTGTGTGAAGTAATTTAGAATAAATTTTAATTAATATTTGTAGATTGTAAGGAAATATTAGTAAAATCTTACAAATACTACGGAAGATTCAATTATTGTTTCTCAATCACATCACAATGCCCAAATCCAATTAGGAAACAACGGGAACGAAAGACCAAGCGGAAATTGTGGAATGCAGCTAGTAGTATATACAGGGTTACCGGCAATCAGCCTCAATCCCCTCAAAGTTTAGGGGTTGGAGGTGATTGCCGCACTGACTGCAATACAAAAGCTAACTAACGTGTTTGGCGTACTTAACATCCCTTCAGGGCCTAAAAATATAAAGTTACAGTTTAAAATCTAAAAGAACGAAGGCCGACTGCCAGCAATCCGGATGCACAAAACAAAAAAATAAAAAAATGGGTTTTATATATGTATATAATCCGATTGATCAATCTATAGAGAGCGGGATATTGTGTTTAAAGTTATGGGTCAAGATCCTAGCTGTGAGGACATGAACTTCGTTATATGAACAGGGACCTGATTCATTCCAGCTGTCAAGATTATAATGTTTTTTTTAAGTTCGTTGATTAATGCCTTGAAAGAGGCTAGAATGAAGCAGGCCCCGCAATACTAGCTTCAATTGAAATAAATTGTTCTGTCTCATGGAAACTCAGTGATAGTAGCCATGACTGTACTTTTATCTTACATATAAAACGGATAACTTCAGCAAACCTAGACTTCCATCGAGCTGCTGGTATAAAAGGGTCCTTTAAAGTAAAAGATCGTTGTGCAAAAGTTGTTCTTACACGGGGTAGTGGCCAGGAGTTACGCCGAGAGGCTCGGGTAGGAGGTATTATAGTGTGTATAGCTGACACATGGTACCGCGTTATGACCCGCAAGATATACAGTTGTCTGACTGACAGCAACTTGGTATCATCATACAGGCGTTCTGTGGGATAAAGTCTAGGCTTCTTATATGCTATCTTGAGGATGAGTCTTTGCGTTCGTTCTAATTTCAGCATCAATGTCTTGGAAGCAGATCCCCAACACACTATACAATAGCTGAGAATAGATTCACATAGAGCTTGATAAACCATTCTAAGTGTCTTTGGATCGGCCACAGATCCCATTTGTTTAAAAATGTGAGCCAATTTACGAACACGATTACACAAGCTAACTATGTGACCCTCCCAGTTCAGGTGGTGATCCACTGTAACACCTAAGTATTTTATATGACTGACACGCTCTAACACGGGACATAAACAAGACTGTTTGCAGTGGTGAATATCTTTGTGTAGTCTTAAGTTAACTAAGTTAGGTTGTGTTCTCTGCGTAATGGAAAATGTGATATATTTAGTTTTCGATGTGTTCAGAGTCAGCAGGTTACTGTACAGCCATTGGGCTACTTTTGATAGCCCCAATTCAGCTGTTTCAACCACTGTAGCCCAGGTCTTGGCATTAAAGACAATGGCCGTGTCATCAGCGAAAGTAAAAAGTTTGGCATTTTGTAAATTGAGTTGGCAAAGGCTATTGATGTAAATCAAGAAGAGGGTGGGTCCGAGGACGCTTCCCCTGTGGGACTCCGAAGGACATAGGTTTATAGTCGCTAAAAAAAGTGGACAAACGAACTCTTTGTTGTCGGTTAGACAGGTACGATCGAAACCAGTCCAAGGTCGTTCCACGGACACCAACAAGTTCAAGTTTCCGGAGTAAGATTGGCCAAGAGACTGTGTCGAAGGCCTTGGCAAAGTCTAGAAATACTGCAACACATTTTTGATTACGATCTAGACATTTTGAAACGTGATCAACCAGAGCTACCACAGCATCTTCCGTAGATTTTTTTAGGACGAAAACCATATTGGTTTGGTGAAATGATATTATTAAGTTCTAGGTACCCTAAAAGCCGTTTGTTTACAACTTTCTCAAGTATTTTGGACAACGAAGGAAGCAAGGAAATAGGGCGATAGTTATTTACTAAAGCTTTATTACCCGATTTAAAAATTGGACAAACATTTGCAGTCTTGAGGCAGCTTGGGACAACACCTTGCGACATACTTAAGTTACACAAATGAGCTATTGGAGATGCAAGGATATGAGAAGCACGCTTAAGCACAATATTACTAATTTGGTCGCTACCTGACGAGGAACCCGATTTAAGACTTGATATTATTTTCTTAATTTCATACGGATTTGTTGGCGTCAGAATAAGTGAGCCAGCTGGTGAACTATCCATTTTAATTAGTGAAGCCAGTTGAGACTCAGTTTTGTTGTGCTGTGAGAGAATATCTTCTGCCAGGTTGGATCCAACTGATGAGAAAAGTCGTTTACATAATTTAGGGAGTCTAGTGGGTTTGATTTAATTTTGAGAAGGTCGTCCGAGTCTGATTTAGTGGATTTTAGATGACAAATGTTTTTGACAGTATTCCAAAGTTTTTTACTATCTCCTTTATTAATGGCTATAAGATCGGAGTCATACTTATTTTTTTCTTGTTTTAATAAAAGGTTACAATGATTACGAAGTTCTTTGTATTTATCTTGTAGCGTTTGGTCATCAGGCGATTTTTTGCTTTAAGATGGAGAGCATCTCTTCGCCTAGTAAGGGCAATTAATTTAGACGTCATCCAGGGCTTAGAAATAATTTCGGAACTGCGCAGTTTTTTTGCAATGTATTCCTGTTTATAGCATCGGTAATGTGATTGATCAGGGTTTGGAAAGCCAACGTGGTATCTGTATTTAAGTAGAAATTTGACCAATCTACGTTTTCCAAGTCACTTATGACTCCCCCAAAATCAGTTTTTTTGTAAGTTTTGGACTGTAAAGAATTTTGCACAATAAAGTTTTCTATGCCAATGAGAACTGTGTCATGATCTGTGACCCCAGAGTTACATACTACCACGCAAGCAGACCTTTTGACCGTATTAGAGCATGATCAAGACAGTTCAAGTAACGCGTTGGTAGAACATGACCCGGATGAATCCAAATGTGTGATAAGTTCAATGTAATCTGGGGCTTTAGGGTCATTATTGTTGGGCTTGATGTCGATGTTTAAGTCACCTGTGATAATGCATGAATCCGTAGAAATAACAGATAGGATATTTTCGAGAGATATTAGAAAATTATTTGTGTTTGATTTAGCCGGTGAGCGATATATGGCTATTACTGTAAGTTCCGAGCCTACTGTCATTAGTAAGCAGCTGGCATCATTAAAAGGCGGCTCGGTAATCTCAACTGTTAGACCGGTTCTGTAGAAACCATCAGTCCATCATTTTGGTTCATAAAAGCGGTAGACGAATGGCACTCATAATTTGGCAAGGTAAATGTTTGATTGACGTCCCGGCCCCAACATTCCGTAAGGACTATGATTTTAGGTAAAAATTTAAGTCGGGATAAGTAAATGACAAATTTGTCGAAATTTTTTCGGACACTTCTTATGTTTTGCGTAAGAACTACAGTATGATCTAAATATTCACGTAATTTTAACCTACATTCCTCAGCTAAGTTGACACTATGGCTATCTATGAACGTTATGTTATCGATACCATCAATCAAATCTCTGTTATTACTCATTAAAGTTATAGGTTATAAAGTAAAACCCAGCTACAGAGCAAATAAGTTTATTTCTGTAGCCGGTAAGGCTGAAAAATATTATATATTGGTCTCGATAACACTTAGCTAACAGATAGTTCATTAGTCGGAGGATAATCGTAGGACAGATTGTGTTTGCAAAGTTTTTATAAATCGTGGTGAAAGCGGCCCCGCCGTGATTGACATGAGACTTGTTTATTTTATTTTATATGAGACTTGTTGAGTAAAACATTTTATTATTTTAGTTTCTGTCTTTTTATGCCCTGGGTGGTGTATTCGCAACGCAAGCCACACGATTCGGGCACGGGATGACAATCCTTGTCTCTGTGATTCCAAACGGATAAGCCAAAGACAGAGAGGTTTGATGCCGTGTCGAGATCAATCAGATTGCGTTGTGAATCTCGGTCCTGAATTTAAGCTAAACTTGTAAATCAGAATCAGTAAAGTAGCAACCTGTATCCTGTTTGAACACGTAGGTGTATTTTTAATAACAGTTTGCTACACAGTTAGTTTCTGGCTGATCTACAACTTATTACTTTGTCCGTTCCTAATTATTAGATCATTTGGATCCAACTAAAAAAATGTACAATTACATTATTAATTATTATCACGTGTATAAATCTCAAGATAAATCGATTAGTAGAATAACAATAAACAGAACTATCGATTATTTTATCATTACTTAAATACTCATCTCTAAAATCGTCACAAAAAAACAAAAAATGGCTTCTTGGTTTTGTGTTGTAAAAAGTTTGCATCTTTGTTTTTGTTCTAAACGAAGTATTCCTGATGTTTTTCATCATGAAAGAGAAAAGAAAATGGGGCAGATTGCCTCCTAGACTTGGAAATAGGAATTCTCTACGGTAAGCATGTGGTACCTAAGTACCTAGTTAATAAAAGTTCTACGTAGTGCCAAATTGCGATTGCATATTCAAAGGATAACATGATATAATATATGTATATAGTCCTTATTATGATTGGTAAAATAGTTTATAATCTGTTTCATTTTAGATGCTAAACAGCACTGAACCTGAAGCAAGGCCATCTACAAAGCAGACAGCCGCTGCTAGTAGAAAACGCATCATTTTGAATACTGGCACTGGTTACTAGAACTGAAAATGATGCAGGTCCATCCGCAAAACAAATGACAATGCGACCGCTGACATAAAGCAAGTGACTACTAGAATGCGTCAAAAAAATATGAGGTTGGTATACTGAAGCACTTTAAAAATAAAACACTAATCAGGAAAAATAACAATGTAATTGTGTTAGAATTTAGTGTAGGTTTCATTATCTCAACATTTAACTATTGTGCTTATTCAATAACACTATAAATATCTCATTACATGCTATCGCTTTTTATTTATAATAGTTTAGAGTGGTGGGATGAGCGGGGCTTGTGCCTGATAGTGATATAGTGAGCAATATGCTTGTCCATAACAGGAGCGATACATATCTCTGCCATGTAATATTTATCTGGATACATTGACCCTTAAACCCTGGCATTGCAATAACAACAATTAAATGTATTACTTTCAACTAAGTGATGATGAAATCTATAATGCTGATGTTAATTAACTTTCAGGTGCTGAGCCTTTTCAAACAAGAAAGAGGACCATAGAAGAAGGCAGAGTTTGAAGAAAATAATATAAAAGCGACTGCGACTCAGGCTGATAAGTCTCATCATGTCAGAATTATAATTTAAATTTTAATGTCAGAATTCCTTTTTTTTTTGCTCTCTTTTGCCCAGTAATATGTGCAACTATTTTATGGGCTCATGGAACATTTCTGATTGTTCTTTACATTATCATATAATTTTTTTTTGTTTATGAATGTGATACAAAAGATTTTTATTTTATATAAGAAAGTCATGCCGTTGACACACTTAAAAACTAGAGATTCTTTGAGGGAACTTTTAAAATTATTTATATTTTGCTAATGGCCATATTGTCCAAATACCTTTATAAATTGTAAAATAAATGGATTGAAATAAATTTTCTAAAACTTAACACATGTTTTTGTTCAGGTCCACATGGAGCTACGGGCCATAAATATAAACAAGACAAGTTTCGTTTATATTTGGGCTGTAGCTCCTTGTGATACGTAAACTACCTATTATATTCCAACGAAATTTGAAATTTTTCCGCCTACGCCAACAATACATTTCGAAATTTCCCGCCTACGCAAATTTTTGATTTTAAAGTTTCCCGCCTTGAGCCTGGAAAAAGTTTTAAGGGGGCAACCGATAGATGGCGCTAGTTTTTCATGAAGTATGGAGTTGGCATTCTTCTCCGTGAGTATATGTTCTGTGAGTTTGTGTCTCTGCATCGAGAGTTTTAAAGATTTTTATTGAAAATCGAATGTGATCAGTAACGATCTTTTATTCCATTATCAATTTAATTGACCATTGATTAAACGAACTTACCTTAGTGACGTTCTATCATAATTATACGTAGCACTTCGTCCGAAGAAATTAGTATCTATACACATGTAGTTACGCCTAAGTGACACCACTCTTGCACTATTTGTTGAGAACGCAGGTAGGGAGACAAGAAAAGTAGGTGAGGGTAGACGTAGCTTGCCTCATCATTCTGTTCGTTCTATCTTGTTTTAGAAATCTGTGGTTCTATCTTGTCATTTAGTTCAGAGATAGGTTTAGGTAAATACATAGTTTGTCATTGACAAGTACAATATATTATTGTGAGGGGGGAGGGAGGGAGTACATACTAATTTCTTCGGACGAAGTGCTACGTATAATTATGATAGAACGTCACTAAGGTAAGTTCGTTTAATCATTAATTATACAACGCACTTCGTGTAGTGTCAACACTGGCCCCGAGTGAATGTGCGGCGCTTGCGGCGGCGTGGCGCGTACTGTGTGCCGAGAACACGGAAATGTCTATTCCGCATTGGTTGAGCGTCCCCTTTACCCAGCGGCTGAGTGTTTGTTTCCCTACAGCTTTGTGAGGGCTCCTCAGACCGATAAATAAGTTCTCTGATGTTCTTAAGGGCCTGGTTGTGTCTAAATAAACTTTTAGTGCCTTTGCTGGCCAAATTGACGGATTTTCATTGAAAAAAGGTAAGAAGAGAATTGGTTGCTTACAACCGGGACGAGACGTTTTTAGGATATCTGGGACTTTAATACTGATTCTATCATTATTAATTTCTATATTTTTTAAGTTTATTTTTGAGATCGTTTGTAATCTGTGTGCCGTTGCAAGCATAATTAATGTTAGTTTTTTTGGAAAGTTTATTTAAATCAAGTTCCTCATTAGGGTACCACTCATTCAGGTGACTTAATACAATGTTAGTGTCCCAAGTCGCGTTATATTTGGGTATAGGGGGTCTGAGTCGAAATATTTCTTTAAAGAATCTTAATACCCTGTCGTCTGTGGATATTCTAGGACCTAAGATAATCGACAGTGCCGACCTGTGCGAGTTAAGGGAACCGTACTGGTAGCCGCTGTTAAACATATTTGTTAAAAAAGCGATTACGTTAGGGATTGAGGCCCTATAAAAGTCAATCGTGTTTTCCTGGCAGTACGTCCACCACTTTTTGAGACAGACGTCGTACTGTTTAGTTGTGCTTTCAGATAGCGAAGCCATCATGATGTCTAATGAGGTGGCCGGAAGGCTTCTATTTGACAGCGCTTCCCTGATCTGCTATCGATCCTGCAGCCAGGGTAAGGGTGGACTGGATCTGCGTTCTGGAATGGGATATTAGAACATTGTCGTGGGGAGTGAAAGTTATGATATCTGATACCAGAAGAGATTTGAACATGGGAAACCACGTTTGTGTAGGCCACATCGGTACAACTATGATGTCGTATGCTTTATCGGATATGATTTTTCTTGAGTGTTTTAAGGATCATTGAAAATGGAGGCAAGGCATAGAAGAATGTCCCAGTCCAACTGATAGTAAATGAATTAATAGCGGCTGCATCAGGGTCCCTGTGCCATGATACGTATCTTTCGCATTTATTATTAATTCGACTTGCGAAGAGATCGATGTCCGGCTGGCCAAATGATGAAACTAGGCGGCTGAATGCCCAGTTGGCTAACTCCCATTCTATATCTGGGTGTATTTTTCGAGACTCTAAGTCGGCTATGACATTGTCGCATGACTTTATATAGGACGCGAAAATGAAAATCTTTCGAGCCTCGCATCATTGTCTTTTGTTATTTTTGTAAGATGTGGGTACTGTATTCCACCCATACGATTGATATAGGCGATAGCCGTGGTATTGTCGATGCGCAGGAGGATTTGACAATTATGAAGGTGCTTTGCAAAGATTTTGAGGGCTATGAATGCGGCTGAAAGCTCTAAGCAGTTGATGTGTTGTTTTTGTTCGTTGCTAGACCATTGGCCATTTGCTCTTTGATGGTTACAACTTGCCCCCCACCCCGTAGTTGAGGCGTCAGAAAATATTTCAGTGACGTAGACGTCATTTCTGATAGGGTGTGTTGAGTGATCTATGGAACTAATCCACCATTGAATATCAGGCGACAAGGAATCAGGGATATTCATGATGCTGTCGTAATTATCATTTCGGTTCTGTAAATTCAGGTATTTACAACGTTCGAATTCTTTTGTGTAAAGCCATCCGTATTCAATGGCAGGGCATGCCAACACTAACAAGCCTACGATTTGTACAAATTTCCTAATCTTACATCGTTTTAGTTTTGCCAAATATTCTAGTTCAGTTTTAATGCGTGACCTTTTATCAGAAGGTAAGCTTAGGGTCATTCATGGGAATTAATAACCATGCCTAAAAATTTGCAAGCTGTTGAGGGTGTTAGTTCGCTTTTATCGTCATTTATGATGAATCCCAAAGAAGTTAATGTATTTCTAGTTGCCTCTATATTTATGGATAAGTGACTAGGCGATTGCCCTATGAGAAGCCAGTCATCTAGATATGAGTGGATAATAAGCCTTTGGTGCGTAGAATTCTTGTGATTGGTTTCATGATTTTGGTAAATACAAACGGAGCTGTACTCAATCCAAAT
The DNA here is from genome assembly GCA_017562165.1 of Ectropis grisescens. NCBI lineage: Eukaryota > Metazoa > Arthropoda > Insecta > Lepidoptera > Geometridae > Ectropis > Ectropis grisescens. The sequence goes on along the minus strand of CM029770.1, from coordinate 14,354,090 downwards.
GGCATAACGTTAAATTCATACATATTTTTATCGAACATGAAGCGAAGATATTTTTTAGAGTCGTCATGGACTTTTATTAAGAAATATGCATCTTTGAGGTCGAGTGTTGCCATATAACAGTTCGGGTTAATTAGTTTTATGGCAGTCCGTAAATCTTCCAGCTTAAAGTGATCCGTTTTTAAGAATATGTTAAAGTTTTTTAGGTTAAGTATGAGTCTCGTTTTGCCATTTGGTTTTGCTCTGAGAAATATACTTGATAGAAATTGTCCCTGACAGGGCTGACATTCTGAAATAGCATCGATTTTTAAGAGGTTTTATATTGCTTCGTCCAAGGCCTGTTTTTCAAAATCCGTGTGTACTCGTGACACAGGTATGCAATTTTGAAAGGCTGGTGCGGTGAATTCTATTTTGTAGCCTTCGATCCAAGAGAGTATTGTCACACCCTCACCACTCGCTATACGGCGCGCGATATTAACCTACTCGTTCGGGTCAACGGGTGTACTAAAATCACAGGGGCGCCGGCCGCTTGCCCGAGCTGACGTGCGTACGAACGCCGAGTGCGCGCATAAATAATGTCGCGGCGTTATTGTATTGTGGATGGGTGCAATAGCAATACATGTATGCATAAGTATATATATACTTTTAATATATCTATTATATCTGTATGACGTGATGATAAACTTAGCCAAAATTATAAAATTCTAGAATTAGTCTAGAAAGTTTGTTTTTTCGGAGAAAATTTAATTGTTTGTAAATAAATAAAAATATCTATTTTTAGAGTCGTTTCAGTCTATTTTTTTACTTGCATAAAATTAGCCTGGATCCCACAAAACAGGTCACCATAGTGCGGGATCTAGTTCACACTAGCAAAACATGTTAAGAATTCATTCTTTGTACCTATTTATTGTCACATATATGTATTCTTTGTGTTTATTGTCGCTTTGTATTTAACATCCGGGAGCGCGTGAAACTGTTTTTAATAACTTTAAGGCGGTAGACGCTAGGTTTTGTAGCTTTTCTTGTGATTTGGTTTTCGTTACTGAGATAATAAAAATTTTTTTCATTTTCATTCCATTTAAATAAAGAATAAAGAAAATTACTATTTGCAGTTTAGTTTTTTTATCATCACATAACCATATATATAACCATATATTTCGAACAACCCTAGCACGTTTGGTCAGTGACGTAAGCAAACGACACGGGGCGCACGGTATTCTCAACTCTGCGTGCTTGTGCAAAGGTGTATTTTTGCTTGCAAGTGACTGCAAGTGTTATTATCGTGTAGGTATTTGCGCTTTTGTATGGCAGTGATGCATCTGTTACGAAGTAACTATTTTCTGATCTGTGGTATTGTGCTATCATTAGTGATTTGCGCCCATTGTTGATAATACTTGGCTAAGCGTCCAAAAAAAAGTGTGTACACACCCACGACTACTAGAAGTATAACTGACCAGAGTATGAACAAAATTCACGACCTCATATTTTTTTGGTTGTCCGCTTGGCATGAAATGTCCCAAAATACTGTAGACTATGACAAATTTCAAATCCAAGATGGCCGCCACCACAAAATGGCGAAAAGTACTCCTTCAATATTGAAGGAATACCCATACCCATATTGGTATCAAATGAAAGGATTGACTAGTAGAATATGTATTGTCCAAACGTGGACTTATAAAAAAAACTTGAGAGGTGTCAAGGGACACCGGGATGGAACGAAGTTCCTTTCGATTAATTAGTGAAGGAATTATTATTATTTTTTATTATTTACAAAAAACCTGTATACACTCAACAAAAATAATCGTCGCGACACCACACTGTTCAATGCGAAATAGAAATGAAAATATCTGGCTTGCTTTCTATAAGAGAGAGAGAGAGAGAGACAGACAGAGAAACATACGACGCCGCACAGCTTACAATAGCAAAAAGTGTCGTGACAACTTTTCGTAAGAATTTTTTCCGTCTAGCCCCCTTTCACAACGCGCGATAAGGAACTTCGTTCCAAAAAGTCGGACGTAGTTTCGCTAAAACAAAAAGTGTGTCACTAGTGTCGGCCACATAATATGCACGTATGCGCTGTCACATACAGGCTGACACGCACACATCAGTGGTCATTACACCCACAAACTTGTGTATATGTGTGCGTGTCAGCCTATCAGTGACAACCTGACAACGTACACGTGCAAATGTGGCGACTCTTAGTGACAGTTTTTCTTTTAGCGAGACTACATCAGACTTTTTCACACGTCCATGTGTACAAATTCGATATAGTCGAGGGCAAGGACGTATAAAAAAAATGAAGGACGTAGTCTCGCTAAAACAAAAATGGTGTCACTAGAGTCGGCCACATTTGCACGTGTGCGTTGTCAGGTTGTCACTGATAGGCTGACACGCACACATACACAAGTAGCGTGTAATGGCCCATTGATGTGTGCGTGTCAGCCTCACCAGTGTGCCAGTGTCGCCATTTTGTGATAGCGGCCATCTTGGATTTGAAATTTGCCATAGTGCATAGTGTTCTACTAGTCAAGCCCTTTCATTTGATACCCATATTGAGGTAGTGGTAAAAAAAATATGTAATACGCAATTTTATGGTGGCGGCCATCTTGGATTTGAAATTTGTTGTAGTGTATAATATTCTACTAGTCAATTTCATTTGATACCCATATTGAGGTAGGTTGTGAAGAAATATTTTGTCCGCCATTTTGTGGAGGCGGCCATATTGAATTAATATTTACCAAACATAGCTAAGAACGGTAATTAACCTTTAAATAAAAAAAGTGCATCGAAATCGGCCCATCCGTTTGAGCTCTACGGAGCCACAGACACACACAGACAGACAGACATCGACGTCAAACTTATAACACCCTTTTTTTTGGTCGGGGGTTAAAAACTGTGTCCATAGAGTCGGCCGCATAATATGCACGTGTGCTCGGTCATATACAGGCTGACACGCACACATCAGTGGGTCATTACACGCACTACTTGTGTACGTGTGCCTATGAGCCTATCAGCGACAACCTGACAACGCACACGTGCAAATGTGGCCGACTCTAGTGACACAATTTTTGTTTTAGTGAGACTACGTCCGATTTTTTTTTATACGTCCAGGAGTTGAGAGTTAAATTTTAAAGTTTGTTCTTGTTTATTGTATGGTTATGTGACGAGCAGGTCATGTGCCTGATGGTAAGCAACATACCTGCCCATAACAGCACAGTGACACATAGCTATTGGAACATGGGAGTCCAAATCATTACCTCACTTATTCATCATTATTTACGTTAGAACAGAGCTTACAAACAGACTTTTAAGTGTTTATGCTTTGCGGTAAATACAAACTAAAGATTTATTATTATTTAAACTAAAGCTTTATTATTATCAAACTATCTAGTACTTAAAAAATCAAATTCATACACTTATCATCAATTTAATTTTATTTAAGATTTGTCACATAGTTTCCTATAATACATTTCATTACTAACACTGCAGAATAAAAAATACATTGTAATAAATAATTTTATCACATTCAGTGTCCGATTTAAATAAAGCATGTATATCAAAATTAAAAAGTGAATAGTAACAGGCATCATACTAATGTTTTACCGTCCTTAAACTACAAGTCTACATTGTAACATACCTTTTTATCCTAATATTAAGAGCAATATAAAGTATCGACTACAAAATATATCTATAATAAAAACAGAATAATAACGAGATCTCTAAAAGAATTCAATTAAATGGCTAATTTATCAGAGGCCAAAATTAAAATAAGTCAAAAATAACATTAAAATAAATTAGGTGTAAAACATTTTCCATGCTTGTTATTAGTTGGGTGAAGCAATAACAGGAAATAGTTTTCGAGTCACAAATATAATATTATTCATGCTATTGAAAGAAGTTTAAGAACATATCCACTCTCTCTCAAACTCACTCAAATGCACAACTGAGAAGGAAAAGTCTTTCTAATGATATAGGATACATGGGTGCGAAGTTGTTAGGTCATTGCCTTATATTATAAGACTATATTCAGCTAGTAAATACCAGTGAATTTGTAGTAAATTTTTAATTTTATTGTAGTGGAAAAAAAAAACTCTGGCTTTAGTTGTGAGCATCCAAGTTATGCATTTGACAGATCTTTAGGCAGCATATAAAACCAATTTAAAAATATTAATTTTCATGTTTGAACAATATTGACAGTAAAGATTCAAGATAGTTGAATATTCTGATGTGGATCAGGGCTCATACAGTTGATTCTTATTCCAATGGGCTCATACAGCCCTAGTTATTAGTTCTTATAGTGAGGCCATCAATATTCATTATCTTGTGGATTACAATTATGATCCATATCTCTTGAAAATAAGATCCATGATTAGATGAAATATTGAATGTCTATTTTTTTTGTAGATAACAACATTTTTTGATTGATAGTCTAATAAAATATTACAAACACCTCAAAATACTCCTCCCTGGAATCTTTTTACGAGTTCCGTACCGTTCACCGTAGAAACGGCTGGACCCTGGAGTTTTTTTTTGTTGCCGTCTTGGGTTCATCTTAGAGAGAGGGGACGTGAGCGGGGGCGCTCAGGTCTCTATCTGGATCAAAACATTTCTCTGGCCATAAAGCGTGTAAACGCCGCCAGTTTGAAGAGTGCTTTTGGTCGGCGATTTGATGAGCGCGGAGACTAAATTAATGACTCCAAACTTCAACTTCACCTCTTCGTTTATGGCTTTTATTGTGGTTTAGCCTCACAATTTCGCCAATGTCAAGTATAAATATAATATATAATCTAAATTTTTGAAGAAAAAATTTTATTCCCAACTCCCAAACTTGTGTTTTAGTATTTAGGTTTTTGACATTTTAAATTGTATTTTTTTAATGATACATTTGACATGTAATATTTTATAAGACTATCAATAATTGTCTACTAAAATTATAAGAACTTCGGTCGGAACCTCGGTATATTTTGTACAATAGCAGAACTATGACATCCAATTTAGAAAAATCTCTACAAATTCAAAACAAATATAATAGCCTAATAAATGCTAATTGAGGAAGGCTCGTCCAGATTAACACTCAGTACCGCCCACTAACTTACTTAGTCTATGAAGTCCAAGGTATTAGAAAATGAGATATTATTATGACAAATTTTATTCAATTGCTAGAGAACTCTTCTGATTTTAATATGCGAGTTAAATATATGGAACATATTGTTAGTTTCATAACCCTTGGTTTTTAGATTAAGTAATGTAAAATGGGATAACTATACAATATTTGCAATAAGAATATGACAATAACAACACATAATGATTGTATTCCTTATAATACTTTTCTTACATACTAAGTTGATCGAGTATTTACGTGCACAGAGATAAACATATATTTCCCAATTTTAAAATGTAGCCAGTCTATTAAGGTGAAAATTATATAGTTTGTTATCAGTTTGTAAATATTGAAGAAAAAAGTCCTAATTTGCTAATAAGAAGTTAAATTAATTTCTGAAAGCGACATTTACGAACGAACCACCATAAGCCTCATTGTGACAAAATCTTTACGATAAGTAGACGCGAACGCAAGTATAAGTTATAGTTAAAATGTGTCCTTCCTCACACATCTTTGAAATACTATTTAACTGTATTTGCAGACACCAGCTAGTTAAATGTTAATGTGTAACACATTCACACTTTGGTGCATTTAGTCTGATCATTATTTCATGTACACAATTTGTATTGATAATAACATTAACAGTTTCATAATAACAATAAGACAGTTAAATGAATGCTATCCGTTAGCAAAATATGTTCCGACTGCGACAATGTCTACATATTTTTTTAAAAGTAAAGTATTATAAGTATTCTTAGATAATATCATTACATTAGTTGCGATAGCCTATTATTGAGTCAATATTACTTGACAGCGGTGACATGATTAAACCTAAAACTGAACGAAAATTGTAAATTTTAATAGTTTTCACTATGATTTTACTTGAACTCTAAAAGATTACCCAGTTTACATACCTGTCAAGTGTTTGTATGACTCAAGCCTAGACAGACTATTCAAATAAGAGCAAATCCCATAACTTCCAGTAATATTAGGGAATACTATCAGGATTATTTAGTTTAAAAAACTCATAACAGCTATAAAAATAATACTATGTAGTTCCACACTCAATCGGAAAGTAGTCATTATCTCGGACTTGTGTAACTATGTCTCTATAAACTTATGCTTTCGACGATTTTCGTATTTACATATTTTCTTTTAGCCTTTTTTCAGCCACAGACATCATAATCATCGTAGTTTGCATTGTCTGTGATCTATGTAAAATTGTATACCAAAGGAGGTAATAAAAAGTCTATCAAGATTAAATCCAACATGAGACAGTTTCATGTTAGTTTGTATCCGTCGATTGACGTCCTGCACTGGATCTTAATTCACGTCTTGGCCCCGCGGCCAGCAACTCTTCAGAAGATTTTCTGTTCTTTTTTCGACTTCCTCTACGAGCTACGTCGCCAGGTGCGTCGCTTGTGTTAGATTCATCATTGTTTGTAGAATTTTCGTTGTCACATTTGCTAGTCAGGTCAACAGTATGCAGATGATCATCAATCGCTTGAGGGTGTGTTTCGCTGTGTTCCTCGACGGCACCAGACATCGTCTGAGACTTCTCATCTTTGTCAAGGTTCAGGTTGGAGAGCGTCGATGACGATGCTAGATCTGTCGGCGCCATTTTAGATACCGCATTTTCAAAATCACTAGCTTTCATTCCAGTTTTAATAACAGTTGATGGTGCTATTAAATCTTCAAGATCCATTTCACCTGAATTAGTGGAATGATCTTGTTTTTCAATGGGCATTGTATCTGTATTTTCTTTCACTTTTTTGGCAGGAGTGATTTCGCCCGAATGTAGGGCTAAATTTTCAGGTTCGCATGGTATTTCTTCATGAGGTCGTTTATGTGTTAATGAAATAGCAGAAGCTCCTTCATCCGCCAAAGTTCTAGAAATGTATTCTGAAGAACTTCTGTTCAGTTTGTCATATGAATCCTTTTCATTATCTTTTATTTTTTTTATTTCATTGGAACTGACAAGACTGGCACTGAGTGCGCCTGATGCCATTTGCTCCAGTAACATTTTACTTATATCTATATCTTTTTTGTCACCCTTCAATAATTTTTCTTGTACTGCAGCAAACTCTGGAGGGACTTGTGTCCGCAAAGAGTCATAAGGAATTTTCTTTTTCTCTGTTTTGGACAGATCTGTAGCTGCTTCATGGCTTTCAGTGTCCCGAGATCTTTTAAGCATAGCATCATAACTCAAAGCCTGTTTTGAAAGAGATTCTAATAAATAAGGATCTGGAGGTAAATGAATTTGTGACATTTGACTTGATTGTTGACGATCCGAAACTTTCTGTTGTCGCGAGGTCGATGAACTGCTGACCATAGTGGAAGATCGCGGAGTGGATGTTTTGGTAGAAGTTCGTGCCGAACTGTGACTCGAGCCCGGGACTGATGATCCAGAACTGGCTGTTATATTCCCACTCAGAAGGCCTAAGGCATCATATGTTGATGAAACACCAGAATGCATGCCAAAAGGATTTAAGCCACTCAATCCCAGCTGTGGATATAGCATATTCGGATTTGGAAATACGAAAGGAAACTGTGAGTTTGCAGACTTTGACGTGGAAGGATTGGTGGCATCGGATGGTTTCCTGGATTTAGATTTATCTGCAGCTATGTTACCCCCACTCAGACTACTCATGTCTAGGCCAGAAAAGCCGGGTAATCCCAACCCTGCCAAATTTGCGAATATGTTTCCACCGGCTATGTTTCCTAATAAGTTAGGCATACTACTGAATGTATTTAGTAATGGATTATTTTTCGGATCGAAGCTACTCAAACTGGATAACAGCTTCGGATCGAAAGTATTAAGTTTCGGATCAAATCCGGTTAAATTCGATAACGTCGCAGCCAGAGTTTTAGGGTCAAATGCACTCAAACTAGAAAGACTCGCCAACAATGCCGGATTCAGCCCAGACAGACTTTGGCCAAGATGAGCATTGGAACTCAATACATTCGAAGTAGAAGAGTCCAGTGTGGGCGGTCGACCCTTCTTACGTTCGCCCATTTGACTGGATGGCTGCATGGGAGAATGTCTCTGGCTGCGTACGTCTTGAGGTAGTTTGACGTGTTCTTTTATTCCCTCCGTCCATTTGGTATCGATGTCGTACATAGGATTCTCAGCAATCCATTGCGCCAAGTGTTTGAGCTGCGGCGCCTTGTGGCCGACGAGGCGCTTGCCGGTGACCCGGTGCACCACAGGCACGTGTTCGTCGGGCGACAGCCGCGGCGCCACGCTGCGCCGCCTCGACTCCACATTCGCCTGCTCCGCTAACCACTTGTTCACTTTCGCTTCGTGAGAATATGATTTCGACGGAGTCATACTACTGGACGATTTCTGACTTTTGCTCTGCTCTAGGGATTGTTGCAAAAAAGGAAGATAGTTCTTTTGTCGAAGCTTGAGGCGATGGCACGTTAGTGACGGTCACGGAGAACGGTTTCTGAGGAGGAGGCCCCGATGAACTGGAGGCCACAGCCGGAGTGACCGTCACGTCTGGTAAGATCGTCGAACTTCTAGGTCGCGTCGGTTCCGGAGTCGGGCTCGATCCGAGAGGTTTACCTTTGGCAGCAGACAAGCCGAGAACGATCTCATCCAGCTTCTTTCTCTTTTTCTCCTTGCCGACGATCTGTTCCGGAGCCGGCTGCAACAATAAGAAAACGTTGTAAATTTGAAATCTCCCAATCGGTCGAAGAAGGCTAAAGTAGATAGTAAAATAAGCTCACCACATTCTTTCTTTTCATCAGTTTGGACAGAGTGTCATCGAGTTTCCCGCGTGCGGGTGAGGCGTCGGCCGCGAGAGGAGTGCGACGACCCACAGAGAAGTCTTGCGCCTCGCTAAGATCGAGCGGCGCGGAGAGAGATCGACGGGCGCGGCCGCGGGCGCCGGCGAGGCCTGCACGCGCTGGTGCGCCGGCGGTGGGCCGCCCTCCGCGTCGCCGGCGCCGGCCGCCGCCACCGCGCCGGAGTGCGCCGCGGCCGGCGACGACAGTAGCGCGTGTAGCTTCGCTCGATCTGTCTCGACGTCGATGGCGATGTGTCGTTTCTGGTGTGAGGGTTTCCGGTCGTCCAGCGCGTCGTGCGAGGCGGCACTGGCAGCCGCGGCGGCGGCGTGCGGCGCGCCGGCCGGCCACTCACGGTTCTGCACCGCGTGCGCGATGTGGTGCAAGCGCGTCTCCAGTGCGCGCTCCGAGAACCAGGCGTCGGGCGGCGGCGGCTCGTCGGCGCGGCCCAGCTTGGCGAGGGTCTCCAGTTCCGACAGAGCGTCGGTGTCGTCGTCGTCGCGGTCGACGGCGGCCGCCGCGCGCCGCGAGCGTCGCCGCGCCGACCGCTCCGACTCCGCCGCGTGCTCGCCGTCGTCTTCCGACCCGGATGACGCTTTTCGTGTTTCTTTCTTGCTACCGCCAGTGCCGCTCCGTAGGCCTAGGTGCCGCTTGCGGGCGCACTCCATGAACGGAAGTTTCGAATCGCAGAATATTTTATTATAGGTATCGCCCAATCCATGCCTAAAAATGAAAACAATTATGATTTAATTTTATGAAAAACTTTAAACTAAATTTTGTAACTTGCACAGGCAAAAAGTTATACAACCTCAATTCTGTGTACTACTAACGCGAAACCAACGCTCCGTCTGCTCTAGCGCAAATTGGGGTAGGTAGCAGAGGTCACTTGAAGCAAATTGGGATAGGTCCCTTTAAAGGACTGCACGGCATAATTGAAAAAAAAAAAAAAATAACTATTAAAACTATTGAATAATTTTAATAATTAGAAATGTTATACATGTAAATTGAATAAAGCAAATACAGCAACAACAGACAGACAGCAGCAGCTGCTATCTTTCTCGTACAAGCACATTCAGCGGCTCCGAGTTCACCCGAGCACGAATCTTTTACTTATGAACGTGATAATGAGTTTCATTCACAGCATTCAAAATATTCTGGGTGTGGTGCACCAAAGAAGTTTTCACATCAAAAACAAGAACAAAATAAAAAAAAAATATTTACTCCCCCTACCTTGGATTTGATATTTTATTGTCATTCTACAACTGAAACCCTTTAATTTGATATCCTTAATGAAGGAGTTGTTAAAAAATATTTTATCCGCCATTTTGTGGAGGCGGCGGCTATTTGTAATCCATATTAACCAAAGATAACTAACTAAGAGCCACAGCAAGGAAACTGATCTGAAATTGTTCAACTGTTAAAATCATGTCATAGGGACTGGAGGGCGTGGGCATGACCACGGCCATCTAGATCATCAAAGTTTACCCGAAGATTTCTTTCATTTACAAATGTGACGCTTGAACTCAATTCACAACCCACGAAAAATCTTTCTGTGGTGCGCAAAAATAAGTTTTCACTTCAAAACATCATGAGAGCTATTGGTGGTTCAGACAGCCACCCCACTTTTTGGCGTGAGGTTATAAAGCGCTCGGAGTATAGGTAATAATAGTGTGTGCGACTGACTTGCAGACGGCCAGGATGAGCAGCTTGTCGTGCGCGGCGGGCTGCCACCAGGGCGGCGTGTCGGGCGCGCGCTCGCACAGCGCCAGCCGCGCCTCCAGCGCCGGGTGCGGCGCCACCTCCTCGCGCAGCACCCGCAAGAGGTCGATCCTATCATAACGTCACATTACACCCTTACATTCTATCGTAGCTGGGCGGTTTCACAATAACGTATATCCCTCTTGTCATATTTGTCACTTTCCGGAACATACTATTTCGTGACCGGATTTTATACCAAAAGACAAAGCCGGATTTGCATGGCATGACGTGGCTTGGTCTGAGTTTAGAGGTAAAGTTGTCATAATAAATTGCGCTGGTTACATAATTCTGAACGAAAACAAAAAAGTTCGGTCATTGTACCAACAAAAAAAAATTGGTTGCCTGTAAAGTCGGTATACGGGCGAAAGTTTTACGTGACAACGACTTTGAGTGGTAAAATAATTTTACGGAAGCGACGCGTGCCTTTCACTTTTTATGTCTGTCTCTCTCGCTCTTAGGCGGGTTAACCATGCCCGAGTGGAAGGGACGCGTGCCTCTCACTCGCTCTCGTTGTGAGCGCATAACGTGAGCGGAGCGTAACGCAGTTTCTTGAAGTGTCACCCAGCAAACCAATTTATAAGACGTTGTCACGTCAAAAAAACGCCACAATCCGTCCATTGGCTTTTGTTTTACAATAAAATGGTAGATTTCAAAAAGTGACAAGAGTTCATTAACATTTTTGTGAAAACGCACATTTTCAGTGAGACAAGAGCACAATTTTCAAAAACCCTTTTACTTGGTTAACATTTCTATGGAATATATCTTAACTGAAATCAATTTAGGAAGAAAAACAATATTATCCACCAAAAAGCGTAAGTTCTTTAAAAATAAGGCCCCAATACTCCCAGACACTTTCCGTCGGCCGTTTTGCTTAACAGACGCTTTAAAACTCTATTATTTTGGAAGTTTTAAAGCGTCTGTTAAGCAAAACAGTCTGGGAGTATTGGGCCTTATTTTTTAAAGATATTGCCTATAACATACGTGAAGATCAGTTATCAGAAAATACGTGAAGTAAGTAATGTATCTTCTGGACCCCATATCTCAAAATTGGCCGTCTAAATAAGTTAGCGGGTAAACATGTGTTCTTAGTACGTACTAGCTCTACTCAATCGTCCACATTTCATCCATCAGAAAATACGTGACGTCTGGCGGCCCTGGGATCTTACTCTATTAACAATGTAAGTTGCATACTGCAGAGAATGACATGATGATTTTCATGATCATCTATTTAATGAATACAGTTACTGTTATTATCAATAGTTCAGTAAGATATAGGAGTTACGATGTTGGAAAGCTTACCTTTCCAAGGTTGCGATCGCCCTCTCTTCGCCGATGGGCTCCGCCTTCAGGTCGGGGCGCGTGGGCAGCTCAGCCTCCCCGACGGACAGGCCGCACTGCCGCTTGCACATGGCCATGAAGGCCTTGAGATAGTCGGTGAGAGCGTCGTCAGACTTGGTGTCGAGGCGCGCCAGCGAGCGGAAGCGGCCCCAGCGCAGGCTCTTGGTGGCGGGGTCGAACTCCACGCCGTACGAGGCCACGGTCCGCCGGAACGCTTCCTCGTCGGCGCGCGTCCAGCGCCACGCGGATGCCTCGTCCCGAGCCACCGCTTCCATGCGCTCACGGCGCTCCATCTTCTGGAACAAATACTGGATTACGCTATCGATTCTACCGTGTCATCGCGCACCGGCTACGACTTATTGATGCTGCTGAAAACAAAACTGAAGAAATTGTTAATGTTGTTTTGCGTACCGGTTTGTTTAATATTGTATTTTCCAGATTATTATCTGGAAAATACAATATTCAATCAGTGGATTAATATATTTGTCACTGTTAAATTTTAAATACCGTCAATTATAAACTAACCTAACCTTCCGAAGGATTATAATCTGACGCGTTGGATTGTAATTTTACGGTGTTTACAATTACATATACAACAAATGTTAAGTGAAAGTCAGACGTGCAAAGGCCCTACGGATGGATGGCGACTGATGTTAATTTGTTTGATTCAAGTCGACCGAACCGTACCTTGGCTTTCTGCTGCATTTTGAGTTCCTCTCGTTTGTAGTTCCTCTGGTAGGCGGTGATGAGTCGTCGCAGGCGCGTGTTGAGGTCCTGCATGGAGGGCCAGAGGTGCGAGGAGGCGGCGGGCGGCTCGTCGTCGGGGCGCGGCGAGGCGGCGGGCGAGGTGGCACCCGCGCCGCTCGACACGTCGTCGGTGCAGTCCTCGTCGCCCGCGCCGCTGCCGCGCACCAGTCGCTCCTCGCTCCTAGCCACCACAAGATTTTCATTTTAATACTATGAAACATTGCAATGTGAATGAAATACAGAATGTTTCTTAGTTGGTAGGCAATATTTGCAAAAAAATGTAATCTTTATTGCGCCACTTTTTCGACAAGATTCATTCATATTTATATACCGAAAAAACAACAGGCTTATGAGCTAGATCGCGAACGAATATGTTTATTGTGCTAATGCTACTTTTATTGCTACTAAACTAATATTTGATGTTATAATATTTACATATGAAGTTAAGCTGTCACTATAATATTATATTGGTATTAAGGAAATTTTTTGTAACTTCATTTATGTTCCATGTACTTTTTTGAAATAAACATTATTATTATATTACATTGCCCAGGGACAAAGGAAATTTACGTTTTTATTAAGAATAATACAAGGAGTCTGCATATTTAAACACAATACGATTATTTTCTTTTAAAAATTAGTATAAGAGTGTGTTGTGCCAGTTACGCACTATGAAACAGAAAAAACAAAGCAAGCAGTGGTAGGACTCTTAGCAGAGTACGCCTGGGCAATTGCCACACCTTTGCCAGTTATTCTACCGCCAAGCAGTAAAGAGCAAACATTACAGTGTTACGGTTTGAAGGGCAATGTTTCCAGAGAAATTACAGGGCTTGGAGATATAATATCTTGAATCTCTTATAAAGCTGAAGAGTTTGTTTGTTTGAACGCTAGGATCTCGAGAAGTACCGGTCCGCATTGAAAAAATATTTTTTTATTTGATAGTCCATTTATCGAGGAAGGCTATAGAACATAACGCTACTATAAATAGAAGCGGAGCATGAATCAAGAATGTAACAAAAATAGGGGAAAAATATTCCTTTTTGAGAGTTTTCGTAGCGTGCTTTGACATGACAGCATGTGTCTAAGATTGTGTCAACTTCAACTTTTTCTTTTGGTTTCCATTCGGTAATGTCACCGTAATTTTGCCAATGTCCATGATTGCGTCATTGAATATAAACCTTTGCTAATCAAATTTGTTTCTAAATCTGAGTTGGTACGATCAATTTCCGACAGGTGGCGTAGCAGGTAGCTGAAGAGTTTTTTTTAGCACAGATTTCTAAAACAAAAGGCAGATGGAACGTGCAGAGCACAGATCCTTAGGTCCAAAAAGCAAATATCAAACGCCAAAGCAAATACAAACTCTAATCAGTACGAATCAGACTTCCGCCTCGTACGGGAGTCTCGTGTGATTTTAAGTTTAGTTTAAGATTATGCCGTATTGTGTCTTCAAACATTGCAAACATTGTTCCCAAAAATAAAAAAAAGGAAAGAGGAATTTCATTTCATAGGAAAGTTTGAATATTTTACTGCTATTTATGTAATTTAGGCAATTTCATTTCATTTAATTAATAGAAACACAACACCTCAACGAAAATTGATTAGTGTTGCTATACTAAATTGAAATTATTTTCCCTAAAGTTAGGGTAAAATATAGATTATGATTTTTTTGAAGATACTCGTGACCAAATTATTTATGTAGATTGTATTATTCTATTTTAAGCCCTATTTTTATAACCGTATTTTTTTTAATTTAATGGGAATCGATGCCTAGCACAAAATCCACGTCATTACTAGCGTTTATAAAAATACTAATAGTGTTGATGAAAACCATAGTTATGAAGCAAGTTTTTATACTTGTAAGTAGGTATAGTGGAGCTTAAAGAACTAGGCGAGTTCTTTTGAGAGATCTAATCGTTTTAATTAACCTCATTTTATCTGGTCGAGTCAGTAGTGACATTGTCGAAGTTTTTTTAGTTTTATACGGTGCTAATTTGTGCATACATAGTAGACTTTGATAAAAAACCCTTTTCAATACTCCAAAAATATTTTCAGGGAGCAAAATGGAAAGCTTATCTTGACTAACGCGCAAATTTACGATCACTTTAAAAGCACATACGAAGTGCCTAAACGCGGGAGCTCGTACGTAGAACCAAACATCCAAAGACCTAATGATCCTCTGACAGGCTTTCAAGGCATCCCACCTAGTGAAGAGGAAGTAAACTATCAAATTAAAAAGAAAACTACTAAATCAGCTCCTGGCCCAGATGGCATTCCTTACATAGTGTATAAAAAGTGTCCATCAGTTCGTAAACATATCTTGAACATATTCATTAAGATCTGGTCAAGAAAGCAAGTCCCAGTAGCATTTGGAAGAGCAATTTTTGTCCTCATCCCTAAAAAGCAGGAAGTAACTCATCCCAAAGACACCAGACCGATAGCCCTAACCAATACAATATCTAAAATCTTTTCAGTATTTTGCAAACAAAAATGACCACATTTATGACTAGCAATAGGTATTTCAGGCCCAATCACCAGAAAGGGTTCTTGCCTGGTATTTCTGGATGCCTGGAACACAATACATAATAGCAGAAAGTTTGAAAGATGCCAGAACACATGAGAGGCAAATTACAGTCTGCTGGATAGACCTAGAGAACGCGTTTGGTTCTGTCCAGCATGAACTTATGATATTTGCCCTAAAATGGTATAACTTTCCTGCTGAAATTATTGACATAATTAATTCTTATTATTGCCACTTAAAATTCGTCATAGCAGTAAACAAGGAATACACAAAACCACTTGAATACAATGTAGGACTATTCCAAGGGTGCTGCTTATCACCAATAGCATTTAATATAGTTATAAATATTTTAGTAGACAAATTAATATCCCGTGAAAAGAAATGGGGCTACCGGTTTAAAATCAACAATAAGTACACTGAGTCAATCTTGGCCTTTGCGGACGACCTTGCAATACTTACACGTAATCCCAAACAGTGTCAAGAATTGTTGAACGAAGTCGATGAGTTCTGTACATGGACGGAGGAATGAGGACAAAACCATCTAAATGTCATTGTCTTTGTCTGGGTAGAAGAAATACCAAATATACGTCTTACGATCCGGGACTCTCCATAAGTGGCCAAGGAGTTGCCACAATTGCAGAGGCAGTGCCTTTCAAATTTCTTGGTAGAAAGATAGATCACAAAGGACGTACACCATCATTAGAGGTGGTTGTTGAAAATTTCATGAACAACCTCAATAAGGTAGACCAGCAGCCTATCAGCAATATCAAAAAGCATGGATATATGACAACTACCTCACATCACGTCTCACTTGGCCTTTCCTAGTATATGACATCGGTAAAACTCTCCTGGCAAAGCTAGATGCCAATGTCATAAAGATATTGAAGTCATGGTTCGGATTGGCACATCCGGCTGATCCTCTACTCTTTTAGGGATCACAATAGTTTTGGGCTGAAACTAAAGAAACCGTCTGAACTTTACAAACACCTAAGAGTTACAAAAACGCATGTTTTGGGAAAGTCGCAAGACGAATTAATTACATCTCTCCCAAAAGACAAAAGCTTCAGACTTGGAATCTAGACTTCAATTCCATAAACAATTTATGGCAGGTGCACAAGTAAATACTGCTGGGTTGGGTGCGAGAAAAAAAAGGGAAGACCGAGACATGGTAAAAACCTTTCTACAACAAGACGAAAATGACGGTTACAAAGTGCACGCTATGAATTTAGAAATGCAAAGTGAGTGGTTAACCATAGGTGAGTTCTGTATCCCATTAGCTCTAAAGTGGCGCACCTTGATCTATGACTGGTCCCCTGCCTTATTAAAATTTTATCTAAATGCATTCCAAATGACCCTCCTGACCAGAGTAACTTGGTAAGGTGGGGAAAAGCCTCTGAAAAATGTTGCTATACTTGTGGAGAGGCAATATGTACAGCAAGGCACATATTGGTGGGATGCAAGGTGCTCCTTAATGGGGTCATTACTCACGGCGTCATGACAGAGTACTTGAAATCATACGTGAAGCCATGAGCCTTTCAGTAGCTAGAGCCCAAAAGGGATTGACGACAAACAAAAGACAAATTAACTTTGTAAAGAAGGCTCAACTTCAAACTCCAGGAACAAGCCTTACTCAATCCTGGGTACAGCACCTGATTGGACTATTTTAATGGACACGTATGAAAAGCACTACAAAATCCCAGAGGATGTGGGTGTTTCGTCATCCAGACCGGACATTTTCATTTTTCTAGAGCTACGAAACGCATAGTCCTTGTAGAACTTACCGTACCGTGGGAAACTAATATACCTAAAGACCACGCGATGAAACAAAATAAGTATTACGACCTCCTAAACGAATTAACAAAAACGGCTATGTAGCTAGTTTATACGCTGTAGAAGTGGGAGCGAGAGGTATACCAGCAAAATCTCTCTATAACCTACTGAAAGACCTTGGCTTATCCAGAAGTGCAGTAAGTTCTATACTAGAACGTGTATCTAAAGCTGCACAAGTAGGCTCATATCAGATTTGGCTGGGCAGGGAGAGAAAAACGAGTGGTGAAGGTGAGTGTTGATGTACGTCAGAAAGGGGCCCTTAAACCTACGCCCGAGTCACAAGTCTCGGGAACTACTCGAGTTTTTTCTCTCTCTGCCACACGATGGACCCGGCACCCGCACGGTGAATCCATGGAATGCTAAGAAAATCGTCTCTTACCCAAAAAAGATGTTGGAATCAGGCCAATCGCTGTTGGCACCACATATACTGGCCTTGCTGCCTAGGTTAACTTTTCGTTTGCGACACGCGTCCAGACAAAGATTGGATACTTAACAAATTGAATGATCTGGCCCCCCAACATCAAATCAGTTGACAAAAATTCTCTGCACTTCCTGTGTTCACCGATATTAAATGAGTAGTTGCCACCTTTTGTCAAGCATAATATCAAAGTTTTACAAAAATTCCGATAGAATACTCAAAATAAACACACACACATGACTTTTACTATTATTCGGCGTTGTCTTTTTATTCCGAATTTTCTGTACGAATATTGGAATTTTTAGCTGCATGCAAAATCAAAATTCTTAACTTCACAGGATGGAAATTATTATTTCTATCATAACAAGAAATTCTTGCATAATATATAATCGGTGTAATAATAAATTATTTTAACATTATAATATATTTTATGTGTTTATTATATGCGAAGATTTCCGAAGCTAAGACAACAATAGTGGGATTTTTTTCTTAAGACTGGGAACATTACACGCACACCAACGTGAGTAATTTAACAACGTCGGTGAGAGCTGTCACGCATACATACCTAACTAATTACTGGCCTCACAGTGTCGTTCACGAAGGTTTCATCTGTTTAGAAATCTGTGGTTTTTTGTTTGAAAGCGATATTATCAGGAATGACTGAACCGATTTCAGTCATTCTTTCACCATTGGATATGTATGGGATCCCGATGTACTCTATAATGTACCACAGGCGAAGCCGGGGCGGACATCTAGTGATTTAATAAGACGGTGGTTATACTGACTTGATGTCGGTGCACTCGGCGTCGTCGGGCGGGCCCAGCTTGTCGAGGAAGGCGAGCTGCGGGTCGGTGCGCATGGCCAGGTAGTTCTCGTAGCCGTGCACGTACGTGCCGACCAGCAGCGACACGTCGCACTCGCTGTCCCACCACAGCCGCGGCGGCGCGCTGTCCACGCCGCGTGGAACGCGCATGCCCAACGAACTAAACACATCAACAAATAAATATTGGTGGACACTTCACACACAACATCATCTCTGATCGCAAACTAAGCAAAGGTTGTATGTATGGAAACCAGACAGCTCATATAATACTTAAATAGTTTTAAATACATACTTATTTATACATATCACATAATCTTCATGAATTTCACATCAAGTTATGGCTGGTCTAGTCGGGACAATGGCGACTGCCGATCAGGAGCCCGTGTTCAAATCCCACGCACACCACTGTCTTTTCGAAGTTATGTGCGTAATGCCACTAACTTAAAACGGTCAACGTTAATCATCATCATCATCAGCCGCAAGACGTCCACTGCTGAACATAGGGCTCACCCCTAGATTACCACAACGAACGGTCCTGCGCAACCTGCAACCAGCGGTTTCCAACGACCTTTGTGAGGTCATCTGTCCATCTAGTGGGAGGCCGTCCAACACTGGGTCTTCCGGTTCGTGGTCGCCACTCGAGAACCTTTCTTCCCCATCGGTTGTCAGTTCTGCGAGCGATGTGGCCTGCACATTGCCACTTCAGCTTGCTTACTTTTTGAGCTATGTCGGCCACTTTCGTTCTTTTGCGAATATCCTCATTACTGATTCTGTCGCGCAAAGAGACTCCGAGCATAGCTCTCTCCATAGCTCGCTGTGTGACTTTGAGCTTCGTTATGAGGCCCACAGGGAAGGACCACGTCTCAGTTCCATAAGACATCACTGGCAACACGCACTGGTTAAAGACTTTCGTCTTTAGGCATTGGGGTATTTTGGACTCAAAGATGTGCCGAAGTTTCCCAAACGCTGCCCCATCCGAGTTGGATCCTTCGCTGGACCTCTTTGTCGAAGTTGGATCTACCTAATTGGATCTTTTGACCCAGGTAGACGTATTCGTCAACAACTTCGAGTGTGGTATTCCCAACAATAACCGGTACAGGTGAGACATGAACATTTGACATGACCTTCGTCTTGTCCATATTCATCCTCAAACCTACCTGTTGGGATACTCTACTGAGGTCCCTGAGCATAGCACCGAGGTCCTCCATCGACTCCGCCACAATGACTATGTCGTCGGCAAACCGAAGGTGAGTGATGCATTCGCCGTTGATATTGATGCCATATCCGTTCCAGTCCAGTAGCTTGAAAACATCTTCCAGCGCGGCAGTGAACAGTTTCGGAGATATAACATCTCCCTGTCTCACGCCTTTCTGTAGCTGGATATGTTTTGTGCACTGGTCCTGTAGTCGGACAGACATTGTGGCGTTGCTGTAAATACACTTCAACACTTCGATATAGCGATACTCGATGCGGCATCGCTGGAGAGACTGAAGGACTGCCCAGGTCTCGATGGAATCGAAAGCTTTCTCATAGTCCACATACGCTATACATAGTGGCCAATTATACTCCTCGGTTTTCTGTATAATCTGCCTGAGCGCATGGATGTGGTCTATGGTACTATAGCCTTTTCGGAAACCGGCTTGTTCGGGTGGCTGGAAGTCGTCAAACCTGCGTGCGAGACGATTCGTGATTACCATCGAAAACAACTTATAAACGTGGCTCAGAAGTGAGATGGGTCTGTAGTTCTTCAACAAGGTGTTGTTACCTTTTTTGAAGAGCACCACCACATTTCTGCTCCACGCTTCTGGCGTATTACCGTTATACTCAGCTTCTGGAGGACTTTAAGTACCGGTTTTCCACCCGTCCTCAGAAGTTCAGTCGTAATTCCGTCGTCGCCATGTGCTTTGTTGTTTTTAAGTTGTTTGAGGACCATTCTAATCTCATACAGGCTGACTTCCGGGATATCTTCGGTAAAGTGTCGGGTCAGCTTGGCTCTGGGGTCTTTTGCCGTGCTAAAGACAGGTTGTGCTTGTGTAGAGGTACATACAACTGTTCATAGAACCTCTCAATCTCCTCCAAAATCTCAGGCTTCGACGAGACGACGTTACCACACTATCGGTCTTCAGTTTGGTCAGCTGACTTTGCCCAAGAGACAGATTTCTTGCGAACACTTTCGAGCCTTTGTTCTGCTTGATTGCTTCTTCAATACTCGAAGTATTGAAGCAGCGTATGTCGCGTCGCACACAAGTAGAGATCTGTCTATTGAGCCGTCTGTATACCGTCATGTCGACCGAAGACTGCAACCGCATATCTCGTCTGACCGCCATGAGACGAGAGTTTGAAATGTATGACAATGTAAATTTTTGTACATTATACCAGATTGTAATAGCCAAGCCTTTAGGCAATTTATATTAACATATTTCCAAAACTGCGAGAGGAGCCCATCAAATGAAATATTTGTGTATTTTTCTGTACTCACAGGGATATTGGTAATCAGCCTGCATCCTTACTTATTGAATACGCCAACGTATTCAATGTATCATTTGTTCTACAGTTCAGAAAAAATCGTATATGTTTTTTTCCATACAAAAAAAAAAATGTATTTGCCTGGTCAAAAGGATCGAACTCTTCGTAACAAGAGCGAGCGCTCGCTCTAACGCTCGATAAGTGATGTGCAATATGATGTGATGTGAATAAACACTAAACAGTCGCTAAACAGTGCTAGAAAGGACAACAAACATAATTTTTTTGGATATGTATTGAGCTTTAACAAAAGTTGTAGAATGACAGTTGTTTGTTTAAATGCCCTTAAATGGATGCAGGCTGATTACCAGTAACCCTGTATAACATTATAATACACACTTGTTCTCATAACAAATACAACACAAAACAAGAACAAAATTAAAAATTTTGACTAACCCCCGACTACCTAGGATTTGTTATCTGTACAACATTCTACTAGTCAAGCCCTTTCATTTGATACCCATATTAAGGGACCTGTGAAAAAAGAAATGTAATTCGCCATTTTGTGATATCGGCCATCTTGGATTTGTAATTTGTCATAGTGAAAAGTATTCTACTAATCAAGCCCTTTCGTTTGATACCCATATTGAGGTAATAGCGAAAAAAAATATATAATTCGCCATTTTGTGGTGGCGGCCATCTTGGATTTGAAATTTGTTATAGTGTATAGTACTCTACTAGTTAAGCCCTTTCATTTGATACCCATATTGAGGTAGGTTGTGAAGAAATATTTTATCCGCCATTTTGTGGAGGCGGCCATTTTGAATCGATATTAACCAAACATAGCTAAAAACACCCACACGGTAATTAACTTTCAAATAAAAAAACCGCATCGAAATCGACCCATCCGTTTGAGCTCTACGGTGCCACAGACAGACACACACACAGACAGACAGACAGACAGATAGAGACAGACATCGACGTCAAACTTATAACACCCCTTTTTTTGGTCGGGGGTTAAAAATACCAATGAACACATTTTGCCGAGTCTATTGTATGGATAAACTTTTGTAGTTTGGGTTGGTAGTAAGTTGTCTCTAAACTTTAAGTGTGAAAATACTGTCTTCCCTACAATGCTGTATCTCGTCATTGTCTTCACTAGTTAGGGCTCAGATTTAATTGAACTGAAATATTCACTGAAGTATTACTGTAAAACAATATATGTATCTATACAAACCTTGCATGTGTTCCATTCTCAATTTGAGAAGCAAAGTCTCCGATTACTTCGTGTTTAATGTAATACATCATTCGAACTCTTAGTAAAACTCTGAAAATAAAATATGTATATTTTATGTAAGTTTAAATTTAATTATTTATTTATGTTGTGAATTCATAGAACAAGCTTTTGTGTGTCAAAATCTGTATGTTTTATTTATTGAAATTTTATAAATATAAAAACAAATCAATCTATTGAGCTTGTGGTCCTGACTTACAAGAGTGGTAAGTAAAATATTGAATATTTCTCCAGATCCCCATTTTAGCATGCAAGTAGGTACATAAGATTAAATGTGACAAAGCAATTCTTTACCTTTTGCTTGCAAAAGGTAAAAAAATGTTTAATATCTAAACAAGAAGTTTTCATTAACATTAAATTTTCAAGTCACTGCAGCTAAACAATGTCTATATTTGTAAAAACAAATAGTTACATATTTAAAATAAATATTTTAGGCTACTTAGTTTTCATTGCATTGGCGCTAAGTAGCCTCTAACAAAACTTGTACTAGAATGTTGCTGAAAGATAAATTTCAACTAATATTTTTTAAGTTTTTTTTAAATCGAGTTGGCCATTTTGATTTTTTGGCTAATTTGTTAGAATATTTCAATTAATAAACAAAATTTAGAGCAATCATGGTAAAATCATCAAATCGGAGCTCATTCAATGTGTGAATAGAGAGGGATCACCCTGAGCCTGTACTACTACAACATCTCTACACAAAGCAGGACCACAGTGTTCTTTAGGAATAAAATAAGAATGAAAAAAGATGACACTTACTTGTTGGCATGCCTGTATAAATGCTTTTTGTAGCTACTTTCCAAGTATGCTTCACAATCATATTTTTCAGCTGAACTCCAATGATTCAGATCTTCCCACTTTTGAATATCAGATATTTTAGGGATATCTTTAGGTCTATTTTTCTTTTTAGCATTTCTACCTCGAGGCACAGGGTTATGTAAACCACTGTGGTTTCTAGAAATAGTCACTTCTCCATTTTCACAAGGTTCAATTAGATCCCATATGAAATTTCGAATTTTTTCGTCTCCCTTATAATGACGTAAACAAAAGAGTACCTGTAGAAGTTTAAAATGAATTCAGAAAATGATAGCATCAAATAACATCACTAAAACTAATATCAATTAAACATCAGTAAGAGCTGTTGAACTCAGTGAAAATCTTAAACTTTCTCGGTATTAGCATGGCTAGTCATCATATAGTATTATCCTTCACAGAAAATGTAAAAACCAACTTCATGTATTGTACATTCTAAATAATATACTATTAAAAAAAAAATTTTTTTCAGAAAAGCGTGACGAGAATAGCACTCCATGTGCCAGGTGGTAAGCAACATGTCTGCCCATAACAGCACAGTGACACACACACACACACACACACACAGACAGCTATTGGAACATTAAGAGTCTAAAACATTACCTAGCACCACACTAAACTAGACACCCAGAGATATAAGGTGTTTTATCTCTTTGCCCAGTAAATTTTCTGGAAACATTGCCCTTCAAACCAGAACCACAGTAATTGTTCCACACAACTGCTTGGCGGCAGAATAACTGGCAAAGGTGTGATACTTCCCAGAGACTCTGCAAAGAGCCAAGAGCCCTACCACTACTTACAACAAATAGCCTAATTTTCGCCATTTGACTGGTTTTTTTAAATAAATCATCGATATTATTAATCACTAGTAACAAAAGAAATGTGATGTTACTACCAAATAAGTGAAATAAGTATCAATGAACCTCCGAAATAGTAGTCAACATTACTTACAATAATTCGCGCGCAGTCTTCGATAACAGACATCGTCCAACCCTTTCTTAGTTGATTCTTATCAACAGTCTCTTCCCACCGTGCCCAACTAAAATTTGTAAACATTGGAAATCAATAAATGATGTATTTATATTACAAGAGATGTATAAATGAAGATTGTATAGCTAAATGCTTACCCAAATGTAAGGAGTCCTCTTTCAATTTTAAAGCATTCAGACCTTGTCCAAGATCCATACACCACTTCCTCGTCAATCGGAACTCCTTCGTGGCGTGGAATGTAGTCGTCACTGGCATATTTACGGCCCTTTTTACCAAATTTGTCCTTTTTACGCTTACTTCGCAAACTTATTCCTGTTGAAAGGTTGAAAATTACGTCAAATGTTAGGACTGGTTTTATAGACGCGCCGCTGGGCAGCTCGCTGTTAACAGCGCTGCACTGCGAAACGAAATTAGTACCGCGCGTTGGAGGGACTTCAAGGAACAGTAGTTGATCCTTATATCGCTACCAGGTTACTGAGAGGCGAACGCGTTAAACCTTTATCTTCGCTGCGGCGGCCCCGGCAGACAGAGCGCGTACTCGTATACTGAACAGCGCTGCTCAAGTGCGTGACGTAGAAATGTACACCTCTGAAGGAGCGCGCTCTAACGGCGCTGCCAAAACGCATAACAATACATAAACCTAAATACTACTGCTAATGGTTTTGATACCCTTGATGTAAGATTGATTTTGGGTAAACATATTGTTTTTGATTTCATTAACTTGGGATTTCATGAATAGTTTTTCTTGTATTAAATACACAAATATATGAAATGCCTATTTGAAATGTCTTTTATAAGATTAGGATATATCAAATTATAGACTAGATGATGTCATGAATATAATCATAAACTGTGGAGTTGAAAATTGAAATTAGAAAAGATGTCCTAGGTAAATTGTGTAAAAGATAATCATCTATTTTTAAAAACATTGCTACTTTACTAAACATTACTACTTGCTCCACTATTAATTTGACCCTGGTAAATAAAACCAGAGTAATTCTCAAATTATTTACGACTTCACTATGAATAACTGCTTGTAGCTTAGAATTTTTGCAGTGGTTATTTTGAACAAGTCTATTTCATCACCTTGTTCACAGATAAGCTAGCAAAAGTTTACCAATGAAAATGGTACATATACCGCGACTGAAATAGCCACATTAAATAGTAAATTGTTTTTTAAAATTGTAGGAATGCTTACCATCTTCATCTTCTTCAGAGTCTGGAGTCACTTCCATGTCAGACATTTCCATTGGACCATCATCATGCCCATATCTCTTTATCATTGTTCTCTTTCTAGGTTCTGTAACTATGAGATCCTCATCTTCTTTTTTCTCTGTAGTATCAATTTCTGCCTTCTTGGCCCATTTGTTCCAAAAGTCGGGATCGCGTATATCAATATCTGATCTCTGATCATTAGCTGCAAAGCTTGCCTTGGAAAACGTCGATCCTTTTTCTGATTCCATTTGGATGACTTGAGTTCTTCTTGCCAGGATCATTTCAATATCTTCTTCACAGAATTTATCTCCGGCATTATCTTCGTCCATAACTGCACCATACGCACCTTTCTTGAGTAAATCTTCTATTTCCTTTTTCGACAATTGTTTCAAACCAGTCTCTTTTCCTTGAGATGTATTCATGCTTTGCAAAATTGCTTTGTCAAGCCCTAACTTCATGGATGCTTTATCAAACATTTCACGCTCATACGTATTACGACAAATCAACCTATATATTTTGACCATTTTTTGCTGTCCTATACGATGACATCGTGCTTGAGCTTGCAAATCATTTTGTGGATTCCAATCACTGTCATATATTATGACTGTGTCTGCTGCTGTTAGATTGATACCTAAGCCACCTGCTTTGGTGCACAGTAAAAACACGAACCTATCAGAGTCTGGCTTAGAAAATCTGTCAATTGCTTCCTGTCTCAAATTGCCTCTGATTCGTCCATCGATTCGTTCAAATGGATATTTTCTATATAAAAGGTAATCTTCTAATATGTCTAAGCAGCGAACCATCTGGCTAAATATTAGTACGCGATGACCTCCAGCTTTTAATTTTGGAAGAAGTTTGTCTACTAAAACCATTTTTCCAGAAGATTGTATCAGAGCCTTGTAATATGCTTCTTTATCTTCTCCATATGATTGTTTGTAATCAAATTGTATCTGATCTTCAGCACCATTCAATAAGTAAGGATGTATGCAGCACTTCCTAAGTTCCATCATTGTGTTCATTAAATTCGGAATATTTGCTGCAGACGCTGTACCCTTTTGTAGAAAACTGAAATTTCTTTCAAGAATTGCTCTGTAATATTTCTTTTGAATATTAGTCAGCTCCACTTCTATAATAGTTTCTTCTTTAGGTGCTAAAGTTTTTTCAACGTCTTCTTTTAGGCGTCGTAGCATCATGGGCTTCAAAAGAGCTTGTAATTTGACTACTTCCGATTCCGATTTAAGTTGTCCAAATTCATTCAAAAATGCTTCACTGCTTGCAAATTGTGATGGTTCTAAAAAGTTTAACAAGGAGAATAATTCATTTACATTGTTTTGCAGTGGAGTTCCAGATAAAAGGACTCGATGTTCTAAATGTAGCTGTCGCAGACCTTCCAGCAATTTGCAGTTCCGATTTTTCAATCTATGAGCTTCATCAATGACACAAATTCTCCAATTAAATGATTTTAATTCTTGGAAATCTGTAACTATAATTTCAAATGTTGTGATAAGAACATTGAATTTCGTTATTTCTTTGATTGGTTCTCCATTTTCATTTTTGTAATAAAACTCATACTCTTGAAGCAT
Organism: Ectropis grisescens; assembly: GCA_017562165.1. NCBI lineage: Eukaryota > Metazoa > Arthropoda > Insecta > Lepidoptera > Geometridae > Ectropis > Ectropis grisescens. The sequence goes on along the minus strand of CM029770.1, from coordinate 14,327,413 downwards.
ACTTTTGCTTTGCTGAGAGCCATGGTAAACAATGACATTCATGTCTGTCCAGCCCTCAAACTCTCTTTGCCAATTGGGAATAGTTGATAGTGGAGCTATTATAAGGAATGGTCCTCTGATACCATATTCCCACACTGAATTCACAAATGTCAAACTTTGGATTGTTTTGCCAAGTCCCATTTCATCTGCCAGTATACAATTTCGGTTATTATGCCATGAAAACAATAACCAGTTTAAACCTTCTAGCTGATAATTTCTCAATGTATTTCCACCCTTATACATAGGCGATTCTTTTAACTGCACCCATAGATCTGCTGAGGGCCTTCTTTTATACTTCCATTTATCCTTTGGAGGAATGTCACTGAAGATTTTGTATTGATTAATTTTATCTACGTCAATATCTTCTTCCAACTCCCAAGTGCTATCCTCATACTGTAAGCTCTTCCATTTAACTAAATAATGTTTCACAACAGTATTATTAGCAGGATCTTCATTTTCAGACATATCTAGAATTCTTTCTACTTCAATATAATCAGGATTAAAAGGTTCATCATCTAATAGTTCAAATATATTCATTTGCTGAGCTTGTTTCTGTTTATATCTTTTGATTTTTGAGAATATCCTTTTATCTCCTTTGTAAAGTTCTTCTTCTGTTTTCCACTCACAATGTAAATATGAAAAGTTTCTGTACTTCACAAAATACTCTTCAATGTCGACTATAACTGTTTTGGTTTCAGTTGGTGCAGTATTCAATTTGATTTCTTCTAAATTTGTGTCTTGTTTTTGACTTTCTTCTGGAGGATTTTCAGGTTTAATCTCTATTTCTTTTTTTTTCATCTACTTTACTAACACTGTCAGTTGCCTCGGAGGGTTCTTTTGAAGATGTGTCTTCTTTTATTTCTTCACCCGACGTTTCAAGTGGCATTTCAGTTGCTTCTAATACAACTGGTTCAACTTTTGGTTCAATTTTTACCTCTCTTTTACCCATTCGTGCCGCAAGAACATGCTGCACTATCATAGAATCTTCTTCGGTAGTATTAACATACATATAATTTGGTTTAGGCATTCCTTCAGCTTTTACTGCATCCGGTACTTTGGTCTCAGTACTCTGTTCCTCAATTTTTTTTTCTTTTTCAATCTTAGGTGCAGTAATTGGAAATTCTTCATCTGACAGACGTAACATTACATCGTCTGTATACTTTTTACGTTGTGTGTTTCTAGCCGATCGTCGTTTTAGACTGTCATCAGCCTCAGGGGGTGGTGAAGGTGGAGGTGTAGACATCATATCATCTGGTTCACCATCAGAATCTGGCACAATCCCACCACGTTTTTTCCTTCTTCCACCTACTAACTTTTTAGACAATTTTTTACAGCTGCCACTGGATGATCCTCTTTTCTTACCAGGTCTTTTTCTTGGAGTAATAGAATCTGTATCGTCATCTTCTAGCTCTCTTTTTTGCCTCTGCTTCTTCGAGCAAGTCTTTGATGGCTATTTTAGATACTGGAATATCATCGAAGTCAGTCACATTTGAATCTTCCATAGAATGTTCAGATGTATTTTTTGTTAAGTCTGCATTAAAGCTACTCAAAGGTCCTTCAGCTTTTAACTCCTTCTCATGTTCCACAAAATCATAACAAGTTGTAGTATCAGCTTGGATTTCAGAAACTTCTTTCTTAGGGCCTCTCTTCTTTTTAGGTGCATTTGGATCTTTGGGTTCTCTTTTTTTACGTTCTTTGACTGGTTTATCTCCTACAACTTTGGGTTCCTTAGGAGTTCGCGGTTTTCTTTCTTTATTTTTTCGAGGCCCACGCTTACCTTTCACTTTTCCTCCATTAACATCATCAACCGATAGAGCACTGCTATCTAAGTTCGTAATATCTTCACCTAATTCTAAATCCATTTCTGAATTGTTTTGTAATCCAGTGCCTGCTGTCACACAATCCTCGGAAACAGGTAATTGATCAAGAGGTTGGGGTATTTTTTCTTTCTTTGCTCTTGGTTTTCTAGGTTTTGATGGGCCTTTTCCTCGACCTCTACCTGTAGTGCTTGTGACCTGGGGACTCTCTACCATTTTTGAACCGTAAACTGGATTTTGTAATAAACAATTAGGTCCTCCACTACATTTATCATTTGTTTCATGTTGCTGCAATATTGACAGTCTCTCTTGGAGACACCTAACTTTTTCTTGATTTTCGGTAGAAGCTGGTTGACTATAAGTATCTTGTATCTGTTGTTGCAAAGCTATTTTCTCTTGATGATGAGAAGCTGAATAAATACTTGGCATGTTAGGATGTGGCATAGGAGACGACCCCATCATCATCATGTTTGGGTTTAAATTATGTTGTATATTTGGCATTACTGCATTTGGATTTGCTGTCATTCCAGGATGCATATTCTGAATGTTCAGTGGTACTCCACCTGGAACTGTCACTGCAGGGATATTTTGACTGGTGTTTGGTTGACCAACCGGAACACTTACAGGCAAAGGAGCCATGCCTGCTGGCATGCTACCAACTATAGAAGGCATTGCCGTTGGCACACAATTAATATTACTTTGGGGACTGTGGACAGACATACTTGATGACACAGTGTTTGTGATTCCAGAATGCTGTATTTTATGCTGGGCTTGTATATTTTGTTGCAAACTCGGTATTGGGGATGTTCCAGATGTATTTTGAAAAGCGAGATTGCTAACAGCATTATTTTGGATTGGCGACGGCATGTTTTGATTGAGTGTAGGAGATATTCCTGGTGGCACCACATTATGCACAACTGTGTTAGGCACACTGGTGCTTTGGAATGCTTGACTCCTATTGATGTTCATAGGATTCATACTTTCAAATTGTGATGTAGCATTTGTTGGTAGAGGCTGACTAATAGGCAATTGTTGTTTATCAATTGAAGCTGCATTGGATATTACTGATGGCAATGACTGTGGTTGAGAGTTTTGGTCCTTCACAGTATTATTTTCAGATTTCTCAGAATCATAAGTTGGAACCACATTCTTTTCTATTTTATCTTCAATTTTGGTGACATTAGGTTCTAATTTCGTATCATTTGACAGTTTATCAGATATTTTATCTGAACTTTCTGCAGGAGGCCCTGTTGAAATTATAGAAGCCATGGCCGTCACTGAAGAAGCAGCAGTATTAACAATAGTCTCTTTAGGTGTATCACTAGGATTATTTGGTTGCATAAAAGTATGTGACATACTAAGATTGTCTGAAGGTTTGTCGCTTTCAGTATTTGTTTTATCAGCAGGTTTCGTCTCTATATTCATTGTCATAGGTACAATTTTAGGAGGATCTATTTTTATAGGCGGCGTCGCTGCTAAGGATTCTTTTAGTTTCGAGGCTTGTTCATTATTATCTAAAGAAGTTATAGTATTAGCAACAGGTGTTGGATGTTTGTTTGTCATCCATTGTGATGGGGATGATACATGACCTACAGCTGGAGAAGACGGGTTGCGCTGATAAGCATATTCTGCTCCAGAAGGCACAACCATTTGCTCTAAAGCTTGAAGAGTATTTTGAGATGTGAATGACGGTGGCACTGGGCTCGCAGACGATGTAGCAGGAGGTGGCACTAAAGTCCTTCCACCATGTGGCGACGCACTCGGTCCTTTAATTGGAGACATTACAGGCCTGGGAGATAGCTGCGACTGCGCCTGCTGTCGAGGAGATATCTGTGCTCTAGGAGACATTTGAGGCGATAATTGGGGAAAAGGTGGTCGATATTGAGGGCTTCCCTCCATTCCCGCTGGCTTTAATTCTCTGTACTGGCTTGAAACATTGACATCCAGGGGATGTTGTATTTGATGAGACTGATAATTCATTGGGACTGAGTGATGTGTTGATGCATAAGGCATTTGATTTGGTACAGAGTGAGATGGAGCGACGGACGAAGGAGGAACTGGTGATTGCCGCGGCACATGATGTAACGGAGGTGCTCCTGCGTGATGTAAATGTACATTTGGATGACTTTGAATTCCGGAGCTGATTCCACTTGGATGGCTCGGCATATTCTGATGAGGTTGGTGCTGAGACATTGCTCCATGTGCTTGTTGTCCATGAGGAAGTCCATATTGATGTGGGTTCACATCAAGTTGTTGATGATAAGTAGGGTGTTGATTAATTCGAGATGCTCCAGGTGGATGCATTTGGGTGTAATTTGGATAGTTCTGAAAATGTAATTGGATTAATGTTATTTATAATACCATAAAAATTATTGAAGTTGAAGAATATATAATATATTTTATTACAATTCTAACCTGTTGTTGACCATATAGTTGCTGGCTTGATGGCTGTGAAAAATGAGGCTGCCTGGGAAGGTATGGTGCATTTTGTGGTTGTAATCCTATTCCACCTCCCTGTATAGAAGGATAAGAAAAATGGTTATTATTAGATCATATCTCAAAAATGGCCGTCTAAGCAAGTTAGCGGGTAAGCATATTCTTAGTACGTACTAACTCTACTCAATCGTTCACATTTCGTCCATCAGAAAATACGTGACGTCTGGCGGCTCTGGGATCTTGGACTATATTGTTATAAATATAAATTTATAGGGGATATGACTCAACTGACAAAGTCGAATATATTTTATTCTTAAAATTCAAAAAAGTTGTTCCTGTTGTTTTATTGATACAATTAATAAATGATTTCGTTTAAAACTATTGATTAATCAGGAAGATCAGTCAGAAAGGGGCCCTTTAAACCTACGCCCGAGTCTCGGGATCTACTCGAGTTTTCTCCCTCTGCCACACGATGGACCCGGCACCCGCACGGTGAATCCATGGAATGCTAAGAAGATCGTCTCAAATCCGATCCTGATCCGTAGATCATAAAGCTATATCCCAGTTCCAGATGACCCAGAAAGTTCAAATTTGGCATCTGGATAGGTAATTGGGTGTTTCCAAAGGAAGAAATCAGAAAAAAGTAATTTTTTAATTGAAACAAAATAAGTTTCAAATATTTGAATACGAGCTTACAGTGCCTGTAAAAAGAAAATAGCAATCGAAATTGATGACACAAGGTATGTGTATAGGTTTTAAGATAGTCATGTGAACCTACCGAACGAGTTAAATACGAACTACATACGACCCTTAATTTTTGATGTGAAACAATCGTTGGCGTGGCTACAATTGCCGCTTGCATATAACGATCGACTAAGTACGTATAAGTGTACATATTCTTTACTAACGTAGTAGTTGAGTCCAGCGCTTATTTGAATTAATTATTATTGTACATTACATTATAATCAAATTTGGACTAGTTCAATCTGTCTTTACAAGTACTTTGGTGCTAAATGGTATCTAGGGTCTGATGATGAAGCTGGAAGATGGTCAAAGGTACTCGGTAATTAAACGACATAATATCCCCATCGAGTTTGAACTCGTTTAATTTGTCTTTATGAGGACTTTGGTGCTAAATTGTAACCAGAGTCTGATGGAGTAGGAAGGTGGTCATACGAAATCAGTAATTAAACGACATAGCTCCGTCGAGTTTGAGCTTGTTTGATTCGTGTTATAATAATAAATATCGGTGGACAATTCACACACAACACCATCTGACCCCAAACTAAGCAAAGCTTGTACTATGGCGGCCAGATAGCTGATATAATACATGTATAGTTTTAAATACATACTTATTATAAATAGAAACACCCAGACTCAGTGCAAACATTTGAATTCATCACACAAATATTTGCACTGGGTGGTAATCGAACCCACGACCCTCGGCTTCGCAGGCAGAGTTACTACCCACTAAGCCACGAGGGCAGTCAACTGTTGTTGACGAGTACTTTAGTGTTAAAAGGTAACCAGGATTTGATGATGGAGCTGGAAGATGGTCATAGGAACACAGTAACTATTCGACGTCCCACCGAGTATAAGCTCGTTTTGGCAACAGATACTTGGGTAACTTTCGTGCCCATATTTTTTTTAAGAATTCAATAGATAAAAGATAATTCGTTAATTCATTTTAAAATAATGAAATACGAAAATAATTCTGTTCAAAATTAATTAAGTCGCATCACAAACATAATGTGAAATAAGAGCCAAGTTCAATAAATATTATGAAATATGGCTTACTTATTGACTTCAATAACAAAAGCAGTGAGATCTAAATGGGGGCTAAGTTCATTAATCAATCCTGAAATTATTTAAAACAATTTAAAATATTTACTACAAACTTTAAATTTATATTTTTTTCATATATTTTAGGATAATATATATTGAAGATACAAAATATTTCTACCATATAATTATTATGAAAATTATTATAGTACTAATAACTCTATTACAAATAGAGATTGAATAAAGGATTAGGGTAGGTTTACCTTACTGTATAGCAACAATAAATCTTAGTATTTACATATAATTATGTTAAAGTAGTAATCTTAGTATTAATTTATATTTTAAATGTCAATGTTTTGATATTTGTTGTTCAATCTCATCTGAAAAGATCTGGTTGAAATTTGGAACATAATGATTATAGTATGGATGAACACATAGGCAACTTTTTATACCAGGAAATGAATGAGAACAGGATCTACGTGGGGCACTGCCAGTAAACTTATACATACATTATAGTTTAAAAAAACCCATTGTTTCCATGCAGTCACTTATCCAAATGCTGACTATGCCCAACTTCAGTCATTGGAGACACTAAAAAGCGCTACCCGCTAATCCATTTGAAGTCAGGGCCAATCAAGTCTAACAGGTGCTAGTAGATAGATGCTACCTATTAATATTTGCCTACTTACTGCATACCTACATACGTAGTATCTTTCAACTAGCTATTTGACTTGGCTGGCCCCCGACTTCAAATAGATATGTATAATTTATGTTTCGCTTTTGAGTATGCACTCATTTGTGGTTTTATTTTTATTTTTTACTTTTTAGTGTCTGTAATAGGTTGTTCTGCAACTACAGTAGGTTTTTTCTAGATTACATCAGGTAGATGATGTTTTATTACAGATAATAGATTACATTTAAGGGTACTTTTTATCAAGGAAAATAACGGGAACTGCGTGGTTAAAACCGTGGCTGATGCTAGTAACAATGTATAGTCACAAATGTAAATGCTTCGTCTGAACAAACAAAGATTTCATTCTCAGAGTAATCGAAGTACATACATAAAAAACCGGCCGAATTGATTAAGTCGTCCGTTGAACTAGGTTAAAGACAGGCTTACTTACGGCATCATATATATGACATACTATAGACCAGGAGCAAACACTGCACATCGAGCTTGTCCTATTTTCATCTATATGGCTCTACATAGAGTGAACAATCTCACCAACACTTTTGTGTAGAATGTCAGCTAATATTGAATACCTACCTACCCAAATACAAGTTGGGAGTTCATCTTGTTACTAAATAACAATTAAAAAACCTTTGGATTCTATTATTTTCTGTTAAATGAGGAAATTTGTAATATTAAGGTTACCTGCTGAGGTGGATATTGATGTATTTTCTGTTGGTGTTCATAAGAATGTCGATAATTGGGAGCCACAGGAGCATATCTATTAGAACCTGGAGGCCACCCACCCATGTCTCCAAGACCTGAAAATATAGATAAATCACTGAAAAACATGTCTGTGTGGCTAAGTATAGCTACATTGTTTAAAAATTTAATCCCATGGGCAAGTAAATTACTCAATATTACACATTTGTGGAATACATGATAAGCTTTTAGACAAACCTGGTTGTTCTGGAACACTGTACATAGGCTCAGGTCCCGGGTGATAGCCAGGGTAATGGGAAGGATGTACGTGATGTGGTGGATGGAGCGATGCATGCGGCGGCTGAGGCATTCGTGGCCTAGGCGGGTAGGCACCATATTCGTGGTACTCAGGTGCAGGTGGCCCACTCCCAGGGTTTGACACAGGTTGAGTGCTACTGCTTAAACCACTGGGGGGACCACCAAATGGTGCCAATTTCTGTATTGAACTTTCTTGTGCCACATTGCTCTGACTGTACTGCTGCCTGTAACTTAAAACATTATAAACAACTTTAACTATTTGTCTACCAAGATTTTGATAATAGAATAAATAACTTTCAAGGTTGTTCATTTCTGACATGAATAATAGGAGAATTACTATGGTTATTTTATCAAATATGTACCTGCTATATAGACACATTTTTTATTGATGATTTTAAACAAACATGGGTAACGGTTTCGAAGACAAAAGTTAATAAATAACCTATAATGAAAGTTAAAATGGCAATATCTTTTTCTGAACTTTGGCAGTAGTTATAGTTGTGTAATGAAAAAATACTAAGCAAATATAAGTTTGCTGTAATTTGAGTAACATTAAGTTCTCATAAGCCGGGATGGACCTCTAGTTATTTATATTAGTAGGTTTCTTAAGTGATTGTTTCCCATTGTGTATTTTAATCAATGCAATGGTTCACTTTGTAAGTATCCTTGAAAATATCCCTGTTTATGCATTAATTTAAAACACTAATGAATAAACAGAAAATGACATTTCTAACCTTAATATGCAAATGTTGATTTTTTCAGATTTTTTTAAATCTTTGTTATTCTAATACCACATTTTTACATAAATACCTCATAAAGCTATTTAAACTGTGTTTATATACCTACCTATTGTCAGTTCCATCTTTATTTTCTCCGGGCCACTGCCGACGCTGAGCTACCGGTGAAACTGTCTGATCCGCCAAGATCAGTAAGTCCTTCCAACATTCCGCTGCCATCATCACCAAATAAGTTATATGAGTCCATCACTCAATTAAGAGTGAATAATTAAAATTTTCCAATCAAAGTATGTCAAGCGAAAATGTATTAAGCCCATTTTAATCTGTAAACAATAATTCATTTTTCTCTTAACACAAATTCTATAGAAATCTTAAACGTGTGTACCTATAATTATATAAAATTTGTACCTACAAAAACTAAAACCAGCAGACCCATAATACTATGATACAAGTACATTAATATTCTTAGAGCTGGCACCATATTTTAAGTAGGTATTTGAGGTAAGCTGAAAACTTGTCACATAGCTTTCCTGTTATACCCCAGATAACACAGAGGTGCAGACCTGGCTGGTGTAAGTTGCTGCGCAGTAGCAGGACAATATGTATTTTTGAAGATTTGAATGAAAAAGGAATTCATGCCAGCTCTCAGAAAATAAGTATAACAAACCATTCATCAATATATCGTACTTATAAAATATACCTAGATTATTTTAGAAAGTGCTCTCTGAGCATGGCATGACTGATGTGAAAATGGAACATTTTTTAAAATTCCAATATCTATTAGATGTCATGATTAAGCCTAATATTAACAAAGTTAAATTTAAGTGGCATGAGAGTTTATCTTATGGAATTTGGCAAATAATGAGCGAGCTACAAATTAAGGATTTTAATAGAACTCGGTAGCCATTTTCACTTCATTCTTTTTTTTCACACACAGTTTTTTTAAATACTACATTGAAAATTTACAATATTAGTCCTTTTTTACAGAAAATTTATACTTTGAATTCATCTCATCACACATTAATTAACTATCTAACATCGGTCACTCTACTCCAAAACGAATGAATATGCTTGCTCAAATTAACTTGTTTTGTCATTTAATGCATTATCAAACAATAGAAAATTAGAAAAGTAAAATAAAATCAACAAAAACAATTCTAAGTTTTGTTTGTTTATGTAGTTATTGTAGTTTGAATTCACTTATGCATCTTTTTGTGTTGTGATTCATTTATTACATAAATTTATGCTAGTGTACAAAGCTGATTTTATTTTTGATAATAGCAAATTATAAAAAATATAGTCCCTCAAAAATAATGCAGTCAGATGGGCTACATCATAATTGATCAAACAATTTTATACATAGAAAGTTTGCTTTCAAATGAAAAAAGATCTCACATTAAAATTTGTTTACATTATATGAAATGAATGTGAAACAATATGATATGTATAGAAGTATTTGAAGACACTTTTGGCTATGGTATTTGACCAAGCTATCAATCAGAATTCATTGGTTGGAGTTGTATGGGGGTGTGATCAAACTGTAACACAGATTAAGTTAGCTTAGCAATTATGGTGAAATAATTCATTACAATATTTTTTGTAGTTTGTACTGAACAACACTAACAAATATTTTGAAATATGGAATTTCATTTCAATATAGTTGTTACAGGTTTTGTACAACAGGATATGTTGCAATAAAAAATCTTTCAAATTGAAATTTTGCATGATGTTGAACAGAATTAATACTTTAAGTCAAAGTTTGGAAAACAGGATGGTGTAGAACTCATTCAACTTAGAACACTGATTTACAATGTACTATGTTTAATGTATCTTTAATTATATTTATGACAAAATGTTGTAAATAAATAAGGTTACAAAATAGTTTCTTTTATTTATTTAATAACAAGAGTACATACAATTCATCTTTTAAAAGAAGAAAATTCAGAGCAGTCTGCAAGGGGCTGTACAGTTAATGCTTATTTTCATGGTATTTGGTATTGTAGAGTGGTAGGACTCTTTGCAGTCTGCCTGGGGAAGTGCCACCCTATTGCCAGTTATTCTACCACCAAGCAGTAATGTACAAACGTAACTCCATTTTGAAGGGAAACATTTCCAGAGACATTCCACATTAAATTACATAAATCATAATTCTCATTCAATTAAAGTCAAGATAAATCGTCTTTTAACCCTGGGTAACCAGTGCCATGCTAGGTAATGACTTGGACTTTTCATGTTCGAATAGCTACATGACACTGCACTGTTATCCAAATGCCCTGCTCATCCCATCACTCTATACTATACAAACAAGTATACTACAGTGTTCCTGGCACCAACTTCTTTTTTCTTCAAATTTATCACATAATGGCAAAATATGGATGGATTCATGACTGAATTATAATAATTGACTGTCCTCATGGCTTAGTGGGTAGAAACTCTACCTGTGCAGCCAAGGGTTGTGGGTTTGAATTCCACCCCATGCAAATATTTGTGTGATGAATTCAAATATTTGTACTGTGTCTGGGTGTTTCTATGTATAATATGTATGTATTTACAACTACATGAGCATTATATCAGCTATCTGGCCACCATAGCAAAAGCTTTCCTTGGTTTGGGGTCAGATGGTGTTGTGTTTGAATTGTCCACCACCACCACCAATTACAATTCAATATATTGAAAGATCCTGAATAATATAGTTATATTTTCATGTAAATATCTATTGAGATGTTAACTCAATGTAAATTACGAAATGACCTACACCAATTTTGACATATATTTATGAGCTAAGTGAGTTCATAATATTGCCTAAAGCAATATTTTATAAGGTTTTATAATCTTCTTTCACCCTTAGGATATTCTTCTATTGTTGAATAAGCAGATGTAACTAAGGGGAAAAGCTATACGCTTATGGTTTTAGTCATAACATACAGCGCTACAACTTTTCCCGTTTAGTTACACAGCTTTCATATAACTTTCTTCATGTAGAGCAGCTTGCCAGCATTATATCTCAGTCCGAATTGTTTTGACAACACATTTAATAAATTAACAATATATAAAATATATCGTAAGCCAAACATGACAATAAAATCTTGCAATATAAACACCTTATTCTACACAGACGTCACTATACATACAACTACATCTTGATAAAAGAGAAAGTTTAGTAGGTAGGTAGACACAGCAACCAAATCAATGAAGAGAAGATTATGTGATACCTTAGGCTAGATATCAAAGTGTTATAAATAGAAATATGGTATCAAGCATAGGTATGCACATAATCATAACAATTTACTAGTAATTATATTTTTGTTAACCAATAATATAGTTATACATAGCAACCTAGAATAGGAACATCGGTGGTATATAAATTGATTCATTGTGAGTCAATAATATTCAATTGATTATCCAATAAACTACATTATCTTTCAGTCAGAAAGTAGGAATACCCGAAAACTGAGATAATAATTACAACGAAGAGAAATGCATGCTAGTACTTACCAATAACGCCACACACAAAGTAGTTCACAAAATGGATACCATACTCCAGTTAACTCGGTCCATCAATTTATGTTAATACATATAATTAAGAAAAAAAAACAGTTATATTTCAAACAACGGCTTTTTATCAGTCGCCTATTGAGATTCAGTGCTAAAATAAGCAAATATACGCATATTTTCACACTCGAATAATAGTTACAAGCTACGCAATCACACTCCGTCCATTTTGTTTCACAATTTCTCAAAAAATGATTTCTAGGGATGCATCATACAAGCAAGCTACGATTTGATTCGAATATTGAAATTGGATTTCTAACGACAAGAATCGATGTTCTCGGTAATGTCTATGTTTACTGCTATTTTAAATCGTAATAAAATTATCAATACCTACATTATTTATATTCCTAACATCAGTATTTTTTGTGATAACACAGATATTTTGTGTGAAAGCACAAAAGAAAAGACCATTTGTAATGAATGACTTTTGCCACGATAATTATTAATATGGCTTTATATATTTGTAAACTGAGCTTGTTACGAGTATTATATATTTTTTGGAGCATCATTAACAGCTTTCTTTTTTTGTAGCATAGAATGACGGACGAGCCGGACATGTGAAATATGAAATATATTATAAAATATAAAAAAGGAAAATACACGCCTACTTATAATAGTAGAAGCGACACAGAGGCATTTTAACATGAAGAGTCCAAATCATGACACAAAACAATGCGCTCAGCACCATAACATTTAAAATCAAATATAATATCTCCACGTTCCACGCCCTATAATTTATTTGGAAACGTTTCTCTTTAAACCGACAAAATTTGAATGGATCAGATTTTTGCATATTACCATTTGAAGGTCGAGTAACTGGTTCAATAATATTTCACAAACATTTTTTTAAACACATTTCTTTAAAAAAAATTTGTGCGCTTAAGACCGCACGGCAGTAGTGAAAACTAAAATATGAATAAGAAACTTTTGTAATGGATGTAAAATGCAAATTTAATATTTCGTGACAAGTTCAATTAATGACATTAATGTGGTACCTAGAAGTATATTATCTTGTCGGTATAAAAAGATATAAACACAGGTGCACAGGGACTATATTATCTCTCTAGCTCTGACACGCTTGTTCACCATATTTTGTTTCTCGCTCTAGCATCCCGAGTTTACCCGAAAAGCTTTTATCATACCCAAACGTAGCGGTTGATTTCAATTCACAGCTCACGAAAATTCTGTCTAGGCGCGCCAAAAGAAGTTTTCACTTCAAAAGCAAACGGTAAAATTTATAAAACGGATTCCGAGAGGTACACAGTGTAGCCGTTGCCCAAAGTCTATCAGAGTGTGTAGTGAGAGTAGTCAGTGAAAATACAGTAACAAGTTGGGAGGATTTTCTCACGTTTTCATACAAAACTTTTCATATTCCGCGTGACTCCAACCATCGTTCACTTACATCCGTCATAAAATTTAACACCTCCAACCACACCATTCCTCCTCCAACAATGACAAATCGTACATGACTTTCATTGTCCAGCAATATAATTGAAAATAAAGGGACGGAAACGTCAAAGGAGCAGCAAAACTGCTATTTTCATGTGACACCCTCGCCACAGACTCTGCTGAGACTTTTCTTGCCCTTCGCAACAAGCACCCGTCACTGTTACTTTCCACCCAACTCCCGTCCCCTCCGTCATCGGAACTATCTATGCTTGGAGATGACGAAATTACCCGACAAGCCATATTATCGTTTCCGAATGACTCTGCTGGGGGACTGGACTGTATTACTTATTTATTTATTTATTAATTCAATGAGCACATAAAACAGAATGTAATAAATATAAACTATAACATAAGAGTATACTGTACAGAACTGTATTACATTCCAAACTATGTGGGCCTAGAAACAGCAATTATTTAAATTCAGTGGTTTGATAATAATAACATTACATTAGTGATAATACATAAAGAAACTTAGGCCAACATATCTGAACTTAAAACTAAAAAACTAACATGCGTTAAAACAGTAGATAAATAAGAACTGCACAATATAATAATTACTGCACAACATTTAAAAGATCTAACCGACTCGTTCGTTGGCGATGCTGGCAAGTCTCTTTTAGTTGAAATCACAAAATTAGTCAATGTAATGTTGGAGGGACATGTTCCCTCGAAAATCGTTCCAATTTTGTATGGTGCCAATTTAATTGCTCTCCGTAAAAGAGATAGTGGCATTCGCCCCATCGCTGTCGGTAGTACTTTAAAACATCTTACTTCGAAATTATGCGGCCGTACAATTCAGAAAAAACTCACCACAAAATTTCAACCTCGGCAGCTTGGTTTCGGAGTAAGATCTGGGATATATATACGGATTACGAAGTTTTCGTCAAAATTGATGTCAAAAACGCTTTCGATAGTTTGGACAGGGGTGTTCTCTTGTCAGAAATTCAAAAAAAATATACCAGAAATTTATACATATATGTGTATGTGGCAGTGTTATGGAACCCCTACAAAATTGATGTTTGGTACTAAATAAATAATTTCTTCTGTGGCGTGTTAGCAAGGTGACCCACTCGGCTCAGCTATCTTCCGCTTGGGAATTCACCCTACTATTTCGGAACTAAATTCAAAATTTAATGTGACGTACCTCGATGATGGTTGTTTGGCAGGTTCAGCATCTGTAGTGTTACATGACCTATCCCAAATTATTCAGCATTTCATATTTAGAATTGGTTTATCATAAAATTTTGTTAAATGCGAAATTTTTATTCCAGATCATACTCCCAACACAGTCAGAGAAAATATGTTTCAAAATTTTAATTATTTATGTTCAAATATATCTGACTCTTTTAGGTGCTAGGTACATCCAAAATTCATGTATTTACTACGTTGTACTCCAATGTGGTATTTCCATTGAGTCACTAACTCTATTGATACAGTTTTGAAACAAACAGTTACAAAAATTCTACCATCCAGGGCCCTACCCAAACGTATTAAAAAAAAACATTCAAATCGGTCGAGCCGTTTAGGAGGAGTTTACTTACAACGAAAACCCACTAAAAATACCACTAAATAATTTTAACTAATTAATATTAAAAGTTATTTAGAAATTGAAAATTAGTATAAACCTAGTAAGCACATCAACACGAGAATGACGTTTTTACCCGAGTTTACTCGAAAAGCTATTATCATACCCGAGCGTGCCGCTTGAATTCAATTCACAGCCTACGAAAATTCTGTCTAGGCGCGCCGAAAGAAGTTTTCATTTAAAAAAATTGGTTGCCTGTAAAGTCGGTATACGGGCGAAAGTTTTACGTGACAACGACTTTGAGTGGTAAAATAATTTTACGGAAGGGACGCGTGCCTTTCACTTTTTATGTCTGTCTCTCTCGTTCTTAGGCGGGCTAACCATGCCCGAGTGGAAGGGACGCGTGCCTCTCACTCGCTATCGTTGTGAGCGCATAACGTGAGCGGAGCGTAACGCAGTTTCTTGAAGTGTCACCCGGCAAACCAATTTATAAGACGTTGTCACGTCAAAACATGGCGGTCGAATTAATAACCTCCTTTTTGGAAGCCGGTTAAAATAAAAATATGTCAAGTTGGTTTGATTTTTAGGTATTTATAAGTTAACAAAAAAAAATCATTTCTCAAATAATACGTTATAGAATGAACGTTTGTGATATAATTACTTTGTGATAGAACAAAGTCGATATTTTTTTTTGTAAAATAAATTGGACGTACCGTAAGTTTGTCTAAAAGTGATTATCACATGTCAATTTTTGAAAAAAGGTTTGTGAAAAGAACGGATACTAGAGTAACTGGCAAGTGTATGGGACTTCCAAAGGTAGACTCCGCAATAGATAGAATATTACCACCACAACCATAGTTGCTACAAGCAAAAAATAATGACGGTAACGGTTTGGGTTATGATTGCTTAGCCCCACTATCGCAAATCGGCCATGCTAGCTATCCACCGGTTTACTGATAATCTCATTCGGCTGACCCTGATCACCCGTGTACAACCATGTGGGAACAGCAAGATCATTCTCTGGCAGCGGAATATCTGACCGGTCTTGTGCCGCCTCCATCCAACGACTTCCCGAGACCAAGACAATATTATCGATCCATCGTGTGGAGGGGCCGTCCTACACTGCGTCTTCCGGTTCGTGGTCACCATTCGAGAACCTTTAGTTCCCCGCGGTTATCGGTTCTGCGAGATGTATGGCCTGCCCATTGCAACTTCAACTTGCTAATTTTAAAAGTTATGGCGGTAACTTTCATTCATCTGCGTGTGTGTGTATGTAGTGTGTGTGAGGTGCGAGTATAGAAAAAGAAAAACCATCATTACGAGTTTGAAAGCTTCTCCTTAGAAAAAGAAAATCTACAGAAGATAGCGTAATCGAGATAACCCTATGATATGGAGCCTTATTAGCTTATAGTAGCCTTCGAAGTACGGAATAATTTGGGGTTCCCTGCAATGTTTTCAAGAGAACTTTGCAGGTTTGTGATTAGTGACGTGATAACTAATTTTAAATGTTTGCAATCACATGACAAGCAAGCCTCTTATTCATTTTTTTATCAATGCAATGCTGAAGACGTAGATTGCTCTAACTCTAGATGATGACGTTGAATGAAATTAATTAAAAGTTGGTTGTTTTTTCAAAAGTTCGATTGAAATTGTCGATTCCGACTCGAATAATCAAATGTTTGCATTTTAACTAATAAAAAAATAGTGTTTATGGTTGGCTTGTAGGATTTTTTTCATAATAGCAATCCTCACTGGTTATTCTGCTAAAAATAATACATTTTGATTTTTAAGTTGACGAAAATGTATCTAGACTTAACATTTTTCAAGAAACCAATACAAATCAATCGGAACAGATTACAAAAATGCTTAAATTTATCACAAGAAAATAGATAGATTAACTCTTTATTGCACTAAATATAAAAACAAACAAAAGTTACTTACAACAAACAAAATAAAGTAGCAATTGGCGACCTTATCACTAAAAGCGATCTCTTCCAGGCAACCATAGGATGGAAAGAGAGATTTGAGAATAAGGAGGAGGGGAAGTACAAAAAGGAGTGATTAATACTTCTACAATTAAACAATAAAATACATTTTAAAAACTAAAATACCAAATAATATATTGATATACTTACACAGTAATTATACATCCTAATACATAAATACGAATTAAATAATATACTAATACATTCAAATAATTAGATATGATAAAAAAATAAAAAAATATATATACATATATTAAACATTGTGATTTTAACTAGAATATCAGCTTCAATTGGGTGATGACTGCGATAAGTATAATTCTTTTACTTGGTTCTTAAAAACAATGTGCGATTGAGCTTGTCTAATGGTCACAGGCAAAGCGTTCCACAGCTGAGCTGCCTGAAATGCAAACGACTTGCCGTAGAACATTTCACTACGTGCGGATGGTATTTGCAGCAACAAATTGTTTTTCGATCTACGAGGCCGAGAGTGCGCATCGCTGCAGAAACTGAAAAGGTCTTGTAAATAATGCGGAGACAATGGGTTAAACAACACGTTATATGTAAGGGACAAAATATGAGCATTCCGACGAAAGCGAATGGGGAGCCACTTGAGCTGCATACGAAACTGAGAAACGTGATCATATTTGCGTAAGCCAAATATAAATCTTATGCAATAATTTTGGAGGCGCTCAAGTTTATCTAGCTGATCTGCTCTGAGATCAAGATAGCAAACGTCTGCGTAGTCCAGGATGGGAAGAAGGAGAGATTGCACAAGCGCAACTTTAGTAGCAGTAGGTAAAAAATTGCGGAGTCGCCTTAAAGATCCCCCAGATGCGAACAATTTGCAACTGATAGATTTCAATTTCAAGCTCCCAGCACAACGTGCGATCAAAAATCACGCCAAGATTTTTCACAGATTCACTGAAAGGTATTACGACTCCGTTAAAAACGACTTGTGGAATAGAAGACCAGTCGACCCTGGAGATCATGTAGGAACTACCAATTATGATTGCTTGAGTTTTGGTGGGGTTAACATTTAATCCGAAGGAGTTGCTCCAGCGGACAATATGTTCCAGATCAGCATTAACCATGGATATAGCAACGTTAATATCAGAAAGCCGAGCTTGAGAGTAAATTTGGAGATCATCTGCATAAAGGTGGTAGGAAGAACTAAGATTTTGAGAAATTGAGTTAATGAAAATTGCAAAGAGAAGTGGTGATAGCACGCCGCCTTGAGGGACACCGGCATTAGTACTACTCCAAGACGATAATACATCGTCAAGGTGAATACGTTGTCGACGTCCATACAAGTAACTATGAAACCAACTGATTACTGATGGAGATACGTTAATAGAGCGCAGCGTCGCCAGCAAGATATCGAAATCGACGGCATTAAAGGCGTTACTGAAATCTAGCAGAGCTAGAACGGTAAGCCTGTCGTCCATACCTTTGCGAATGTCGTCGGTGATCTTAACAATGGCGGACACAGTGCTATGCCCAGGACGAAAACCGGATTGGAAAGGATTTAGGAGGTCTTGCTTGTTCAGGAATTGGTTAATTTGGGAGTGAACAAGACGCTCAAGGACTTTGGACAGAAAAGGAAGAATAGATATTGGGCGATACTCGGAAAGGATTAGGTTTCTTAGGCAAAGGAATGAGTTGCGCGTCTTTCCAGATTGCTGGAAAAACGCCACAGGAGGTGGATTTGTTGAAAATTGAACACAGGATAGGAAGGATGACGTCAATGATGGGCATCAACATGTTCCTACTGATACTATCACCGCCAACAGCGTTGGAGGAGATCGACACAACACTCTTCTTAACATCACTTTCAGTGAATCGAATAAACGTAAAAGGAGAGTAGTCAGGAGTAGGCATGGCAGAAAGATGATTTAAAGTAGATGTTTTTACTGCTTCCGATATAGAGGATGGTGAGGTAAAGTATTGATTGAGAGCGTCTAAGTCCAAATCACCTGGAGTAAGATTCGGTTGTGATTTGCCTACTCCCATAGACTTGAGAAATTTCCAGACTCTGGCTGGATTTTCATTTTGAACAGATTTGGGAACGTGTCGGCGCATTGCATCTCTACACACCTTATTGCAGTGATTTCGGATCTGAACATATTTCTCTCTATTAGTTTCTGTGGGGCGAGATTTGAAACGTGATTTTGCAGCCGCTTTCTTGTGCAATAATGACTTGATTTCGTCGGAGAGCCATGGAGCAGGGAGATGTTTGATTTTAATTTTACGTAGAGGAGCATGGACATCATACAGTTGAGTTATGAGCGTATTAAAGAGTGCTACTTGATCATCCACCGAGTCAGCGTCAATAACGGGGCCCCAATCGATCTTTCGCGCGTCATCGATAAGAGAATTGTGATCCGTGCTACTAAAATTGCGTTGCACGATGATCCTGGGCTTATTTTTTGGAGGCCTTATTTTATACGATAGATATATTTAAAAAAAAAATCATAAATGTTCTCAGAGTTGGCCTTCGGCCCCACACTAGGCTCGGTGGCCCGTGCTGTGGATGCCAGGGAACGAAAGTAAAAACACATATCCAAATTGTTATTTTGGTCTAATCCCAGTTCTAGAAGATATTGTGTGAGGGTGAGAGTGGGTGCATGTGTGTGAGGGTGTGTGTGTATGAGGGAGAGGGTGTACGTATGTGTTTGTGTTGTAAGTAAGTGACAGAGATAGACTATGTATAAGTACGACTAAGTCGAAATCAAACGAGTGCCAGTTCGTTTCCAACCTCAAATTGTGGCAGGTTATAATAGAGCCCAATCACAACACTGAGCGTATCCGAGTGATAAAGTTTTCAGTATCCTCATACGACAAAGACCCTAGCCATTCACGCACCACTCGCTTTACTTTCGTGAACCGTTCACACATGATAAATGGGAGAGCCTTGACAGTTTCATTATAGATTCGTGGAAGCAGATATTTAGGATGTCTGGCAGCAAAAGCGGACCTAATATCGCAAACTGGTAGTCTAAAAACTCTTCTCGATGTCACCTTTGCGAGCCGACTCGACCCCTTCACCGACTTATTCAATTCAATTCAATTCATTTATTCATACCATAAATTCATAAGAGCACTTGGTAACGTCATTTACAAAAAGGCAAAGAATCTGTGTACATAATATGATGCAATTTGTAACGGGCCATGTACGACCTCGTTAACAGAATTCAAATCAAACTTCTTTAAAGTATTGCGTTTCAATTTTATTTTTAAATATTCCAATTTTGGGATTCTTTTGTTTTTTGGATGTCAGAGAAAAATTAGGGACGTCACTCGGTCACTCTCGAGGGGACTTGGGAAAACGCTCTCGAAAAAGAAACTCGAAAAAAAATGAATTTTCAAGTATAAATTTTCAAGAAAATATCCTTTAACTCGTGTGTTAAAAGTGCTACTAAGATCCGTAACCTATACTGAGATCCTGTTGTAATTTGGAGCTAAAATGAGGCATCGTGTAAAATAGACGAGGAAAGAAGGAAAGATCCTTCATATGTGAGTGCTAACATTTATATATTTTGCAGCATTTTCTAGACCCAGGAATCCTGAGTCGAGTCCAGGCGTGTCTTATGTCTTGGAAGACAGTCACGTATTTTACGGTGAAACTACAGAGCTCTGGATCGAGTCCAGGCATGTCAATGTATTTCTGAAGGAAATCTATGGAGTAGGTACTTTTTTGCTTTAAAAAAAAAATAGTTTCTAGTCCGTCTCTAAATTTCATCTGTGCAGCTTCGGAGAGAGGAAATATAGCCATGAATATCTGATGCAGAATGACTATTTGTTCAAATGAGGCTTTAGAGTAAATTTATATATTCGGTTAATTTTGAATGCAGGCAGCAAATAGAAATGAGTCTATTATGATTCACATTGAATCTGATGTTTTCCTAAGTGTTTTAAGATGACAGCGGTTATTCAAAATATGTATTAAATTTTGTACAAAATATTGTAATCACTGATTAATTAAGTTGTATGTTAGTTTATTCCTTGGGGTTTATAAAACTCTTAGTTCTTCAACTCAACTCTAATAGAATGAGTATTTTGGTCTGCCAGACTTGGAAGACGGTCTGAGAGCCAAGCATAGCCGAGCTCGTTAGTTTCCTGTTACTTAGAACGGACAGGATTCTGACACTGTGACTTTCCTTCCGAACTTGCAGGGCAATATTCTGATTTTATTACTATCTAGGTAGTACTTAGTAGATTAGATTATAATCCCCAAAGAATACCTTTTTTTGGGTAAAGTGTAGTCACTTACCCCGATTTGAGATTTTCTTTGTTATTTTATTTCCTCAAGTCTAGGGCCTTGCGAAAAGAACGGTCACAAACTTTGCAATGAGACGTGAGCATCCTCTCGGAGACCGTCTATGCTGTTTAAGCCAAAAATAATAAACCAAACTAAAATTCATATACTTGTTTTTCATTTGTAGTAAAAGTAGATAGCTATATAATTCTGTAGGCAGGCAGGTTTCAATATCGATTATCTTATCATAAGTAGGACTGTTGAACTTTTAGATTTAAACTCACAAAACTTCTCTTACAGATATCTAATTTTTGCGACCGATTGTTCTGTCGTTAACTATTATTTATGTTTAACTGTAGAGTTCATTTGCAGTTTCACATTATAATGCTCTTGTTTTGTGAATTTGATCGAGATTTCAAATAACTTCAGATGCCCTTAACTATTCTTTCTTTGTAGGTAAAATTACTTCTGGCTTTACAGTTCTCTAAATTCGGAGACCTGTAAGCTAATGAAATATCTTTCTTTAGTTTGTTATCTTTTGATTCAGCCAAGTTTTCGGTAAGATCTAAATTTAGTATATTTCTATATTCGAGAGTTTTAAATTAGTACTGTGGATTAATAAGGAAGCGATGTTAACTTTGATAGAATGAATTTCATTCTAGGACTTGGTTGATTCTAGAGTTCACAAACTGCATTCTAAACATTTAGGCAGACTAAAATCTACATCGATAACGAGCTGGAAGTTCTGCTGCTGCTGCTACTACATACTTCTAACTGTAGGTATATCTAGGGTTTTCTCTAACTGTATTTTAGTAGGTAAATTATACAATTTTTCTTTCTTAATTCTTTATTTCCTAGGCATATATAGGTAAACCGGTCTTTTCATAGAGCTAAGGGTATGGCGGCTACAACGTAGGTCCTTTAGGTTCCATTAGACGTTCACTTCGGCCAATCTAACAATCTTCTATCAACAAACTTAATAATCTTTTAAATTCAAATCCTTAACTATATCCAATTTACATAATTCTTTCCTTTAAAAGCCTTCAGCTTAATTTAATATGTTTTGGTCTTCAGCCAGAGTAGTTATTTAAATTACTCATTTTATTTTGATGTGGTGCCGCAAACCAGGATTAAAAAAAAGGAAAATTATATATTTTGAATGGAGAGGTTTCAGTTTTAAAACCGCGGAAAAGTTTACAGCAGCGGCTCCTTTACAAATTACAACGTCAAAAAGAATAAAGCAGCTGTAAAGGGGCCTAGTCATTTACATGCAGCTGTAAAAAGGCTTTGTCGAAGACAAATTAACAAATAATCAATACACACATTATACAGATACTACATTAGTACAAACAATCTAACATCAAAAGTCTTAAAAATCTATTAATTTACCTTATTGCAAGATTCTAATTTCGACACATTTCTATTCCTAACGTTACTATCTTTAACAAAGTCGTCTATATTATAATATGCCTTACTCAATTAGTAGCTTTTTATTTCATTTTTAGACTTGGTTATGAATTTTTAATACCGTTTTTTGGATAAACAGCTGTCGTACTGAAGGAACAGCGGCCTCCCTATACAACTCACGCGTGGGGAACCTGAAAGGTTTCCTCAGCATGATTTTCAATACTGCACGTTGGGCTCTTTCAAGCTCCAACATGATGGACTTGGCAGCACCCCCCCAAGCCAGGCTGCAGTAGATTAAAACCGATTGACCAAGTGTCATATAAACCATCGTGAGAGTCTTCAGATCGCAGGAGGAGCGCAAACACTTCATCACGTAAATGAATTTTCTGATCCTTCCCGCAAGTTTGGAAATATGGCATTTGAAGCAAAGTGACTCATCCAACTCAACGCCAAGATAACGAATCCTATCAACCCGGCTGATAGGTTCGCAGCTACACAATCCGGGGGAGCTGTTACTCGGTTTGGCAGCACAGGAATGCACCTTAATATGAAAATCGCTAGAAGATTCTGATTTTCGGGATTTATAAAATGCGATTAATTTGGTTTTCGTAGCATTGAGGGTCAAAATGTTATTATTCAACCATTTAGCCACCAGCCGCATACCATCCTCCGCACTATTCCTGACATTTGTCCACGTCCTGTCTATAAAGATCACCGTTGTATCATCGGCGTAGCAAATAATGTCAGCCCCTGCAAGACCAAGGCTTAGAATGCAGTTGATGTATATTGTAAAGAGGGTGGGTCCTATAATGCTACCCTGCGGCACGCCAAAGCTCACAGAAAGCATGTCACTGAAGGAATCGCACGACCCCATTCTAACACGTTGCCTGCGGTTGGTTAGATAGCTTTGAAACCAGTTTTGCGCAATACCTCTGACTCCGGCTGACTCTAGCTTTTTTAGAAGTAGTGAAGTCGAAACCGTGTCGAAAGCCTTAGCGAGGTCAAGGAATACCGTCAGGCAGCACAGTCCACGATCTACAGCATCAGAAACAGTGTTGGTGAGTAAAACAACAGCGTCCTTCGAAGATTTGCCACGTCTGAACCAAAATTGTCTCTCAGATAGGAAATCGTGTGCTTTGAGATACTCTACCAGCCTGTTGTTAACTATTTTTCAAGAATCTTCGAAAAAACACCAAGCTACGAAATGGGTCTATAGTTACTGGGTAATTTTTTTGGACCATCTTTATGAATGGGCATGACCACTGCCAGTTTCCAAGCATCCGGAAATCTACCACTTTCCAGGCTCAAGTTACATAATTATGTGTGTAAGTGGAATTAATAAATGAGGTTTTATAAACTGTCTAAAATTATTGCAGATGACTATTTCGAAAACTTTTATAGTAGAGCGGCCTGAATGATGTTCAGCGAAATCGTTTATTACACAGGAAGGATGAACATCGAACAGAAATAAAAGTGGTCTAGTGCGAATCTGACTCGCCCATGAAGGCTTCCGTAGCAGCAAGGAATATAATATAAAAGTTCTTGTAGTTCGTTGTTACTTTAATCAGTGTTTTAACAATAGTGAATTTATGACATATTAAAATAAAACTACTTACTAGATCTCATTCAAACCAATTTTTTTTTATGTTTTCCTGATTTCTCGAAAACCTCTGAACCGATTTTAAAATTTCTTTTTGTGTTCGGATGGGTATGCTTTCCGAATGGTCCCATATAAATATGAACCAAAAACTAAAATTTGCGTACAATTTTCTGGATGACGTAGTTGTAGATTTCACAAAAGTCGACCCTGTCAATACAAAATTGTGTAAATGCTTTCATGAAAACTTGTTTTAACCCCCAACCAAAAAAAAGGGTGTTATAAGTGACGTCGATGTCTGTCTGTCTGTCTGTCCGCTGTTGCACCGTAGTAGAGCTCAAACGAATGGGCCTATTTCAATGTGTTTTTTTTATTTCAAGGTTAATACCCTAGCGAATGTTGTTAGCTATGTCTGGTTAATGTCGATTAAATATGGCCGCCTCCACAAAATGCCGGACAAAATATTTCTTCACAACCTTCCTCAATATTGGTATCAAATAAAAGGGCTTGACTAGTAGAATACTATACACTATAACAAATTTCAAATCCAAAATGGCCGCCACCACAAAATGGCGAAGTATATTATATTTTTCATTACTACCTCAATATTATGGGTATCAAACGAAAGGGCTTGACTAATATAATACTTTGCTTTTTGTGACAAATTTCAAATCCAAAATGGCCGCCACCACAAAATGGCGAAGTATATTATATTTTTCATTACTACCTCAATATGGGTATCAAATGAAAGGGCTCGACTAGTAGAATGTTATACAGATAACAAATCCAAGGTTAGGGGTAAATCAAAATTTTTAATATTATTCTTGTGCACTAAAAAGGGTAAATAAAATATTTTCGTACAAAAAATTAAACCGACTTCAAAACCACAAATAGACACTCAAAAGCGAAAAATAAACTAAAATCATTATTATAAGCGCTACTCACTCATCTATTTGAAGTCGGTGCCAGTCAGGTAAAAAAGTTAGTAGATTGATGCTATATAGGCACATGGTTAGTAGGCACAGGTAAATAGTATCTATCCACTACCTGTTAGAATTGGCTGGCACCGACTTCAAATAGATGAGTGTGTAGCGCTTATAATAATGATTTTAGTTTATTTTTCGCTTTTGAGTGTCGTCTATTTGTGGTTTTGAAGTCGGTTTTTTTGTGTACGAAAATATTTTATCGTTGATAGTTTACATGGTAATGTACATCACACACTTTTTTTATTTTTGTCATTCTCCTATTTTAGCATTTTTGAAGTTTTGAAGACTTATACATAAATATGTAAATAACCCACACGTAAGGTATTGATGGAAAAAAAATGGAGTTTCAGTTCTAAGTATGGGACACCCCCAAAATTTATTGTTTTTTTGAATTTTTTGTATGAAAATCTTAATGCGGTTCACATAATACATCTACTTACCAAGTTTCAATAGTATAGCTCTTATAGTTTCGGAGAAAAGTGGCTGTGACATATGGATGGGCCGATAGACAGACAGACATGACGAATCTATAAGGGTCCCGTATTTTTCCATTTGGCTACGAAACCCTAAAAACATTGGCAGTCATAGGAACTGCCGATAGTAGGTAGTGAAAACTTATAAACTCAGAATTTGATAACTTACTTTGGAAACTACGGAACCCGGAACGTAAAACCGGATGGCGTGGCCATAAGCCATGCCATGGCCATCTAGAAATGCTGACGGACCAATGGGAAATACTGGCGGATTTCTAGATAGCCAATGGCTATGGTCCCAAGTTCACCCAAAGATGTTTATCGTGATGCGTGACCCGACCCGAGCAGGGTGAGCATCACGCTAGAATTCAATTCACAGCCCACGAAAACTTTGTCTTGGCGCGCCAAAAGAAGTTTTCACTTCAAAAGATAACATGGTTATCATCTAACGTCAAAGTACCTACTCATTACTGCCAATAAATCGAGTGCAAACTCGATAGGGTTATGTCGTTAACTGAGTTGTTCCAATGCCCATCTTCCAGGTTCTTCATCAGACCCAGGTCACGGATGAAAAATAGTTACTTTATAACAGATACATCACACTCGAACAAAAGTGCAAATACCTACACGATAATTACCTAAACTGTCTTATACAGCTTACCTCGGGTTAACTTTAAGTAAAAATACACATTTGCTCGCACACAAAGAGTCGAGAATATCATGCCCTGTCATCTGCTTACGTAACTAACCAAACGTTGCACAAAGTATGAAAAGGTGTAAACTAAATCCCACCAAAACATTCTGTAAAAAACTAGCTAAGTCTCGATGGAGCTGTATCTCTAATTACTTAATGAAATCTAGACAAAGCCGAGCCAAGTCTAAGGTTCCTTACTGCGATTTCTTTATTATTGTAGTTAATGTTATGTGACTTGAGTTTATGGGAAGTACTAGTTCTATTTTGATGATCATGAGTGAGTGTCGTAAATGCGAAACTTTGCCTTCGCTTAACTTCGGCACTAAATGACGTACAGACTTCAAATTTTGGATTATAAGTATGTGATTATAGCTTACTAGATGACGAAAATTTCATATCCAGAGCGTCTCAAATAGGTGCCTGAAAATGCAGCGAAATGGTTCCAGTAAAGGATGGTACGGCAATGTTTGCTTCGCGCTCGACTTGGCAGGGGCACTACCGTGCCCCCAGATTGTAGATTGTACTCGTAGTATTAAATGTTCATGAAATGTGTGATAATTTTTTGTTCTTAACAAAATTCTCTGTTAATAAAATATAGTGTTGAAAATGTTCGAAATCTTGTAAATAATTTTAATAAATAGTCAAATCGGAAGCAAGAATAAAGTTTAGATTGCGATTGAGAAATGCGTCAGCATTTCTAGATGGCCAATGGGAAATGCTGCTGAATTTCTAGATGGCACATGGCCATGGTTTCGAGTTAACCCGAAGATTTCTTTCATTTCTGAGCGTGATGCTCGAGGTCAATTTGCAGTCTACGAAAAATCTGCCTGTAATGCGCCAAAAGAAGTTTTCACTTTAAAAAACAACATTTGTCATCATGGTGGATTGAAAGTATCAATAGGTACCTTTATCATTTATGTACTTACGTCAGAAATTTGAAAAACATACATATTTTTATGAATAGGCCGGAGGGTCTACCGCCTAACTAAAACTGTCTTAGCTTTGATATTGCTCTCTCTTTTCTTTTCGCTTGAAATTATAGAGACAGCAATAGCAAGGCCATAGCCGATTTAGTTAGGCGGTAGAAGGGCGGGTAGCACAATGCTCAGTTTATTAAATTCAAGTGAACTACCTGGACTTTACTCTTGCTTGAGTGTGAGTTGTCACTGTTGAGGTTTTATACCTATCCTATATAGAATATTCTATATAGGTATATATATCCTATATATATATATATATATATGATATATATAAGGTTCTTCTATATAGGTATATATATATATACCTATATATATATATATATATATAATAATATATATACCTATATATATATATATATAGCTACCTATATAGATACCTATATAGAAGAACCTTATTTGTTTGTAATGTTAGTGGCTAGTTAAATTCAAACTAGGAATGAAGTGTTTATATCTTTTGTTTTTTTCCTTCTATCTTGTTATAACGTGCAAGATAGACATGTCGTAAAACTCGGATTAAATATGTAAATGAAGAAGCATTATATTATTATATCCCACAGTTACGTGACTGCAAACACCAATATGGCTTACTACGTCAGTACTCACTACCCGCAAAACAAGTTGTCAAAGACTGGCTAGAATATTTACATCTATTCATTTTATAATAAAGAAGTTTCCATTTTTGAAGTGAAAATTTCTTTTGGCGCGCCTAGACAGAATTTTCGTGAGCTATGAATTTAAATCCAGTGTCGCGCTCGGGTATGATAATTGCTTTTCGGGTAAACTTGGGATGCTAGAGCGAGAAACAAATTACAGTGAACAAGCGCGTCGGAGCGAGAAAGATAGTATAGCCCCTGTTTACCTGCATTTATTATATTTATGTCTTTTTATTGTGAATTTAACTTCTAGGTACTTACCACATTAATGACATTAATTAAAATTGTCACGAAGTATTAAATTTGCATTTCACATCGATTTAAAAAAAAATTGGTTGCCTGTAAAGTCGGTATACGGGCGAAAGTTTTACGTGACAACGACTTTGAGTGGTAAAATAATTTTACGGAAGGGACGCGTGCCTTTCACTTTTTATGTCTGTCTCTCTCGCTCTTAGGCGGGCTAACCATGCCCGAGTGGAAGGGACGCGTGCCTCTCACTCGCTCTCGTTGTGAGCGCATAACGTGAGCGGAGCGTAACGCAGTTTCTTGAAGTGTCACCCGGCAAACTAATTTATAAGACGTTGTCACGTCAAAAGTTTTTGTTGTAATATACTCGTATTACTGTTTTATCACAGCACTTACACTACGCAAACACACAAAATGATCCCTATTTTCATCTCAGTACTTACACATACACTATAAACACAAAATATTTATGCATTTTTAACGAAATACCTATAAAATAAGTAAATACTAAAAATTTGCTAGTCAAACGCTATTTCCGAAACGCGTAATTTTTTTTTTCTTGGCTATAGATACTAATCTTTCAGCCACATGTTATTCTCGTGTTGCTGTCCTTACTAGGTATATTCAATTTCAATTTAAAAATCGTTTTCATTTTCATTATTAAAATTATATAGCAGTCTTTATATAGCTAAGTATTTCTTATTTTACTTCTGCCATGCGGTCTTAGGCGCACCCTTTTTTTTGTTTTATTTTAAAGCTACAATAAAATCCAGTGTTTTTACGGTTTAAATATCTCAACAAATGACGAAGTTATGAAGCTTTTCCTTCCCATTTTAAAATAAATGACGCGCGGCCGGCCAAACACCGCGTTGACGTCACAAGACTGGATCGATCTCGCGAACGACGCAGCGCCCAGGCGTCTGTTTGCCGAAGCTCGTAGTTAGTACTCGTTAGCTCAACACAACAGCAGGAATTATCATGTAAAAAAAAAACTAAACTACATTATAAATACTGTATCGTGCCTAAGGGCTATATTTCACCGGGACACCATGGCGGCGCAACCAGTTGCGCCACCGTGGTGTTCGTAAGCTACCAAACTAGACACCATATCACCATACAGACACCAGAGTCGCCACGCCACACTGAAGACAATATCAAAATGGACCTCGAACTCGAAGAGATAGCACTACTGCTGTATGTACGTAGGAAAAGAGAGTTCAAGAGAAAAAAAAAAGTAGTGGGTTCATCCTTATTTAGCCGATCGCTGTAACAAAGGACAATTCGTCAACATATACGACAATCTACGAAGATATCCGGATAAGTTTTTTAGCTATGTGAGGATGTCCGTGAAGTCCTTTGATGAGTTACTGACTTTGTATGGCGGCGCAACCAGTAACATTCTGTGCACGCGTCCGAGTTGGTGGCGCCGCCAAATTGGTTGTGCAACCAAATGGACACCAGGTGAGTAACTCTCTATAGAGCTGTATACATTTGGTTGGTAGCGGCGACTGGTTGCACCGCCATGGTGTCCCGGTGAATGAATGTTACTGGTTGCCGCCCAACAAAAGGTATACAGCTCTATAGAGAGTTACTCACGCTGGTCGCGCCACCACTACGCGTGCACAGAATGTTACTGGTTGCTACTAACTACTATAGCGTTGTATGGTGTCTCACTCACTCGGCCGCCAGTCCGGCAACTTTACTTCAGGACTGATTGATTTTCTTAATATTGTGTCTTTCTTCAACAAATCATTTTCACACGAAGTCAGTAACTCATCAAAGGACTTCACGGACATCCTCACATAGCTAAAAAACTTATCCGGATATCTTCGTAGATCGTTGTATAAAATATGTTGTCCTTTGTTACAGCGATCGGCTAAATAAGGATGAACCCACCACTGTTTTTTTTTCTCTTGAACTCTCTTTTCCTACGTACATACAGCAGTAGTGCTATCTCTTCGAGGTCCATTTTGATACTGTCTTCAGTGTGGCGTGGCGACTCTGGTGTCTGTATGGTGATATGGTGTCTAGTTTGGTAGCTTACGGACACCACGGTGGCGCAACTGGTTGCGCCGCCATGGTGTCCCGGTGAAATATAGCCCTAATAGTGAAATGTAGCTAAGTGTACAAACACTACTGTGACAACCTCGGAAAACTATTCTTTTACGTCGTCAAAACAGAAATTACGTGATAAATGGTCGGAAAAATCAATAGGCACGGTACTCCTACGAATACCAATTAGATGTAAGTATTTGTCTAAATCTATCGATAGAAATATGTAATATATTAACATAATCATGTAACTTTCAAGTGTACATTACATGTACACTTTCAACGAATATTGGTTTGAATGAGATCTAACATTGGTTTGAATTGGTAAGTAGTTTTATTTTAATACGTCATAAATTCACAGTTGTTAAAACACTGATTAAAGTAACAACGAACTACAAGAACTTTTTTATATTATGTTACTTGCTGCTACGGAAGCCTTCATGGGCGAGTCCGACTCGCACTTGACCACTTTTATTTTCAAAGGTAACAGACTGTTTCTGAAAAAAGACGATACCTCATAATAGTGTGATTGCCAAATGACCAAGGTAGATACAAGTACACAAAAACGGTCTACTGGAGTAAAAAGTCCACGCCACACGCTCAAAACTGTAAACTGTAACGCACTGTAATTTCGAAGCCATGTGTGAAATGCCGCTAACATAAAAAAACATTGTGAAGAAACCGACATAATATATACCTAGAATCTTTCGAGTTCGTGTGTCATCCACCAACCCGTACTGGGCCCTCGTGATGGATTAAGACCTGGGCTCTCCTTGTGAGAAAAAGCCCTGAGTCCCAACTGAGAAAATTTAGTGGGATGGATATGCTATGTTATGGTGCACTTATGAGAGTGTTACGGCTAATCGGGATAACGGAAACTGCTGATCGGAGCCTCTCGTTTTAATCCAACGTGCACCACTGTATTTACGGAGTCATGTGCGTAATGCCGTTAATTTAAGAGGACGTGTTTCGAAAACGAGTATAAAAATAAAGACGCGGATAAAAGCTAGTATATTTTTTTATTTATAAGCATTTTTATTTGCGACAACCCTACCCAGGTCTAGAGATTTTCGGCGATTCTTCCAAGATCAAACACGTCGATTTCGAACTACTGGTAAAGTATATCTATATTTATACTGTGAGACTGTAATCTCACTCTGTGGCCTCTGTGCTTGGATATTTTATTTAGCTAAAGTATGTGGGCTTTGTCATGGCAGCACCGGTACCATAAACAAAATTGTATGGCGAAGCGAAATGGTATTTGGATTTGGCTTTGATTATAATTGTAATTCATTAGAGAAACGAATGTTGTTTCTTGGTTTCTTTTAATCGTAACAAATAAATCATATCTTTATTATTGGAAGCGTTTCAAATTAACAGTGAAATGATGAAGCTAGTCGACCAAGTTGTCCGTAGCTTCAAAGTTGCAAAAGTGTTTCGGGAAAACACGGACAAAATAAACAGTATAGACTTTTCACCGAACGGAGAAACGTTGATTTCATGTAGTGAGGATGATCAAATCGTTATTTATGATTGCGAAAAGGGATCTCAAGTTATTACAGTAAACAGCAAAAAATATGGTGTGGATTTAATACATTTCACACATGCTAAGAATACCGCCATTCACAGTTCGACTAAGGTTGACGATACCATTCGTTACCTGTCTCTCCACGACAACAAATACATCAGATATTTTCCGGGACACACTAAAAAAGTTGTCACGTTGTGCTTATCTCCTGTTGAAGACACATTTTTATCAGGTTCATTGGACAAAACTTTGCGTTTGTGGGATCTTAGATCACCCAATTGTCAAGGACTAATGCACTTGTCTGGAAGACCAGTCGCAGCATACGACCCAGAAGGACTCATTTTTGCCGCTGGTGTCAACTCCGAGAGCATCAAATTATATGATTTACGGTCATTTGACAAAGGCCCTTTTGTAACCTTCAAACTGAATCAAGAGAAAGAATGTGATTGGACAGGGTTGAAATTTTCTCGTGATGGTAAAACCATGTTGATCAGCACAAACGGCTCGATAATCAGATTGGTTGATGCATACCATGGCACTCCACTGCAAACCTTCACAGGCCACTTAAATAACAAAGGGATCCCAATTGAAGCATCATTCAGTCCAGATTCTCAATACATATTCAGTGGCTCCACTGATGGAAGGGTTCATGTATGGAATGCTGACACAGGATATAAAGTTTGCGTTTTAAATGGAGACCATCCTGCACCCATCCAATGTGTCCAATTCAACCCAAAATTCATGATGCTAGCGTCGGCATGTACTAATATGGCATTTTGGTTACCTACAGTAGATGATATTTAAATTTTACGGTGTTAAACTTTCTATAATTAGTGTTAAAGACAATTGACTTTTGATGTTATTTCCGAGCTGATCTTCATTGATATGATAATGAATTGAATATTCATTGTAGCAACAGTGTTTGTATTGTAGGTATTGATCTAACTGTTCTTGGATATCATTAAGGTTACTGCCTCCTCATCGTGGAAATTAAATATACGATATTGTAATACATATGACGCCATAAAACTGGTTTGCCATTACATTACAGGCAGCCAGACGGTGCTCAGTCATTGAGGAAATAAGTGAAGTTGCACCAATTGTAAGTTATAATATTATCCAATAGAAACTCTTGTTTTGGACTTATGATTCAACTTAAGGATACTGACCTGATATATGGGCATGTTGACATAGTTTAAAAAAGATTGAATAGAAAGGCTATGCATTTTTTAGTATATGCCAGATGTTACATGAAAAAAAGAACAAAGCTGAGCAAGTCAACCAATAATTATGTAACTTAATATGTATGAACCTGCCGTTAAAGGGGGATAAATGGCAATAATTCAACATAAAATATCTACGTCAACCTGGCCCTTTTAATACATTATACAGTGTTGAATGAAAACTGTTGCAGCATAAGAAAGGAAAATTAATTTGAGACGTTAACTGAAATGTTAAAGAAAAACATAAATATTCCATTAGTTACTAAAACTTAGTGAAGATATATGGCTATTGCTTTCTGATGACCAGTTACAATATTTATTTTCAATATGATGAGTTGTTGTAGTTATTGTGGCAAAAAGTGGGACTATAGAAAAACATCATTAAATCACATCTTAAACTAATTTGAGGTCAAAAATTGTACTTATTTGTGCAAACAATACTGTATTGAATGACTAATATCAATACATAAATATGTGAATTAGTTTTTATGTAATTATTGTGGTAAATACATGTCCACTCTTCATAGTTAGTAACTTTCTTTAGGCATTTTCCTGCCTCTATAGGCACTAGACATCTACTTAGTGTGATAACCTCACACAGTTCACAACCAACATCAGCTTATTGGTAAGTTGATGTAAGAATTTGTTCAGTAAATACTTGTGCCAGCTTTTTTATAGGTTGATGTATCTATTTTATTTCAAATAACATGAGACTAGTGTAAATTAATTGGCATATTCTTCAATTTGTATTGACTATTCACATTATTATTTAAAACTAGCTGCACCCTGCCACGCTTTGCTGTGGCACATTGTGATGCAAAAATTAGATAAAAACAATCCTTGATGCGGATTATAAATCATTATAAAATTTCAGCTCGATCGGTGCAGAACTTTTTGAGTTTTTGAAGCGTACACAAACCAACATAACATTTTAGTATATAGAGATGTAACAAACTTCTTACTAAAGCAACACTGATAAATATTTTAGTTTCTTGTAATGTTTGCAATATACCTCAGTTTCTGTCTATAAAATGTGACTTTTTTATTAATTTAATCATCTCCTTGTTGCTCATTTTCAACTTTTTTGGAGATGTGATTTCTGCAATAATATAAAAAAGTGTAATGGTGTAAATGTCAATTTTAAATAATGTATTTTAATTGATGAATAAAATAAGATTATAAGGTCTCATTCATCATTATATTACAGTATATTTTTTTTGTGGAAAAAAATGGCAGAGCTTGAGCTAGCTGTTTTTTGACTAAAGTATATTATAATAATTATGTGTAATTTAATTTAATTCCAAACATTTCAAGTTTGATTGATGATTAATTGAAATTACATTGGAATTGAAAAGAAAACTAAGAAACAATGTATGAAAAACTCCGCCTTATAGAAGTCTATTATTTTATTGTTTCTGCCCTAGTTCATGAAATAACTTTCAAGCTAAAATCATCTAGCGAATTAAAAGATGCTCATAATTGATATCTATATCAAACCAAATCTAGGTATTTTACACTTATTAGCTTATTACTATATTTTACTTATATAAAGGTAACATTTCTAAATACTTGGAATTACATTTTTGCTATTACTATTTAAAATAATGATAACAAAATTATGGTTCTGCACAGGTGAAGGACAGTCAATGTATGGGTTTCAAAAGCTTTACGTTTGTTATATTTATGTACTTTAGTAAGCCACTCTGTTTTTTTTTATAGGAACCTATGACAGTTGGCCGCATGTATCTGGTCCTGCCTCTTTGATTATCTGTGATGATGAGCAATCTATTATGAATGACAAATTGTACCATAAGGACTGTTCTTAATTTATGCAGACCCTAAGGTTATAACTGCCATAAGTTGAATCCCCCTGTAGTTGTAGTGACTATCCTTAATTTCATCATCATTTGATCTTCCTCACTCCCTGTGGGGGAGGGAAGGTCAGGGGCTGGCCCTTAATTTGTTAGGTAGCCTTGTCATTATTTGCCTGTGTAACTTTATTAGTGTAAGAGAAGTGTGCTGATGTTACCTACAGGGTGTTCAGTAAGACATGTTTTGAAATGAGTTCAGTGCATAATTGTAGGTTTTATTAGGTACAAAACCTACATACACACTGTATAACAAAAATTCAATGGAATGATTTTTTCTCTGTTGTCTCTCTCGACAGTTTAAAGACACGTTTAGAGGCAACTTAAATGGATAATCAAAAGACAGATTTCCGGAAGCAAAACATAATAATTACACACAAAGTTTTTTTTTTGAGGTGTAACAAAAATCTTGTCTTACTTAGTTTGATTGCTGACCACTATGTCGCAAGAAATTCACTACATATACTATACACTAGCTCTTTTGATTTAACATCTAGGTTTCTATTAAGAATTTGTTGCCTTTGGGCCCATCCATCACACGAATTTCATGATTTTATACCCCTCCCCGGTCCTTGTCACAGTTGGTCACATTTTTTGAGACTTCCCCCTACATAGTGTGATGTTACATATTTTGCAATTTTCGTTTAAATTTAGTGTTTTAATACTTAGATATGAAATACAACATTTTTTTAAATAAGACGTCACAAAATTTGAGACCGCTCCCCGCCCCTTGTCACACAATGTCACACTTCATCAACCCCTTCCCTTCCCCGTGACGTGTGGCGTAATTTATGGAAGGCCCTTTCCCAGGTCAATTATGACAAAATTGAAAGTATTAAATTGAATTTCTCACACATATAGCATACCTATATATATAAAGTGAGCACATGTCACATTTAAAACAAAAAAGTCGTCATCATTCAAACTCTATTCATTTGGTGAGCTTTGATGCCACAAACACTGACGTCATGTCGAATTAATCATCATCAAAAACATCCCTTTTCAACGTGGCTTTTAAAACTATTACAACAAGCTATAAAAATAGAAAACCTCAATGTACAAAATCTAAAACGAAACCGTTTAATGAGAAGTTTTATCTTAAAATTGGGACTACCTGACAATGACTATGTATTCATTGTGTAATATATTATGTATTACATCCAATAGTTATACCTATGTAAATAAATATGTTGATTTCCTCTATAACCACTAATTTTATTTTATTTGCCTATCTGAACACCCAGTACAAGTAGAAACGTCCACTCTTACGCTTTTACCTGGCATAAAATAAGGCGTTGAACTACCAATGAAGACCAATCGTAATAGGCATGATGACTAAAAAACGAATTAGTCAATCAGTTATGTAGATTAGTAAAAAAAATGTACGCTTACTTTTTTCTTTTGTTTCATACACACGAAGATACAGTGTTTAGAAGATTCGAGTGACGTCACTTCATTGTACGAAGACGTGACGTCACAACACCCGCTCCAGAAGTTTGATGATCTATGTCTTTGTCGATTATGAATATAGTAATACCCCAGACTTACGCGATAGGTGGGTCCGAGTGATAGTCGTGTAAGTCGAATTCGCGTATGTCGAGTTTCGATTTTGCCCATAGGTAAATACCTACGCATAAAGTTTGTGTATACGGTTTTTTTTTAAGATAAGTAAATATTGTGCGTTGTAAACGTAAAACAAGTTCACGCCAAACACGTCTGAGCTTATGGTAAATCGAAGACTGACAAAGAGGAGTGGCCAAATGAGAAAACTCGTATCTCCGATTTGCATAAGTCGGCGGGGTACCACTGTACTTTGATAAAACAAAAAACGTGTCCTATATATTTTTCCATAGTCTACCTGACTGACGGGCTAATTCGAATGGTAGGCATATTTTTGACCCAGTCATCGTTTCAATTGGTTGCTAATCCGTCATCATTGCTTTTTACGCCAGATGACTGGATAACTTTAGCTAGATCTACACGCGCATCTTGTATGTGGTTTTTAGCTGAGATAGTTTTACTGGAGAGAAGGGAAAGTATGACATCTAACCATTTCGCACTGCAGATGTGCAAGACATCGGTTCAACTCACTCATCTCAGGCCTTTTCAATTTATAGGTGTGCGTAAATTACCTACTACGTTGATCATTCCTTTTTTTTTAATTTTAGAAAAAAAAAATCTGTTTATCTGCACTGTAATGTGAACGCCGCAAAAAAAGTTATTTAAGTAAGTAATGAAATGATTATTCCTAACATGTTTTAGTGTTTTTAATTTAAGATGTACCTACTATGATATTTAATAAAGTTATATAATTTCGAATATTTGAGTGTCTATTTATCCAGCCCACACAAAAAGTAAATAAACATATTAATTTTAACAGACTTCAAAAAAGGAGGAGGTTCTCTATTCAGTTGTATGTTTTTTTTTGTATGGTTCCGTACCCAAAGGGTAAAAACGGGACCCTGTTAGCCTATTACTGTGACTTCGCTATACCTCCGTCCGTCCGTCACCACGTACACAGCTGAAACGTCATAGCTATGTCGCAGCCGGATCGTATAATCCGCTGTATTACATTACGGCTAGCCGTTTTGAAAACCAGGGCCGTTTTGTAAAGCGGCGGTTTGACGATTAGTCAGATTGAAAGCGGCTGATTAAAAGACAGCCGGAATGTATTCGACGCCATACGTCATTCAAAACGGCTAGCCGTAATGTAATAAAGCGAAAGATTAGCCGCCGCTTTGACAATTTTTAGTTCCGATTCTTAACACTCATGGCGCTGTCTGCCATAACAACAACATGGCGTACGTGTTAGGGGCATGCCCAAAAATATAAATCGTGTATTGTATCGATATATCGCATCGTAACTGTATCGAACTTGGTTGTGGCACACCCTGCAATCGATACCGAACGCGGTATTATCGATTTCGATGACGGGCAGCGGCGTTTGCGAAGGGCTGGTTCGATATATGGTGACGTATCGTAACCGTATCGCATGCCTTTCATTTAATATGCGATAGGAATAAGTATATATCGTGCAATAGGGTTGTATACCTTGTTTATCGACCGGTTTTTAAAGGTCATACAAGTATACGCACCGACCTCGACACATCCCGACGAAGAGGTTGAGGCCATGTATGAGGACATCTCCAAAGCCATACATGTCTCGCCAACACATTTCACAGTTGTGATGGGAGACTTCAACGCGAAACTGGGCAAACGTAGCGATGATGAGTTGAGAGTGGGGAATTTCGGATATGGGCAGCGGAACCCAAGAGGGCAACGTTAGCGGATTTCTTGGAAAGGAGAGCCTTTGAACTCTTTTTCAAAACCACAAAGAAAGTGGACCTGGATTAGCCCAGATGGTTCCACAAAAATGAGATCGACTTCATTATGACGAAATCAGCAAGGTTAAGACCGGCAGCGATCAAATAATCATATGTATTTAGAATAGTTTTATTCAACAAAGAAATCACAAGCATTGATCAGCACTTAAACAACGCAAAAATAATAATTTGGATAAGCGCTGTGGATTTAACCTATTACGGCTTTCGGAAAGTGTGTGCCCAGCTACGAACGGAATGACAAAGGAGAACATAAACTAAACATTTATTAATCATATTTGACGGTACTACAAAGTTCAAAGATTATTTAAATCTACCTCAAGTCTAAACAAAAGCCGGCTGTTCTTGTTCCATAAACAATTTTGTCGACGTTATCATTCTCTTATTACTAATAACAATATATTCAATGGCACTGTCTATTATCGTTTAGTGATGATGTAATGAATGAATCAGCGGCATAGTTTGATACGATATGGTAATGCGATATTTTTATAAGAATGCGATATATCGAAGCGTATCGTATGGTCAAAATATCGCATTAAATATCGATATATCGTATAGTGCTGTATCGATATTCCGATATATCGTATCGTAACGGGCATCCCTAACATGGCGTTGAAAACAGTACGTGTTAGGGATGGGCAAATAAACAAAATATATCGATATAAATCGTATCGATACTCTCCAAATGTATCGATATATATTTTCAAAAATATCGATATTCCGAAATATCGATTTTTTCAAGAAAAAATAATTAAATATTATGCACTTATTTATTAGATAATTAAAAATGAAAATACAAAATATCTGGCATAATATTGACGTGACAAAGTCTAATAAATCGATGAACAGAAAAAGTGTCCCGTTACGCTCATTGTACGCTTGCGCCGCATATATCAGTGTTTGTTATGACGTTGTCACGTTAAATTATCGTTTGTAAACCAACCGACTTTACAGACAACTAATTTTATTATTTATTCATAATTCGTGCATATTTTACTGTTCAAAATTAACCATCACTGAAACCAGTATTCGTCTGCGTTATGTAGGTGTATTACTGCGCATTTAACCACCGTGTTGTCACTAGCTCCGTTCCGATCTACATATACAATAGTCTGATAAAGACATCAGCAGCACTCTTTCTTTAATGTGCTTACCTGTCAATCTGCTTCTATTATCTGGCACTGTTAAATTAACGACTGAAGCTACCCTTTCGGATGATACCGACGAAG
Organism: Ectropis grisescens; assembly: GCA_017562165.1. Taxonomy (NCBI): domain Eukaryota; kingdom Metazoa; phylum Arthropoda; class Insecta; order Lepidoptera; family Geometridae; genus Ectropis; species Ectropis grisescens. The sequence continues at coordinate 14,287,866 of CM029770.1, read as the reverse complement.
CTTGACATAATATTAGATAGAGCGATTTCCGAAAGAACCAGCGTAAAAATTTGGCAATTCATTCAAAAATAAATTGGATCTGACTTCCTCTAAAAAAAGCGGTTGGTCCAGATACTGGTTGAGCTTATTGGGGACAGATCCAGAGCTCGGAATCTCTGGCGTAGCTGTTTTCAGATTTAAAAGTTGCTCACGTCTGCACCAGATAGATATTTCATTTATTTTGCTTTTGCTGATGTTGCTCGGTCAGGCCTTACATCTGGAGAACGTTGTTCAGAATAAATGTGACACTGAAGAATATTTTGAGCGAATATAGTTGCTTGTGTTTCATATAGCATTTGATACTGCAATTGGAGAATTAAAGTGGATATATGCTTGAAAATTCGAGGCAAAATATCTTGTTTTCGATATCCGAAAATAAATATCGAAAATCGATATATCGAAAAGAAAAAAATCGTCGATATTTATCGATTATTTTCGGAAATAAAATCGATATTTTGATATATCGATTTTTTTTTCCCAAGCCTAGTACGTGTGTTGCTAAAGTGGCTGTGGATTCTGGTGTTCGGCGGAATCTTACACAATATTATTGGGTTGGTTTACCACCGTCCACCTTGCTAAAACTAAATCGGACCGGGTAGGTTAGGAAGGACCCAGATCCAACTCGGAGCACCCTGACTCCACCTACTCTTGTCGCTACTACCCCTAGAGCACACCCCAGACACTCCACTAAAACTCCATACAACCGCCGCTGTGGAGTTCTGGAGTTGCCTACTCTTCACACAACTACGCAGATGTCGTTCGTACACAACGGACCGGTAAGCTGGTTCACGCCACAGCGCCAATCATCTACAACAGGTTGCCACATGACGTGCGCGATGCGCCCTCAAAAGGAGCATATAAGCGCAAACTGAAAGACTGGCTTATCGAACAGGCATTCTATAAGTTCGATGTAATACTGGAAATTTCTTTAGTTTAAGTTATTGTAATTGGTTATTCAGAATTGATTCTCATTTGTTATTATTAGTACTTTTTTTATCTGACATGTTCATTTTTTTTTGTTTAATTATTATTATTAATTAATTTGGATGTGACATGTTTTATTATTATTTGAGTGATATCAGTAATTTATTTTAATATGACATTTTACATTACTATCTGACATATTTATACATATTGTGTTAAATGTTTAGTTATAATAATTAATTCTCGGATATACCGAGATATTTTTCATATACCTACTGTACCTATTTTAAGTTTGACATGTAACATAAATGGTTATGAATAAATATACATACATACATACATACACACGCGTGAATGTGTGCGTTAGCGCTAGGGCTACTGAATTGTTTTATTGAATAGTTGTGCCCCTTGAGTTCACCTGGTGACGTAGTCTATAAACTTGCTATAATGTTGAGTTACATAAATAGAATGGAGCCAAATTACACTATTCTAATTAAAAAGGGTGTTTGCACAGATTTCTAAATTGTTTCAGAAATCTGTGGGTGTTTGTCTTTGTATTGCCGCGTGAAATGAAACGAAACCGATGATAGATTAGATCAGGTACCTACCTAGATATCTATTTCTGTTAGTAAGTACACATTCGCATTTTATTTTACACTTACCCATGAAGGAAACTTTATTCTCTCACTACAATTATTCCTCCAGGCATTATCAATCCGTGCTTGGGCACATAAGTTACTGGCTGTGTGAGTTACGAACTTTGGGTTAAAAACGACTTCGTTATTATAAATTAATAAATATTGGTAAACAATTCACACACAACACCATCTGACTTGTAATATTATAAAGCAACGTTATTGAAAAGTTTCTAATCTTACGTTATTTTATCATTAGGAAATTAAATAAAACTTTTAATCTTGTGCCGTTTAGTTGACGGACAGCCGTAAACAGCACAACAACCCACCATGATGATATTTCGTTAGGAATTAGATGTTCGATACCAGCCCTTCGTTGAGTGCTCCTAGCGTATCCGAAACGGCCTGAGGGGTGAGGAAGCTTGAAATTGGCGGGGGGTGGGGAGTGTCCGTTCTATCTGTATTATCTATTCTATGCCTAGAGTGTATAAACAAGAACAAAATTAAAAATTTTGATCAACCCCCGACTACCTCGGTTTTGTTATCTGTACAACATTCTACTAGTCAAGCCATGAAAAAAGAAATGTATTTTTCCATTTTGTCGGAGCAGCCATCTTGGATTTGAAATTTGTTATATTTAGTACAAAGTATTCTACTAGTCAAGCCCTTTCGTTTGATACATCGAATTTTTTTTTCCATTACTACCACAATATGGTGTGGTAGTAATGGAAAAAAAAATTCGCCATTTTGTGGTAGCGGCCATCTTGGATTTGAAATTGTTATGGTGTATAGTGTTCTACTAGCCATGCCCTTTCATTTGATACCCATATTGAGGTAGGTTGTGAAGAAATTTTGTCCGCCATTTTGTGGAGGCGGCCATTTTGAATCGATTTTAACCAAACATAGCTAAGAACATCCGCACGGATATTAACCTTCAAATAAAAAAACCGCATCGAAATCGGCCCATCCGTTTGAGCTCTACGGTGCCACAGACACACAGACAGACAGACAGACATCGACGTCAAACTTATAACACCCCTTTTTTTTGGTCGGGGGTTACAAACGCGGGAGCCAGAAGCTCAAGGGAGGTCTCTCGGGCGCTTATAATAATGATTTTAGTTTATTTTTCGCTTTTGAGTGCCTATTTGTGGTTTTGAAGTCGGTTTAATTTTTTAAACGCCAAGAACAAAATCAAAAATTTTGATTAACCCCCGACAACCTTAGATTTGTTATTCGTATAACGGTATAACATTCTACTAGTCAAGCCCTTTTATTTGATACCCATATTAAGGGAGTTGAGAAAAAAGAAATGTATTTCGCCATTTTGTGGAAGCGGCCATCTTGGATTTGAAATTTGTCATAGTGCAATGTATTCTACTAGTCAAGCCCTTTCGTTGATTCCTATATTGAGGTAAGTTGTGAAGATATATTTTGTCTGCTATTTTGTGGCGGCGGCCATCTTGAATCAATATTAACCAAACATATCTAAGAACATCCGCACGGATATTAACTTTCAAATAAAAAAAACCGCATTGAAATCGGCTCATTCGTTTGAGCTCTACGGTGCCACAGACAGACACACACACAGACAGACATCGACGTCAAACTTATAACACCCCTTTTTTGGTCGGGGGTTAAAAATAGTTTATCGTTTGGTCTTCTTTTCCAACTTCTTTGGTTTGGTCCTATAGTGGTCCCGTATAAATTTTGTCGAAATCGGTTTGGTGGTTTTAGAAATGAATATGAACAAACATTGATAGAAATAAGGAAAGAGTTTTTAAGAGTTCAATGTGAACTAAAAACTAAAATTAAGTTTGTTTAGACGATATAGGTATACCTAGTGATTGATTCGAAATTTGGTCGAATATCTCAAAATCATTTGAAATTGAAGGTTTTTGTTGAATTAATATTCTTCGAATTCAAAATTATTGTCACTAGATAAGGTTATGCAGAAATCCTGCACTAAAGCGATAAGCCAGGCAGTAAATAAGTGCCACGCAAGTGCAGCACTAATCACTGTGAACAACTTCGAAGGCGCTGCGCAAACGTACCTACACTTTTAGCACAGTAAGTAGCTAAAGAAATGAATTGGCCGTCACAGGAACTGCCGATAGAAGTGAATACTTATAACTCAGAATTTGATAGCTTAGTTTGGAAACTAAGCGGGTGAAAACGGAAGGCGTGGCCATGAGCATGCCCATCTAGAAACGTTGACACATTTCTAGATGGCCATGATGGTCCCGAGTTTACCCGAAGATTTCTTATAATTCCCGAACGTGACTCTAGAATTTAATTCACAGCCCACGAAAAATCTGTATGTGGCGCGCCAAAAGAAGTTTTCACTCGAAAACTAATATTATTAAAGTATTATTTTTCACTGCTTTTATTTTCCAGGTTTACCGACACTTTTTGGGCTATACCTGTTGTGTACCACGGGTGAAGCCGGGACGATCCGCTAGTTATAAATAACTGTTAGATACCATGGGGCCAGTCCTAGCCCTAAACCACGGTAATATCACAGTGTAAAGAAATACCACCAGAGAATGGCTGAAATCGGTTCAGTAATTCCTGAGAATATCGCTTTCAAATAAAACACCTCTTCAGCTACCTGCTACCACTACCACCTGTCCTGCTACCGCCACCTGTCGGAAATTCGTCGTTCAGAAAGGGTTTGTTCCTAGTGCCGCCTCTTACGTAGTATATTACATTCTTAGATTGAAAACCTCATTAGAGTCAGCGCCACCAGTGTACTACTTAGTCTGTGGCGCCACCATTCAAGTCCGATAGACGCGGCGCTGTTAGCGCGTAACTAAATGTTGCCAGTAACTTATGATAAAATTACTCATTTTCTACTTATGCTTCAAAACTAAAGTTAGCAATTGTAAAATGATAGTAAAATATTAGTTCTACCCAGGAAGTTATATCAGACAATAGCCTAACTATTTAAACGATAAAATAAAACAAATAACTTACAACAAGTAACAAGTAAAACAAATAACAAGTCTTTTGACAAGACTCCAAATTTTTTCTATTGGATTTAAGTCACAATGATACGGAGGTAACTTTACAACTTCATGGTTGTGTTGCCTCAGCAACTCATCAACTGCGTAAACTGGTGGCTCCTTTTTTTTTTTTAAAGTGTCATATAACACTGCTTTGGTCCAGCTGTCTTCAAAGAATTTTTTTTTTCAGAGCATTATTTGTATCTCTGATTTCAGGTTTGACATGTCTGGAGCTTTGTTGATCTGCGTGCAGTGGTAGGGTGCGTTGTCCAAAACTACCAAAGAATTTTCAGGTAAATTAGGTACTACGTTTTCAAACATCCACTTTAAAAATTTTGAGGCATTCATGTCATCGTGATAGTCAGCAGATTGCGATTGTGACCTAAAAATCAACAATCATTTGGCACGAATCTATTTTCTGATCGATCCAGCATGAGCTATAATGAAGCGTTTCCCAGGTGAATCTGATATCAGCAACCAATCTTCATCTGCGCTTTGCCAACAACTCTTGGCATGATAGGTAGGGTGAATATATGTTTCATCTAAATATACTACAGGTCTCTTGTCTACCAATCTATTTTTTCTCAATCTTTCAATATATCTGGCCCGCCATGCTGTAATATCATAACGTTCCATCAACACTCTGCGTTTTGACTGACAGCGTTTGAAGCGAAATCCTATCCGTTTTAATATTCTTCGCATTGTTGTATTGCTTCCTTGAAAGTTTATATCTTCTTTAAGTTCCAAAACTAGCTTGTTTACCGTTGGCAATTTTTTTATAACCACATAGAATGCATGGATTTTTTGCGTATCGCACAGAGGTCGAAATCGTCCAAATTAATAAATTAATTAATCTTTTTCGGTTGCGGTCGGCTTTTCCCGGGGGTAACAATTTTCTTCGTTGTGCTTGCCGCTACTTGTCCTTCTTTAGTTATACGAGACACTGTCTTTACGGAAACGCCTGAAATAAATAAAACATCAAGGTAAGTTTTGGTATATCACAATTTCAATCACAATTAAGAATAAGAAAAAACCACTGAAGATATCGTCAATCAGACAAGGTTACATTAAATTATATCGTATTCATCAATTAGGCAAAAACAAGCAGCTATGGCATCCCTAATATTTACCTGTCATGGCGGCGACTCTCATCTGCACATTATTTAGCGGAATCAAAGTCTTTTTTCATCTTTTCTAATTCACAAAATTCTTTCACTTTAAGAATTAGTTCACGAGCTGCACTTTTCACTACTTTTCGCTGCATTTTCACGGATATTTCAACAAAAACAATAAAAAATCCACAACCTCTACTCTCTACAAGCACTCCGAACAAACGGTAATATAAGCATAGAATAGATAATATAGATAGAACGGACACTCCCAACCCCCCACCAATTTCAAGCTTCCTCACCCCTCAGGCCGTTTCGGATACGCTAGGAGCACCCAACGAAGGGCTGGTATCGAACATCTAATTCCTAACGAAATATCATCATGGTGGGTTGTTGTACTGTTTACGGCTGTCCGTCAACTAAACGGGACCAGATTAAAGGCTTTATTTAATTTCCTAATGATAAAATAACGTAAGATTAGAAACTTTTCAATAACGTTGCTTTATAATATTACAAGCTTTGCTTAGTTTGGGGTCAAATGGTGTTGTGTGTGAATTGTCTACCAATAATTATTTTATTTACAATAACGAAGTCATTTTTAACTCAAAGTTCGTAACTCACACAGCTAGTAACTTATGTGCCCAAGCACGGATTGATAATGCCTGGAGGAATAATTATAGTAACAGAATAAAGTTTCCTTCATGGGTAAGTGTAAAATAGAATGCGAATGTGTACCTACTAACAGACATAGATATCTAGGTAAATTAGGGATTCTTACGTTGCCCTGCATAGTCATTCTCCAAGTAGGGTTGTACGTGAGGGAAAACCTACACTTGTACACCGCATGTGGAGACCGGACTGCGTACCCTACACGACGCGCAGGGCAACTGGAGCCAGTTCCCAGGAGATTATCGAAGTCCGACAAGCTCACTCACGTTATGGGACCGACCGTGTACAATAAGATACCTCGTGACGTTGTTGGCGCTCTGAGCCTGGCCTGCTTCAAATCTCGCCTGAGGCGTTGGCTTGTCGATCAGACTTTTTATAGCCTCAAGGAGTTCCTTGAATTCAAGCAATAGCTCAAGTACAATTAAATGTGTTGAAACAAGATTCCTCTTGTTGAGTATTAATGTTTACTTATATAAAGTTAGACAAATGCAACCTGACATTATTTTCACAGATCACTGTAATACTAGTTATTATTTAATTTTTATACGTTTGACATGTAAATAAAATTTACGAAATAAAGATTATGATTATGATTATTATTATGATTACCTGATCTAATCTATAATCGGTTTCGTTTCATTTTACACGGCAATACAAACACCCACAAATTTCTGAAACAATTTAGAATTCTGTGCTAACACCCTTTTAATTAGAATAGTATAATTTGGGTCCATTCTATTTATGTAACTCAACATTATAGCAAGTTTATAGACTACGTCACCAGGTGAACTCAAGGGGCACAACTATTCAATAAAACAGTTCAGTAACCCTAGCTCTAACGCACACATTCACGCGTGTGTACGAACGACATCTGCGTAGTTGTGTGAAGAGTAGGTAGCTCCACAGCGGCGTTTGTATGGAATTTTAGTGAAGTGTCCGGGGTGTGATATAAGGTAAAAGGTAATATGGCGGAGCTGTCAAACTTAGTTCCTGTTTTTTCCTTAAGACTTCAGTGGTGGCGCGGACTCTATATTTATTTTACATTCTCTTTGCTAGGGATGTTCCGATACCATCAAAGTATCGATATCTAGTAATATTAGTAGTCTCAAATCATTAATCGATACTACTCATGTAAATACTCTTACAGTATCGATACTTATATCGATAATTAACTTTTTTTTACCAATGTGGCAAATGTTAGAAGAAAATAATTTCGTGAGCGTAAAAATTAAAAGTTTGGTGATTAGGTATTTGTTATTTAATTGACAAAAAAGTAGGTACTTTGTTATTAAACAATTTATTAGAATAATATGTTTTAAACACAAAACTCTTTAGCATCAAGATTGCTTAAAAACAGTAACTGTTCTAGGTATTTTGGAGACAATCTGTTCCTTGTTTGCTAAATTGTTGCACCATCTTTGGAAAAACAAGCTCGCTGAGAACCGATGTTGTGACCACAATAATTAATATGATTGTCCATATTTGTACAGACAAGGAAATGCAAATTTCATATCTTCTCATGCTGCAAATGGATTGCTTTTAAGGGAAACTTCATCGCCCTGATGAGATTTCTTTTTCTTCTAGTGTCCGTGTACTAACTTCTAATGATGTTTCCAAAAATCATATTCTAGTTGTGCAGTAGAGGAGGCATCATCTTCTCACGCACTTGGGCGTTACTTAGTTGTCTGACAAAAGTTTGTATATTTATATAACATAAATGTGATTCGATACCAAGTACTTTTATTTCGATACCAAGTCTGTATCGCAAGATTGATTCGATGCTTTAGTACTACTTGGTATCGAAATGAAAAGTATCGAGTATCTACTTGTATTTACTAGTATCGGAACTTCCCTACTCTTTGCTAGTGCCACCCTGTCACCCACCCTGTCAGTGTTTCCACAATGAGGGGAACTTCCCCTTTTGAGGGGACATTAGGTATTACTCGGTGGTGGTTATAACCTCTACTCGTGTTCGTTGTTCTTTGTATCTTATTTGTGTTTTCTGTGTATATATTATATGGTGAGTGATATATTCTATCGTAGTGAGTAGTTGACAGGGCTAATGGAGTTCATATCCCCAGCCCGGGTGCCCCCGGACCCTGATCCGCCTGATAATATGGATACGATTGAGCTACCTTCCACTCGAAATGCAACTAAAAGGCATAGAGAGCCAGTCATCCCAGTCAGTTCATCTGTTAAAAAATTTGTAACTAGTCAGGAGTCGGCATCGGCTTCCATTCAATCAGTGTATCAGCACCCTTCCCTTACTATATTGGGAATTAGGCAGTACGAGGACACAGACACTGGTCCGTATATTGTTCATGTGTCACGAGTGGAGACAGACGCAACCGCAGGCACAGTTATGCGCCCTATTAAATTTGGTCAATTTGTATCTTCCAATAATATCCAAAACGTCTGCCGCGACGGAATAAAAAAAGTAGGCCGTAATAAAGTTTCTATACAATTTAAGAATGCCTCGGCCGCTAACCTTTTCGTAGAAAATCCTATTTTGAAAACAAACAATTATGATGCGGTGATTCCAACTTTTAACGTAACACGCATGGGAATAGTTAGGGGAGTCCCTGTGGACTGGTCTATGGACGAATTTGTTGGCTCTCTTCAAATCCCTGGAAATTCTTATGTATTAAAAGCTAGGAGACTTAACAGAAAAAACAAAACCGAAAATGTTATCAACTGGGTTCCAACTCAAACAGTGGTCCTCTCCTTCAGAGGCCAACATCTGCCAGATAAAATTTACTCCTTTTATTCATCATTGGAAGTGGAAGCCTACCAGTTTCCGACTATCCAATGTATGAACTGCTTAAGGTTTGGCCACATAAAGACACAATGCCGCTCCCAACCTCGGTGTTACCGTTGTACCCAGCCCCACAGTGGTGACAGCTGTGAAGTGCAGGAGTCGCAGGCTACATGCTTGTACTGTCTTGCACCTCACTTCTCCACTAGTAGGTTATGTCCTGAACAAGAACGTCAACGCAACATTAAATCACTGATGGCTCAGAAAGGAATATCCTACCAAGAAGCTGGTGGTCAAATGCCTAAAATTACAAAAACATATAGTCAAATTACAAAAGATACTACAGTTAGTCATGATCCACGATCCCAACTCGCAGCTTCCTCTCCCTCTTCCCACCCGAAACCTACTACTTCTCCAATTACTACCAATTACTTCTCCAACTTCTTACCATCATCATAAACCTGATTTCCCAATCCCCCGACTCCCTACCGCCCAACGTTGCCCAAACTATATCCCACCTCTCTTCACTAGTAGACCACCATGGACTCATGCCCCATGATCCAGTGGAACAGCAGGAGCCTTCGTAGGAAGGGTCCTGATCTATGCTACCTCATCAGAAAGTACAGCCCTGTCCTGGTTGCTGTTTCGGAGACATCGTTTGTTCCAGGGACCCGATACCGGATTCCAGGCTTTTCATGTCTCCGCAATGATCGCCAGGATGGTTCAGCTGGTTGTGCCCTGTTAATAAAACTATCTCTACCTTTTTCCCAAATCCCTCTTCCTTTCCACAGCCCAGAAATAAATTCTGTCGCTGTTCGTGCCTTCAATATTTCTTTTATATCTATCTATATTCCCCATCCTGCTGCCCACCTTATCCCAGACATTCTCCTAATCATTTCTTCCGTCCCACAACCTAAAGTGATAATGGGAGACTTTAATGCCCACCACACGTCGTGGGGCTCATACCATTGTGACACCTTTGGTCGCTTACTTCTTGAGGCTATTGATGAGACAAACCTATGCTTAGCAAATGATGGCTCCCCTACTCGCAGAGTCCTTCCTTCACAAAATCCTAATTCTGCAGTGGACCTAACCCTATGTTCTCCTGGCCTTCTTCCCTCCTTATCCTGGCAGGTCCTTCCTCTTACCAGAGGAAGTGACCACTTCCCCATCCTCATTAGTTTAGGCTTTCGTGTTTCTCATCCCCCTCCTCCTTCCCCTCTTCAAAAATTTAGATTGTCTGGTGCTAAATGGGATTCTTATTACATCTATCTGGAAAATATTCTTCCCTCATTGCCTAACACTACAGAAGAAAATCCTATGGTATGCTATTCCAAATTAGTAGATGCCATCTTAGCATCAGCACATGAATCCATCCCGCTAAAGAAACCTAGAAATAACCTCCTCTCCCCTCCCTGGTGGGACTCTGATTGTACTGTAGCGATCCGGGAGCGCAACTCTGCAGAAAAAACTTATAACAGCTCCATGACTCCGGATAATTTCTTGACATACAAGAAAATGGCCGCTAAATGTAGGAAAACCTTATCAAGCAAAAAGAAGCTAGGATGGTTAAAGTTTTGCGAAAGTCTCTCCCCATCAACTCCATCAGGCATTGTCTGGAAACAGATACGCCGATTCAGGGGTTCACATAATGCTCCCAATCCCACATCCAACGATCACTCCTCCTGGATAGAAATCTTCGCTGACAAGTTAGCGAGCCATTTGTTCGCGAAAATCCTATCCCTCCTTCCATCCTTCCCCCCCAGATTCCTACCAACATCTCCTCACATTTTGATTCTCCTTTCTCTTTGGAAGAAATGCAGCTGGCCCTTGACGGACTGACTGACTCCGCCCCTGGAATTGATGGGATACCCTTCTCTTTCTTTACCAGAGCCTCAGTAAATTTGAAACAGTACTTTCTTGCATTGATTAATAGATTCTATGAATTGGGCTCTGTTCCTGATTCTTGGAAATCCCAGATCATTATTCCCATCCTCAAACCTGGTAAAATCCCTTCTGATCCCAATTCCTACCGTCCCATAGCGCTATTATGTGTTCCTTTAAAAATAACTGAAATCCTCATCAAAAATAGACTTGAATGGTTTGTAGAAAGCAATAGGTTACTTCCAGGTTCCCAGTTTGGCTTTAGAAAGGGAATGAGCACCACTGACAGCCTCAGTATCCTCACTACAGATATTCGCATAGGCCTAAAGAACAAAAAATATGTTGTAGCTGTGTTTCTAGATGTTGCATCTGCGTACGATAATGTCCTTCTTCCGATCCTCAGAAACAAGCTGTTACAGCTGAGCATCTCGCCGAAGATGGTTAAATTCATCAACTGCTTTTTGATGGAGAGATTAATCCTCATCAAAGACCAAAACGCAAATACAACATCTAGAATGCTATGGAAAGGATTGCCACAAGGCTCAGTCCTCAGCCCTCCGCTCTACAGCATGTACACTTATGACTTGGAAAATGTAGTCACACCTTTCTGTCAAATTCTACAATATGCTGATGATTTGGCTCTTTATGTCACTAGCGAAACAATTGAGGAAGCTGAATTGCAACTAAATAAATCAGCCCTAAGCAAATTGTCCAGAATCCAAGCTAAGTGCCTTCGTACTATTTTAGGTGCTATGAAATGCTCTGCCACTAATGCCATCCAAGTTGAATATGGAGACCCTCCCATTCCACTGCGCAGACAATTCTTGGCAGACAGATTCTACACCAAACTGCTTCAAAATTCAGAGCATCCATTATGGCCAAAGTTGCTAGAACTACAGAGACTCATCCCTCCTCACCTTATTAGATCCGAATTTAATCTACCATGCCTTCTCCGTAGTCATGTAAAATATTCAAATCCTTCTTACCCCATTGCATCTTTCCCCATTAATCCTTTGTTCTCTACTAAATACCGCGCCTTAACTTTCCAGCCTCACATCATTCTAAATTTGGGTGTAGATAAAAGCTCACTAGATCCCAACAAAACTTTTTTAGAAATTTTTGGAGCTAATTGGACTGATTGGCTAACAGTTTTTACAGACGCCTCCAAACTGACTCTAGATGGTGAAGTTGGCTCGGCTGTATGGATCCCCAAGTTCAAAATTGTACTCAGTAATAAGTGCCCTCCACTAAGTTCAGTTTTTACAGGTGAGGCCACTGCCATTCTTGAAGCCATCCGTTATGTATCCTCACACTCCATCAGTAAATTTCTCATCTTGACCGACTCTAAAAGTTGCTTACAGGCTGTTTTAGCCAATCAGTTCAAGTGCAAAACTAAGTTCCCAATAATACTTAAAATTAAAGAAGATCTTTTGAAGGCTCATGAATTGGGACTACAAATAGCTCTAGCCTGGATCCCAGGTCACTCCGGAATTTTAGGAAACGACCATGCAGATTTTCATGCTAAACAGGCTACCATTTTGGGTAATAAAGACCCCTATCATGTCTACTCCCATGACTTATCTGCAACATGCCAACCTAAGTTGCTTAAAAGTTGGAACACACTCTGGACTCGATCAAAGTCTATAACGGGCAAATTTTATGGCCAAGTACAGCCCACAATTCCCTCTAAACTCTGGTTTTTAAATTCAAAAATATTCCCAAACAGATAACATCCACTATCTGCCGCCTGCGGTTGGGTTTTGCCTGCACTCCGGCGTTCCTCGCAAAATTAAGAATCCGAGATAACTCTCTGTGTGAATGTGGGTTAGCTGATGGTACCACTGACCACATTTTTTTTGAATGTAGTAGAAATCAATTCTCCCTCTATGACATGATCCCACCTGACCTTCCCCGTCCCACTAACTTTACCAATCTACTCCCCTTTGTATTTTCCCCATTTGTGTATGTCCTTAGTAAATATATTCAGAAAAATAATATTAAACTGTGATGTTTTAGTGTGTTTAGATGATTATATATTTTTATTTAAATCTCACAATTAGTTATTATAAGATATTATCTTTTTATGTCTATTTTGTGATGTCATATTTGTGTTTGTCCCATTCAGTTATCTATCATATTGTAAGAAGTATCTACTAACAAAGGTATCCAAAGTTCACCGATCATTAGAGCCAAGAACCCTGCCTGTTTACCGATCACCAGACGTTTCTGCCTATCATCAAACTCAAGATTGCCTGAAGTGGACTGATCACCTGTAGCAAGACCATCTCTTATACAAAATAAACTTCAGAAGACTATAACAATGATCAACGCTGGACATTGGCGAAATTCTGGTAGCATTACCGAATGGAGGCCATAAATAAAAGTTGAAGTTGAGGGGAAATTAGGGTCCAGAGGGGAATAAAAAGGGGAAAGATAGGTAAAGGGGAAATCATGCCTAATCAAACAAATACAAAAACTTCGTCATATTGAGGAAATTTTTTCTATAATTAGTCAGATATCAGTTCCAATTTTTTTTCAATTTGGCGATGTTTCTTATAATATGGTTTTCGATGAGGCATGAAAGCTTAAATATTATTGAGATTGGGTGCAATTTTAAAATATGAATCTCTAAATCTTTCCTGAGGGGGGGGGCAGAACTATGCCAGAAATAAAGAAATAAGTTTTGAGGGGAAAAAGGGGAAATCTTAATTGAGGCGAGGGGAAAGGAAATTATTAAAGTGGAAACACTGCAGCCTGTACAAGTTTTGTAGAGTAGGTAAGTACCTATCGCGATTTCGCGATCAAAGTTCAATCGAAATAAGTTTTTGAATTAGTGGTTTATTGTTTTCTGAGTACCCGAGCAGTGTATGAACCGGTTGTAAACTTTCAAGGTAAATCTTTTAGAAAGTAGCCAAGTAGGTGATCTAAAATAAAGAGTAATAAACTGCCTGTTTTAAAGGGAGTTGAGAAAAGCCTGATATTCTGGTAAAAACACTGAAGTTTTACCGAGTTTTCGTGAAATAATAAAGTAAGCCTGTATGTGCAACTTTTTTGGAAGTTAGTTATAAATATTCTCTTGGGCCTAGGGTCTAACAAAATAGTGTACCTAGAATTATTTTTATTATAGGTACTTCAGTGCCTTATATATTTAAAGGTGGTGATTAAATGGTGCCAAATTAGTGTTTATTTCCATGTAATGTTGATACCTACTGTGAGAGCCAGCTCAGTGTAAATTAGACTCTCTCTGTTTGTTTTCCTGCATTAAAATTATTCAAATAACTGATTAAAGTACACATAAATAATACTAATATTTTAGCACATATATCCTTAGCCAATAATCATAGCACAAGTGATCATTGGTATAATCTGTTTTACAATTGCACCGGCAAGTTATACCGGAAAACACATACACATGCTAACAGTACTCGGCGATAAATATTGCACATTGACACCTGGAAAGAGACAATTGGCCAACTTCGGCTTCGTAGAGCGTCATGTCGCACGAAATACAAACAGTCCGGTATCTATTAAAACCTGTTAAAACAATTTTAATTTGCTTCTTTTAATAATTCTTTTTATTCTTTGTATAAAATACACCAATTTTTAGTCCTGTATCTATTAGGAGCTGTTAAAACAATTTTAATTTGCTTTTTTTAATAATTCTTTTTATTCTTTGTATAAAATACATCAATTTTTCTATAAGTGATGGCTTTAGGTTCGGGCAAAATAAAATCAGAGACGATCTTCTTAGCATTCCATGGATTCACCGTGCGGGTGCCGTGTCCATCGTGTGGCAGAGAGAGAAAACTTCGAGTAGATCCCGAGACTTGTGACTCGGGCGTAGGTTTAAGGGGCCCCTTTCTGACGTACATCAACACTCACCTTCACTATATACACAATAGAGTTAATGGGATACAGAACTCACCTATGGTTAACCACTCACTTTGCATTTCTAAATTCATAGCGTGCACTTTGTAACCGTCATTTTCGTCTTGTTGTAGAAAGGTTTTTACCATGTCTCATTATGTTTACGTATTTAATTACTTTGGAAAATTACAGCTGTAGTGTACATAATAAACACTGGTTACAAAATATTTATAAACATTGTAGATAACTTGGCGTGACTGACCTCGTAAAGGTTTCCCTCTTTTTCCATAGTACAACTTTAAATTATTTAAATTTGGGGGTGTTAACAACTATATATATATATATTTTTGAACTGGACACGACCGCACTCTACAAGCTTGAACAATGACTGACAAAACGTCATATAGGTAGTGTGCGACAGAGATAATGCTCTACGAAGCTGAAATCAGCCGACTGTCTCCCTCCAAAGGCCGATGTGCAATAGTTATCGTCGGATACTGTAGTTTGGTAGTCATCATAAAATAGCAAAAACTTACAACCTTTTTTCTCACTCTCCCATTACCCATTTCTGGTGTTTAAAATGTATGGTAATCAGGTAACTCATAGTTCCTAATGTAGCCTTAATGAGAAAGTCTAAATTTCATGTTTATTTTATAATATTAGTAGGATTTAGGATTAACTAACATCATTTTTTAGTAATAGCTAAACATATATCTGAAATATTGTTAATTAACATATGTATCTGATTCCACAGGAGTTGCTATTACTTCCTGCAGCAAAAGTAGTATTTACTAGGCAAGCCCCTTGAGTTATCCAAGCATGTTATAAGCAAGTTCATGGTCCTTCCTGTAAATGAAAACAAGATAAAAATAAAGTCAAATATTGTTACAGATCCATTAAATAATCTAACCAATAGGAATAATGTTTCGAGGAATACAAAAGCTAGTAAGTTTTCCAAAGTCTTTTACTTAGTTTCATACATAATCAGCAAAATTGTTTGATGCAGGCCTTTTAACTTTGGTTTTTTAGTAATATAAGTAAAGTAGGTTGGTTTGGTGCATAATTTAATATTTACACTTATAATATACATGTATAATATATTTGCCAAATTTTGTTATGACTAACCAGATCATTATTTATTACCAAAGTTGTGCTATAAGTGTCTCAAGTGACATGGGATTTTAACTCTATCACTGTCTGCTCCAAATAAAAAGTTGGGTGACCCTTACAGTATACAGTCACAGAATATGATTTATAACATCTAATAGATTATTTTTGAAGATAGTTATGATGCATTTTCCTCTAGTACCATCTCTCTCTCTCTTTCTATTTTCTAATACACACCCATTGGTCATATTGACGGATATCGGTGGTCCATCAAATAGCATGCACTTCCCATTTTACCCATAATCTCAGTGGTTTTTAACCCCCAACCAAAAAAAGGGGTGTTATAAGTTTGACGTCGATGTCTGTCTGTCTGTGTGTGTGTGTGTGTCTGTCTGTGGCACCGTAGAGCTCAAACGGATGGGCCGATTTCGATGCGGTTTTTTTTATTCAACCTACCTCAATATGGGTATCAAATGAAAGGACTAGTAGAATACAATACATAATATAACGGTTTTACATAAAAATAAAACCGATATTATGTGCCGAGAACGGAAAACATACAGCATTATATGAAGAAGCAGTATGTATACTTATCTTATTAATCTGTGGTCGACGTCTATACCATAGACAATTAGCTTCATCTTGACGCCACCAGAGGGCGCCGCAAGCGCGCCTCCAGCAAGGGCACCCGGCGCGGTGCGATCTTTGGGATTCATAGTCTTCACCAGAAAGCCCTTTCTAGAATGCTGTATGTTTTCCGTTCTCGGCACATAATATCGGTTTTATTTTTATGTAAAACCGTTATATTGATGTGCCTCAGGAAAACATACAGCATTATATGAAGACGTGTTTGTTATCTGCTGGTGTAAGTATGTCCAAAAATAACAACGCTATGATGACTGAAACATTTGAATACTTATTAAAATAAAGTGTTCAATAACATTTTGTAATTAGCTAAATTAACAAAGCCAATTTGTGTGTGATGTAAACTTTGAAGAACATGATTAACCATTTATGATGCTTAATGTGTTAAGATATTTCCATATTTTGCTTAATAATGTCATCAATCGATTGGGTATTTGATCATCCAAAGGCTACTGCTATATCTGGTCCACATCTCCTAGTTGTCTAGGCGTTCATGGCACTGTCTCACTGGACTGGACATATCCAATTTTTAGTAACAAGATGTTAAGCAACTGCTATAGATAAAATTTATTTGATTTGACTCGAAAGCTATTCTGTTTTTCTCAGATAGGAACTAGAAATATGTGATAAGACACAAATTATTCTCATTTTCCATGTTCATACTGCTATATAGCAATAATACCTATGTATATTTCGGTCTATAATATTTAAAAAGGGTTATTATTTAAAGAACCGTTCCAAACATATATGTTTTACATACTGTTTTTGGAGGAATTGGAAAACAACCAATCTACATAAAGTAACTCTCTAAGACTTCAGGTAGCTGTAGAATTCAGACGATTATCGCTTTCATAAAATTTTAAAATGTACATAATTATGAAGTTCCATTTTAGTGTGTTGTCTGCAAATAGGCGACATAATATAAGTACATACTATGTGTACTAATTCTGTTTTAAGTGATAAGCTGTTATTTGAAACTAGACTTATCCGTGTTTTAGCTGTCAGCAGTTCTTGAATTTTAATATCAAATTATAATTATTTTGATCAGACTTAAGATATATTATAACATATTTAACGCATATAAGTCCTCGCTCGACCATCGTTTCGTCCGGTGCCGAGTGACAGTAAGGGTTGGCAATGATTCACACTGACCTAGCGTTATTTTATAAACTATTTTTTCTGTGAGTTTCTCACTCAGACCTACCCTCATTTTCCCAAAAATCTAGGGTTTTATCAATACTCATGAAGATTTCAATGTAATGATACACTCTACAGCGACATTTACCTAGAATCTTTCTAGGTCACGCGTTATCCACCAGGCCGCACCAGCCCGGTGGACTATGGCTTTGGCCGACTCCCAGTGATGGGAACGAGTCAGAAGGCTGGGCTGGTTTCGTATAAATATAATTTGTTTGTTGGCTAGTCGAGAGCCACTACCTTGTACGTCCTTGTTGTACAGTTCGAATGTGCTAATAATAACCAGGAAAGAATACTGGAATTTGGGTTCATCAGAGCTTGTCGAAAGCATTTATAGGCTTTGTTGACGACATTTTGCAATTATTTGTTGCAAATGGATCTTTTGAATCCGTTTATTTATAAAATATGGTGGTTCTTAGTCGCTGTTTTAAATCTCATCCTCAAGCTTAAACTTAAGATACCGTTTACATAACGGTTCTGCTACAATTATTTCATGTTACTGTTCACCGTATCTACTTTCAATTTGGTTTTGGTGTTATCTCGAAATGATAAAAATCTTAAATCTTTTTCCATTAATATTTAACCTTATTATTACTTATCAGATTTTATAAAATCGAAGAGCATACGGTTTCTCTCTTCAGAATAGAGACTATACGGCAAGCTGGGCACTCTTTCACAAACTAAATATTAATCAACATTATCGCTCATTGAATTGAAAACACAACTGCGTAAGACGCGTGTTTTTAAATTATCATGTGTTTTAGGAGTATAAACATCATCAGGGAATGTCAGAAGAATGCAAACGATTCGTGGTCATAGATTCCTTCGTTGTTGTGATAGAGTATTAGTCGTTAAGTAATTATTCGTAGTTAGTATTGCTCATGGTGCTTTGTGTATTGAAACATAATGAGAAGTGGCTCCGCGCCACCACACCATCGCAGTAGGTACTA
Source organism: Ectropis grisescens (assembly GCA_017562165.1). Lineage (NCBI taxonomy): Eukaryota > Metazoa > Arthropoda > Insecta > Lepidoptera > Geometridae > Ectropis > Ectropis grisescens. The sequence goes on along the minus strand of CM029770.1, from coordinate 14,269,083 downwards.
CAAACATCCTTTTGTTAAATCATGTAAGTACAAGTCATACTTGACGAAGCTGTTACTGGTTAAATCTGAGATGGCGGATATTAAAGTCTGCCGTATGGTACCAGAAACAGTAAAATTTAAGCCACCCTTCAATTCCAATTTAAGCAAATCAAATCTAACTTTTGCGTCAGATGTAGGTAGATTCATGTACTTTTCTATAAACGCTGTTATGTGTAGATATATGTGCGCCATAGTTGACCTGCTCCTATTTTCTGTCAATAACCTTCCAGATACATAATGTGAATATACATAGATACCTGCTTTCTCGATCATAGTTTTGAGGCATTTCCAGTGTCTCGCGGCTTCCGCAACCTAGAGACGTAACTTGGAACACTGCACCAGAAGGAAGTCGTTCAGTAAAGACTGACACGACCCTTCGAACGCAAGGTCTCCGCGACCAAACGTGTGTTAGTAGTAAGATATGGTGCGGGGACCAGGTCCAAAACAAGTATTGGTCAAATATATTGGACATGAGTATGTTCCAAGTGTCTCATGGCTTCCGCAGCCAAGAAACTTAACTTGGTACTGCACCAGAAGGAAGTCGTTCAGTAAAGACTGACACGACCCTTCGAACGCAAGGTCTCCGCGACCAAGCGTGTGTTAGTGGTAAGATATGGTGCTGGGACCTGGTCAAATGTGAGGTATCAATTGTTCCAAATGATGTCTCGCGGTTTCCGAAATCTAGAGGCTTATTTAAATTTTTTATTGCACCAGAAGGAGGTCGTCTTGTAAGATTAGTGCGAAGTGCGACTCTTCGTACGCAAGGTTTCCGCGACCAAGCATGTTATGAAAAATGTGGTGCTAAGGAGAGATCAAAATTTAAATATGTATACGTATTAAAATAAAACATGCCATAAATCATTTGATAATACAATAGAACATCTACTTGAATGATATATTTCTTATAAATATCTCTGAAATTGGCGACTTGCTTCTCTTCCGCAGAGAAGGTTTGTTTTATAACAGGAACTCCTCCCCTGAATCGATAGTTATCGATGTGATGAGTTGGATGTAGCTGTGAATTTTAAATCTATTGATATGGGTTTATGTGAAATTTTATTCTCCCAAATAGTTATATTGGCACCCAGAGCTCGCCATTTCATATGAAATACTTTGTAGGTATGTAAGAATTTTAAAATGCAATACATTCACGATCGTATTGTATAAAAGATCCAAACTTAGAATATCCTTACATAAATAAATGGTTATGCATGTATGTTTGCAAATTTGTCCACGTTGTAGCGGCTTACTTTATTCGATAGTGCAACTAAATTAAGTGATGGTGTAATTACAATAGTGCAACTGAACTAAGTTTCGTCAAATCTTAGTTAATAATGCGTATAATTATGATATATTCATTTCAACCCCATCGGCACGTCTATGTATTTGTATACGTCTGAACTAGTTCGGTGGACACCGAAGGGTATAAAATTTAATTTCGTTTATACCTGTTTTGATGTTTTAATTAATTTCATAGAATTTTATTTAATGTTGATTCCGATTCTGAATAGCCATTTTCCTTCTTTTTGAAAAGTGGGATTAGATGTTGCCATAATTATATGTAATATTGAGATACTCTTAATAAGTTTAGCTTCCCAGATGTTACTAAGCAGTAACTTATTGGTTACACCTTATCAAAGTGTATTAGTATTAGTAGGTAGTTGAGACAAGGTTCAAACAATAAATAATTTAAACAAGCCAGTTAAAACTGGGAGATGCACCTGAAACCCTTAGTTTTCTTTTAGCGGACACGCTGCCAAGCGGGTAGGTACATGCTGTAGATTTACTTAGCAATTTAACGTTAGCTGGTCTAATAATTTACATAATAGCCTTCAAAACCTTTTTACGTGTGTCTACCCGCATGTCCAAAGAGTATCGGTCACATACTATGTTGGTACAAGTGTGTTCCAGCTATCACACGGTTTCCGCAACCTAGAAACGTAATTTGGAACTGCACCAGAAGGAAGTCGTTCAGTAAAGACTGACACGACCCTTCGAACGCAAGGTCTCCGCGACCAGGCGTAAATGATCGAAATGTTTTCGATATATTGGTCAAAACCATACATTAGAGATTAGGCAAAACTCGCACTAGTGAGCCAGCTGCTCACTTTTGATAAAATGCATATAAATGAATGAAGACTGACCTGCATGTATAAGACCTTGATTCTGGAATCGGTCGATCTCACCTTTACCACGCAGAGGATTTACCATTTTTTCGATGGATGAATTATCCGCTTCACTCACGGGTACTTCGAAAATCTCAATCCGTTGAGATTTCAATAAAATTTCGTGTAATATATAAACACATTTAAAATATTTTTTTCTATAATTTCGACCACTCGTGGCGAAAGTATACAACGCTATGAATCCCAAAGATCGCACCGCGCCGGGTGCCCTTGCTGGAGGCGCGCTTGCGGCGCCCTCTGGTGGCGTCAAGATGAAGCTAATTGTCTATGGTATAGACGTCGACCACAGATTAATAAGATAAGTATACATACTGCTTCTTCATATAATGCTGTATGTTTTCCTGAGGCACATCAATAACAAATTTCAAATCCAAGATGGCCGCCACCACAAAGTGATGAATTATAGTTATTATTTTTTTCACTATTACAATATGGGTATCAAATGAAAGGGCTTGACTAGTAGAATACTTTGCACTATGACAAATTTCAAATCCAAGATAGCCGCTACCACAAAATGGCGAAATACATTTCGTTTTTCACAACTCCCTTAATATGGGTATCAAACGAAAGGGCTTGACTAGTAGAATGTTGTACAGATAACAAATCCGAGGTAGTCGGGGGGTTAATCAAAATTTTTAATATTGTTCTTGTTAAATCCTGCAATCAAGAGAAAAGATATTACACATCAATGACAAATTCACACTGAATCGATTACTGAACTTTGTTGTCCTATCAACATTCCCATACTACATTGCCTAATGTTAATGTTGTTTGTAACAACCCCTTTGAAATAGGTTGGCAAAACTTTTTATTTAATACTAGCGGTCAGCCCTGGCTTTGCATGTAAATATATATTTTGCATTATATATTTTATAGCCTATACCACTCAATGAATGAATACATATCCAACAGTGAAAGAGTTTTTGAAATCGGTCCAACAGTTCCTGAGATTAACGCATTCAAACAAAAAACCTCTTCAGGTTTTATTATTATTAGTATAAATAAAAAATAGTGGTGGACGTTTCACACACAACACCATCTGACCCCAAACTAAGCAAAGCTTGTACTATGGAAGCAAAATAGCTGATATAATACTTATATATTTTTAAATACATACATATTATACATAGAAAACACCCAGGCACAGTACAAATATTTGAATTCATCACACAAATATTTGCACTGGGTGGGGATCAAACCCACGACCCACGGCTTCACAGCCAGACTTACTACCAATTAAGCCACCAAGCCAGCCAAGTATTAGTATAGATGTAATTATTACAAATGTGTGTGTGTGTAATTGTTATGGAATTTCAACCATTACTATTATGCTATTTGCATGTTAATGCTATTTAAATCAATAGAAAGTGTTGTTGAATGATTTGTTTTTTATAGTTTTGGTTTTCGAGTCTTGATGATTTTGATTTGATGATTAATGATTTTACACATATCTACCTAGTGAGTATGAGACTAGTCATGTATTTTTCACCCTTCTCCCACCAGTCTTTATTTTTAAATTGTAACTTTATGTACAAATATTTTAAACATTGTTAATTGATGTGAATCACATCACTTAGTCATGTATTCCATTTGGTAGATAAATAATATAATTAAATGGTAGAGCAAAAAAATAGAAACAAATTTACTATGCATAACATTTAACACCATTAGGTTTATCAACAGCATTGCCTGAGCAATTTTAATGAATTAAATAAATGTTTAAATATATACATGTAAATATATGCCCATAATATCTAGAGTACTTACATATAAAATCATAAATAGTATATGTAGCATACTGGAGAACATTTCATTCAAGCACAATTAATAAATATTTTAATAAGGCATTTTATAATTTTTTATAACAATGATAAATTGAATTTCTTGCTAGTTGGAAACTTATTGTTTGTGAATTTTATTTCAAAATTTTAGTAGTAAAAATCTTTAAAAGCAGTGATTTTTCCTGAGTTTTGATTATCTAGTCAGCTCCTTGATGGTAATAGATACCAAAATTATGTGAAGTCCTGGTTACTTGGAGAGTGAGAAGATGGGTTATTAATAAATTAAGTTTTAGTCATTATTTAGAATATTATATTTGTAATTATATTTCTTCATTTTTTTATTTCAGTGTGGATCGAGAGGTCTCCTACAGGCACATCTTAGCTCCTACAATCTATCTAGTAACTATACTATGTCACACACAAATAAAAATGTACAGAACCTCCCGAGACTACCTGTGCCTAAACTCGAAGATACTCTTCAGAAATATCTTAAAACTGTGAGACCACACTTGAATGACGAAGAGTTTGCTATCACATCAAAACTCGCAAAGGAATTTTTGGCTGAAGGTGGTGTAGGCCGAAAATTACAAGTATGTAATACTGTAACTCCATAGGTACCTATTCTATTTTCGAGCAAAGAAGGGTATGTCTTATGTAAAGGATGATTGATGAAATTAAAATGATTTGTGTCATCTACCCAATTCTAACTTTAGAAAGATGTATTGCTCTAACAGTGATATCAGGGAAGAATTATGTTACAGAGTAGTAAACACTACTTAGTATTCATATACCTACTCCATATAAGGATAATGACGTAACATTAGCTTATATATCTTTATTTAAGGGTTTGTTGGAGAAACGAGCTGAAAACCACTTGAATTGGTTGGAAGAATGGTGGTTGAACACAGCATACCTCGAGTACAGAGACCCTGTAGTTGTTTTTTTCTAGTCCTGGTCTAGTCTTCCCATTCCGCAAGTTTAATACTCAAACTGAGCAACTGCAATACGCAGCAAAGACTTTATTGGCCGCTCTTGATTACAAAAGTTTAATAGACAAGTAAGTTACCTGGTTATTATTTTGAACAAACTAACATATTTATTAGGATTTTAAATCTAACTGCATCTAGTTATTAGAATTTCACAACAATTATTCAAGGTTTTACCTAACTTCTTAAGATGATAGATTGGATCATAGGAGACATACAACATACACATTATTAAAGACTAGCAGCCCACCTCATCTTTGTTTGTTTTGAACTATTAATCTACATGAATTTATTAAATGAGATGTATTAACCGATTCAGTAGGTAATGATTTCGCCAGTTCATGTGTGAGGTAATCTACAAAACAACTGTAGCAATCAATGAATCTTACACCATTTCTTAAGTACCAAGTAGGTACCTACCTATTGTTCTCCAGATTGTCAATTGGGAATTATTGCAGTACAGGAACCGAACCAACTGGGCACGGTCCACTAGTAATAAATATAGCCCGTGTTACTCAGGGTCGCGAATAACTACATTAATGCTGTAGCATTTTAATGGCGGAAGAATTACTGAAATCGATTCCGGAGTTTTTGGGCTTTTTCATGACAAATATGCTGATAACAAAGACAATAATACAAATCTTTCCTTTTTATATAATATTAAATAGGTAGATACTGTAGAAGTAATATGTATTAGTATAGATATAGATTAGCTGCCATGAAGCATACTTCTATGTTATACTTACTGTATTTCTTTCTGCAATTAATTTATTGTAAATTTCAGCAATGAAATCCCTGTTGAAAAGATGGGCAAAGCTCAACTAGATATGGCTCAATACAAAAAGATTTTTGGAACCTGTCGATTGCCAGGCGATAAGCGCGACTCTTTATCTTATAACGGAGATAGCAGGCATGTTACTGTAATGCATAATAACCATGTAAGTGTTTACTGATATTTTTATGGTGAGTAAAGACGCCGCACTCGCGCACATACAATGCGGTGTGCAACCTTAGATACGTAATAATATGAACGTGTTAAAACTACTAGCTCCGCTGTGAAGCCGAGCTGATCCCATTTTCACTAAGATTTCGTAGAATTATGACTTGATTGGATTCTTCGATTTATTTCACGGATTTATTTTTATCGGATACACTTCGGAGAGTGTACCACTGATCTGCATGATCTTATACCACCTTGCCCTTTTTACTATTGTACTTCTCGTAACTCGAAGAAGCGGCACCGTTTCATGGTGGATATTCCAAAGACACGAACAAAGAGGTTTGACTCTACGTTTGTGATAAGAACGTCTAGGCTGTAGAATGAGTTGCCTGAGTGGGTTTTTCCCGATAGTTATAATCTTGGTATCTTCAAATCGAGAGTGAATCTGTTTCTTCTAGGTAAACACGCTCCATCGTAGACCGCATCGTCGCTTAACATCAGGCGAGATGACGGTCAAGTGTAAACCTATTAAAGTTAATAAAAAAAAAAACGATTTCAAAACGAACAAAAACAGTATACCTAAGTATTGTAAGTATAGGTAAGTCGTGATAATCTAGTGTTGAAAACGTTTGCTTTTATAACATTTTCGGTTTCATAACGATTGTCATCTCTCTGTGTGTGTTTCCTACTTATTTGTCAACACCACTGGCTCTAAAAGTGAAGTAAAATGTCATGAGGAAACCGGTATGTTCCTAGAAACACATCTGTCGTGGATATGCATCATCTGCTAAGCGGCACTGGGCCAGCATAGCGGATTAAGGACTTCTCCTTGCGAGAGAAAGATCCGTGTCCCCCGTCAGTGGAAGCTTAAAGTGGGCTGAGAGAAAGACGTCCGCTGTCCCCTCCCCTAGATTTCAGTGGAAGCTTTTCCAGCGACCTTTATGAGGTCATCTGTCCATGTTGCTGAGCTGGGCTGCTTATACTTATACGAAATGACTATTCGAGACCACGGCCGTTGTTACGCGACCGAAACGTAACGTAACTGCGTAACTTGCACGGTTCGTGTTCGAACAATCGTGAATTTTCTAGTTAAACTAAAACATAGACGGGATTAATAAATATTTTTTCTGATGACTGTTTGAATCGAAATGAAATTTTACTAGATACGTAGGTTTTTGTCGCAGGTATTTCTCCCACATATTGTACGTAGACATTTTTATAAATTAATTCGTTAACTTTAATAAGAGGACGAGACAAGGGAACCACACGTTTCAAAACTAGTACTATTTGAATTTAGAATTAGAAAATCAATTTGTGCCGAAAACTTTAGTTGTAGAAATAAAACAAAATCATCTTTGATTACAGATTTTCCATTTAGACCTCTGGGGCCAAGATAATGTCATCCTCAATGAAGAACAGATAGTGCAGCAACTTCAGAAAATAATTCAATTGTCCAGTAATCGTACCGATCAATCTATCGGGATACTAACTTCCGAGAACAGAGATAATTGGGCCAAAGCTTATAAAGTCCTAATCCAAGGTATGTTAATCAGAAAAAACAAGCTTCTGGAAAAGTTTAATTGTTTCTAAATATGTTGGGTCCGCGCTAAACTCGCGAAGTCACGAACTGACGAGTGTTATCTTGTGATTCATTTTCGCGAAGAGAACTTTAATGATGAAAATTTTATCAAATCAAACTGACACATACTCTCATACTTACTTACCACATGCTTATTCAAATTATTGTCGTTCTGTTATACATATTCGGGTGAACTGTAAAATGCAATTACCTATTCAGGTGTGCAAATCCCGAAATCAATTAATCTCACTTAAGTACCTACTTATAGTTCAATTCGGGTATCATTCGCTTTCACAATCGTGAGGTCGTATATTCGAAACTGCACCACTGAATATTGTACTTGCGCAGATGTACCTTGGTTTGCCATTAACATCGATTTAAATAGGGGAGGAAAAGATTTAGAGGAAGCTGATACATTTCAATTATTATTATTACCAGCTTTCGCATTGACTATTTTATTAACTCGACCTTACTTACTTTTAGGTAATATATAAATGGAAACAATAGTTTTACTCTCCTGCAATGAAAATAGGTAATAGGTAGGTACTAAATCTGTATGTTTCGAGAACTTTTACGATAAGTCGGTACCTATGCCGGGCTCGGCGTGCGATTAGAAATGTAGTTCTTTGGTTTTTTCACACTAAAAAGTTTAAATTTTAATTTTAGATAGCACAAACAGAGAGTCTCTCCGCGATGTAGAACGAAGCTTGGCCATCCTGTGTCTGGACGAGGCGGCGGGGCTCCACAAGAGCTCCGACGCGAATGCGCGCCGCAACGTGGCCGCCGCGCAGACCATACACGGAGGCGGCTTCGGCAGCAACGGTGCCAACCGCTGGTTTGATAAGACCATTCAGGTGAGATTAAAATGCAATTTTCGCTGAAGTAATACGTATCTCATTAAGCTAAGTATAGAAAATTCGAAGTCATAGGTAGAGTAGGTGTAGGTATACTCGTAGCTATCTCATTTGCATCTGCTGCAACTTGTTATGATGTGTTTGTCATTCATTAAAACGTAGGTATCTTAGGTTCTTAGGTATGCATATTATGTGTTTGTGTGAAATTTTCTCCACATTATGTTGTTTTCATTTAGTGGGCTTCTTATGCTTACAGTTTTACTTTAGGCAGGCGCGGATCCAGCGGGGTCATGGGGTCATGACCCACCCCTGGGCTGAGTCCAGTACCTAGGTGGACCTCTGATTTAAAAGCATGCATGTACTTATCGCACAGTTTTCTGACATGATCACGACTATGTGATCCCCGTGACTCCTCCCCTGGATGTGACACCCCCCACTGTACCCAATGCTGGATCCGCCCTTGACCATAGGAGTGTTTTTGCAGTTCATTGTGGGAGCGGACGGAGTGACCGGCCTCACCTACGAGCACTCGCCGGCCGAAGGGCAGCCCATAGCCGTCATGACCGATTACATTATCGACTACATGTGAGCCATTCTAATCTTATCGCTTATTAATATCTACCCTATTGTAATAAAACTGAAGCATGTTTTTTGTTTCAACGTTATTATAATTTCAAATACCTACACGTAAGAATAAAAAAAATATTGGCAGACAGTTGAAAGAAGTGAAAACTTATACATATGTTGTAACTTAGTTTTAGTAATCAGCACTAATGTTGAACAATACGCCTCTTGTGTAGCTACATATTAAGTACTGCAATTATGCGTGTCTGTGACGCCAACTCATAATCTGTACTAATATTATAAAGCTGAAGAGTTTGTTTGTTTGAACGCTAGTATCTCGGGAAGTACCTACTTGACCGAATTGAAAGATTCTTTTTCTATTAGATAGTCCATTTATCGAGGAAAGCTATAGGCTATAGAACATAACGCTACTATCAATAGAAGCGGAACATGAATCAAGAATGTAACAAAAACGGGAAAAAAAATATTTTTGAGAGTTTTCGTAGCGTGCTTTGACATGACAGCATGTGTCTAAGATTGCGTCAGCTTCAACTTTTTCTTTTGGCTTCCATTCGGTAATGTCACCGTAATTTCGCCAATGTCCAAGATTGCGTCATTGAATATAAACCTTTGCTAATCAAATTTGTTTCTAAATCTGAGTTGGTACGATCAATTTCTGACAGGTGGCGTAGCAGGTAGTTGAAGAGGTTTTTTGTTTGAAAGCGATATTATCAGGAATGACGGAACCGATTTCAGTCATTCTTTTACCGTTGGATATGTACGGGATCCGGATGAGTGCTAAAAGGTAATGTACCACGGGCGAAGCCGGGGCGGACATCTAGTGCCTATATACCATCCAATCGCGTCTGACGCACACGTCCCTCTGTTCCGCAGCGGCTCCGACACTACGCCGCGCCGTTACTTTAGAACCAGAAGTCGAGTGTCGGTCAGAAGAGAACAATATTAAAAGTACCGCACCAAACATGCCGAAATTAACTTACATACTATCCCACTTAGGCTAAGAACTCATGGAGCGATTTTTTCTCGCGACCGCCATGGTTGCGGCCCCCACAGATTCTTGCAGATACATAAATCCTAAATGTATAATATGTTAACAAGAACAAAATTAAAATTTTTAGATTAACTCCCGACTACCTCAGATTTGTTATCTGTACAACATTCTACTAGTCAAGCCCTTTCATTCGATACCCATATTAAGTGAAAGTGAGTTGTGAAAAAACTATTTTTAACAAAAAATTAAACCGACTTCAACACCTCAAATAGGCACTCAAAAGCGAAAAATAATGTAATATAGGTAATTATTATAACCGCTACTCACTCATCCATATGAAGTCGGTGCCAGGCTAGTTAAAAAGCTAGTAGATATACTATATACGAGATAGTAAGTAGGCATAGGTAAGTAGTATCTATCTACTAGTACTAGTATAGTACTAGTACTAACCTGTTAGACTTGGCTGGCACCGACTTCATATAGATGAGTGAGTAGCGGTTATAATAATTACCTATATTAAATTATTTTTCGCTTTTGAGTGCCTATTTGTGGTGTTGAATTCGGTTTAATTTTTTGTTAAAAATAGTTTATTTTACCCTTTTTAGTGCTAAACAAGTTTTCATTAATGCATTTACACGATTTCGTGTTACAGGGTCGAATTTCATAACTTTGTGAAATCTACAAATTATTCATCCAGACAAAATGTAGTTTTATGTTCATACAAGATGCACGCCCCGGCTTTGCCCGTGGTACTCCGTGGTAGCACTCAGCGGGATCCCGTACATATCCAACGTGAAAGAATGACTGAAATCGGTTCAGTCATTCCTGAGAATATCTGAGAATGAGGTTACTTTAACGCAGTCTCAAATTGACGCATCGTCATAACCTCATAACGTGGTTGTCCTATGTAAGTTTTAATGTTACTTTGGTATTATTTTTGAATGTTGATGCAAAAACGGCGGGTAATTAGAGGTACAGACACTTCGAACTTGACGTGTAAGTGTATCGCCGTGTCTCGGTCTCGGTCCGAGCCTCAGTTACTCTGTCTTCTTGTCTCTGTGTTTCTGTGTATCTCGTCTCCCTGACCCTCTGTTTCTCTGTCTCACAGCCTCTCTGTCTCTTTTCTCTCTGACTCGTTTTCACTTTGTCTCTTTGCGGGTACAGGCACGGGCATACAAAGGGACGGGCTTGACTAGTACAATACTTTACGATGTGATACGTTTTAAATCCAAGATGGCAAGATGGATGATGACAAAGTGATGAATTATGTGTTTTTTTCTAAACTCCCTCAATAATGGTACCAAAAGAAGAACTTGACGAGTAGAATAATATTCACTCACAATTCATCGAGCCCACACACAAGGTAAATACTATGTACCGTCGAGGAGTTTCCTCGACCGTCTTCCCGCTCCCTCATCAGATCGACTCCAGACCATCTTTAAATTGTACTACTTTAAAATGCTCAAGCAAAAAGTTAAGTAACGCACTAGTCATCTTTACAATTTTCAAAAGTTATGCTCGATTTCTCTAGGATGCCACCATCAGATCCTGGTTTCCTTATCATGATACCACCCTGGGAATATCTCCTTTACACAAAAAATAATCATCAAAATCGTTTCATAAACGACGAAGTTATCCGCGAACACACATAAAAAAAAAACATACATACGGTCGAATTGAGAAGTCTCCTTTTTTGAAGTCGGTTAAAAAGACACGTATTTCACCATTTTGTGGAAGCGGCCATCTTGGATTTGAAATTTGTCATAGTGCAATGTATTCTACTAATCAAGCCCTTTCGTTTGATATCCATATTGAGGTAGTAGTGAAAAAATAAATATAATTCACCATTTTGTAGTGGCGGCCATCTTGGATTAGATTTTTTTATAGTGTATAGTATTCTACTAATCAAGCCCTTTCATTTGATACCAAATTGAGGTAGGTTGTGAAGAATATTTTATCCGCCATTTTGTGGCGGCGGCCATCTTGAATCGATATTAACCAAACGTAGCTAAGAACATCCGCACGGATATTAACTTTCAAAAAAAAAACGCATCGAAATCGGCCCATCCGTTTGAGCTCTACGGTGCCACATACAGACACACATACAGACAGACAGACATCGACGTCAAACTTATAACACCCCTTTTTTTGGTCGGGGGTTAAAAAACAAAGCGCAACTCTCGACGCGTTTTACGCCCACGTCGCGCGCAGTTGGTTGCGGCTACGGTTCCATCGACGGGCAACTGAGAACGCGCGGGCCGCGGTCGCCCGCCCCTGTGTGACCCGGCTTTTAAAGCCGGGTCACACAGGGGCGGGAGCCGCGAGAAAGCGATCGCGATCCGAGACGGGAATTTTTGTAATATTCGTATTTGTATGCAACCTGACACATAGCAAGCGATCCGGCGCGATACGTTTTCCCGCGCGACAGGATCGGGACGACAAACAAGAGATCGCTTCGCCATGCTTCGCGGGAAGGACGCGCGACGGACGGCCGGCGCGGCCGCTGTATTCTACGGTAGTCAGTACAAGATGTCACACAGGACAGAGCGTTCGCGTAGCGATCGCGATCCGATCTCACGAGTTGTATTTTTTTACAACGTAAGGTCGTGAGCAATTTGATCGCTTTTGGTGTCACACCGGCTGTGTTCTCGCCATCTGCCCGCCGCGGGCTGCGGGCAGTAGCTCTGTGTGACATGATACGGACCGCTATCGCTTTGCACTCGATCGCTATCGGATCGCTTTCTCGCGGCTCCCGCCTTTGTATGGCCCGGCTTTAAACAACCGCGAAAATAAGCGGTCTCGTGAGATATAACCGTAGTTCCACAACCGCGGCGGGCGCGGGTGAAAATCGCTCCGTGAGTTCTAAGCCTAAGATGCGCTTTCGACTGCCTACACTTTAGTAATAAAAGTATCTATACGATGGGCGTAATTTTTATGGGATACAGCTACGTATATACGGTATACCTACTACGAACTACAGGCGCCTTCACTTACTTCAATACTGAAACCTGATAGGACGATTGCTCACACCGCAATGGAAAAAGCGAATTTGTTTGCATCTCCACTTTGCGGAATCTTCGCGTCTAGATGCTGGTAGCGCTACTACACCTCCTACTCAACCTGGCAGGCCGACTTTTATACTACTACTTTTTAACCCCCGACCAAAAAAGAGGTGCTATAAGTTTGATGTCGATGTCTATCTGTCTGTCTGTAGCACCGTAGAGCTCAAACGGATGGACCGATTTCGATGCGGTTTTTTAATTGAAGGTTAATTTCCGTGCGGATGTTCTTAGCTATGTTTGGTTAATATCGATTCAAGATGGCCGCCTCCAGAAAATGGCGGACAAAATGTTGCTTCACAACCTACCTCAATATGGATATCAAATGAAAGGGCTTGACTAGTAGAATACTATGCACTATGACAAATTTCAAATCCAAGATGGCCGCCACCATAAAATGGCGAATTACATTTTTTTTCACAACTCCCTCAATATCGGTATGAAATGGCTTGCTAGTAAAATGTTGTACAAAATACAAATCCGAGGCAGTCGGGGGTAATTATGTTCTTGTATAATATTACAATGAATTTATATTGCACCGAAGCCAAACATTAAACCTCTTTCTTTCTTCGAAGTTAGCTAAATATATTATAGGTAAAACTTAAGTTTGTCTTTTGCAGTGATCAAAACAAAGGTGGTAAGAAATCTTCATCTTCAAAACCTAAGGAACCTGTGCTTTTAAAATTCAACATTAATTCTGAAGTTGAAGGATACATAAAAAATGCTGCCAATAATTTGAACAAGTGAGTAATAAATCAAATGAATCTTACTACTAATATTATAAAAAATGACGATGTATGGATGTTTGTTGCTCAATCACGTCATAACGTATGAACGGATCGGGCTGAAATTTGGAACACGAGAACATAATAGCATAGACCAATCTCCACTAGGCCAGCGTGGCGGATTCTGGAAGGCCCCGAGTCCCAGCAGTGAGAAAATTTAGTGGGCTGCTGTTTATACAATGCTAATTTTTCAGCGTTATTGCAGACGCATAGTAGCATTCAACGATCCTCGATCAAACCGCCATACACGATAACACGATACAGGCCATACGTTCAAAATGACATTGTCGAACTGCCTACTACTCATACAGCCACAGGTGAGGTGTATAGACGTGTGTACTGTACCTATACTAAGTATATAACAATCTTTCTAAATAATTTAGAAAGGCGACTTCGATCCACATTCCCGCCAGAACCACGCGCGAAGGTGTGACACAATACTCTGTCGCTAGCGGTTTCGCTCTCGAGTACCTATATTGTTTGTTTTATTGATTGCTCACGTCATATTTTGTTTTTCAGATTAGTAAATAATTTAGAGCTCAACTGTTTCCAGTATGATAAATACGGTAAAAACTTTATCAAGTCGCAGAAACTTAGCCCAGACAGCTACTTACAAATGGCTATGCAGTTTGCATTCTACAGGTAAGCTCTTTCGTTTCCAAACCAACATAAAATTATAAATAAATATTGGTGGACAATTCACACACAACACCACCTGACCCCAAACTAATAGTACGAGAGCCCACGACCAAAATTTTTGTCTCATAGCAATACAGCCAAAACCGCATCAAATCGATAGATAGGTACCATTATCCTGAACTGGAAAAAAACAATATCAGACATTTTCCGCGTAGCGTTTGATCTGACCGAATTTTCAAAATTGTCAAAGAATTTTACCGAACTGCATCATAGCAATATGTCGGATTTGCAGACTGTAGTTGAATGATAGTTCTGAGATACCGGAAACATATTTTTCAGACGTTAGTGGTGTAGCGCAAACCCGTAAAATCATTAAAAAAAAAAAAATGAGACAAAAAAATTGTCTCATAGCAATACGTCTGTAAATCTTTTTTATTAGTAAATTTTGGTTATTTGATGCGAACAAAACAATTTTCAGACGGAAATGTAAACGCATAAAATTTTGAGACCGTTTTATAAGAATAGAATAAGAATTTATTTATTGCTATACTGTGTTTACAAAGATCTTATAGTAGTAGCTTAAATGTACAAACAGTGTGCCCAATTACGGACGTGCAATATGTGTCACATAGTGACAAAGTACTAATTTATAACAAGTAATTTAGTTACAATGCAAGTAAGAATAATAAAATGTGTAAGTGCTTAAGCTTACCTAAAAAACCTATAACATTTAAAAAATCTAACCTTATTATAACTTACCTACTTATATAATGCTATCAATTGAAAATTAACACTAAAACAAAAATAACAAATAAAAAAAAAAACATGAAATAGCAATAATATTTTAAAATAATAAATATTCGTCATTTTCATGGTTAAAATATTCTTTTAAGTTATAAAATCCTTTCACTAACAGCCAGTTTTTTAATTCCCTCTTAAATCGAGAATTGTCCAAGTTCTTGATGTTTGAAGGTAAGCTATTAAATATTTTGATAGCGGTAAAATATGAGTTCTTATAATATAAAGAATTGTTTGCTTGAGGAACAGAAATATTATTTTTAGTATATTGAAAATGATAACAAATTTTACCGATGGGTATCATAGCAATATGTCTGAAAATTGTTGGACATGATAAAATAAGTTGTCCACATGTGCAAAAAATTTATATCAGACAAATTAAGTGTCTTATATAGTGTCTTAATAAGTATCTTCTCTATCAGACAACTTTTCGATACTCAGATATCATTTAAAAATCGTATTGAGGCATCTTGAATTCTCTGTTACAAACCAATGAATACGTTGCGACCCTGAATTCATTACATGATAATTAACAAAGAATTTACCCGAAACCGTAACATTGAAGTTGAAGGACTGAAATAAATCGCACAAAAGGAAACTGGGATGAAGTTGAAAAAAAAAACGGTTTATTCAAAGTTGTATAATAGTAATAGTATAAGAAAGGGGCAGGAGCGTAACAAGCGCTGAGGCTGTTGAAATTATTACGTTGAATTTACGTTATTTTCGTTTTTGGGAGTATTAAAACAGGTTTTTGGTAATCATGGCAGCAATGCGAAAAGTTGCAAAAAAAAATTATCCGTATTGCTATGATACAGGTCGGCTAAATTTGTTGACATTTTCAAAAATGCGCTCAGGCTATGTGCTACGCACAAAATGTCTGAAAACAAACTTTTTCGTAGTACAATTATAAAATCTATGTACATTTTCACTATCAGACGTATTGCTATAATACCGACTGCCTTTTTTTTTTGACACAGCAGAAATGGCCTCTCACGCAGTTGCTACACTTTCGACCGTTACTACACACCTAGTCGGGTTCAGAATCATACAATCTAACGATTTTATAGGGTTTTTTGCCGTATTGCTATGAGACATGGTTTTGGTCGTGGGCTCTCGTACTTTAAGCAAAGCTTGTACTATGGCGGCCAGATAGGTGATATAATACGTGTATAGTTGTAAATACATAGGTACTTATTATACATAAAAACACCCAGACGCAGTACAAATTGAATTCATCACACAAATATTTGCACTGGATGGGAATCGAACACACAACTCTTGGACTTCCCATAAAATGATCATATAATTATTGGTAAACTAGCTGTAACCTGCCAAGCTTCGCTTTGGCACATTATGATGCAAAAATTAGATAAAAACAATCCTTGATGTGGATTATGTATCATTGTAAAATTTCAGCTCGATCGGTGCAGAACTTTTTGAGTTTTTGAAGTGTACACAAACCAACGTAACATTTTTATATATAGAGATTAGCGAGTGACGATCCCTGCGTGTTTTATTATATTTCAACACATCAACTTCAAATCATTAGCAGTAGAGATCTATTCTATGGTAGAGGTATTTGGTAGTCTTGAAGTTCCATTTGCTAGGTATATATAGGCAAACTTGTTCGTATATTTTAGCATAGGTAACTATTGAATTGTACTTTCAGGTTGCACAAAACACCTGGAGCTCATTACGAATCGGCCGCTACTAGAATGTATGTTGGAGGCCGAACAGAAACGATACGATCCTGTTCCATAGAATCAATTGAGTTTGCCAAGGCGATGCTGAATTCGCAAGTTTCCAACAAAGAAAAGTTGGTTGCTTTACAAAAGGCTATAAAAGGACATAAAGACTATACAGTCCAGGTGCTCATGTTTAGAATTATGTTATTATTTGATTTTAAATAATTAGTTGTGACATAATTCTGAATCTACAGATGAAGATAAATAAATATTACTGGACTTTCCATCACACTAACTAGACCCAAACTAAACAAAGGTTGTATTATGGGAATAAGTAGTTAAGATTGAGAGTTGAGTTGGAAATAGTTGATAGGTACCCTAATACTTGTAAATACATGCTTATTGCTAGCGGCCCGTTCCGGCTTCACTCGCAATTTGTCATATTAAAACCATTAACAGAAATAAAAACGTATCATATTTCTCAAGCATTTTGTACTGAATTTTTAAATTGTGGCTTTATGGAAATAAAAATGCGGGCTTACGTGAATATTGGTTAATTAGGCGAAGAATTCACTGGGAACAAACATCAGGAGTACACCAGATTGTTATTCGAGATTATTTTTGTCAGTAAATTTATTTCATACTACGTCTACGTAACCAAGGTGGCGACTCCCGCTCTGGATCGTTTCTGAGGCAGAGGATTGCCATCGCTATTCAGCGAGGCAATGCGGCCAGCGTTTTGGGCACATTTGCACCAGGAACGGTTCGAGGCGGGTTAATCTAATTGACATGACTTTGTGGACGTCTATTTTTAACCCCCGACCAAAAAAAGGGGTGTTCTAAGTTTGACGTCGATGTCTGTCTGTCTGTCTGTGTGTGTGTGTGTCTGTCTGTCTGTGGCACCGTAGAGCTCAAACGGATGGGCCAATTTCGATGCGGTTTTTTTTATTTGAAATTTAATATCCGTGCGGATGTTCTTAGCTATGTTTGGTTAATATAGGTTCAAGATGGCCGCCGCTACAAAATGGCGGACAAAATATTTCTTCACAACCTACCTCAATATGGGTATCAAATGAAAGGGCTTGACCAGTAGAATACAATACGTAATGACAAATTTCTAATCCAAGATGGCCGCCACCACAAAATGGCGAATTAAATTATTTTTTTCACTACTACCACAGTATGGGTATCAAATGAAAGGGCTTGACTAGTAAAATACTTTGCACTATGACAAATTTCAAATCCAAGATGGCCGCTACCACAAAATGGCGAAATACATTTATTTTTTCACTTAATATGGGTAAAAATGAAAGGGCTTGACTAGTAGAATGTTGTACAGATAACAAATCCGAGGTAGTCGGGGGTTATTCAAAATTTTTACTTTTGTTCTTGTTGTAAATAGGGAAATGAACTGTTTATAAATAAAATAAATCTAACTCTAAAATTTCATAAGGTGTTAATTAGGTAGTTAAGAGCTTAACGTGACGAATTTTAGGCGTTGATATCTGCAAATACCCACTTTTTGAAGCGTCACTTGCCCAGCAGCACTCTGATCAATCAGTATTAAATACTTTAACTGTTCATAATAGGAGTAATAATTATTTTTGGAGAAAAGAATATATAAAGAGAAAAGATATAATAATCGGTTATTCGACCAAATAAGTCAGCAGTTAGCATGGTTACAGCACTGACGGCAGTTGCTACACATATGTGACGTAATACCTACTATACAATCGTCTTTAGAAAGTGATTGCGAACATTTGTCGGACGCCTTTCAGACTAGCTACAGTGATTGAGATGCTTAATTATGTTTATATGTTGTTACTTAACTGATCACCAAATAAAAATTAAATGTAAAGAAAGCTAAAAATGTTTTACAGGCACTTCAAGGGCTTGGAGTGGACAGACATCTTCTCGGTTTGAAGCTGACTGCTATTGAGAATGGAATCGAATTACCTAAGCTCTATTCAGACCCTGGATACTCCAGGAGCGCTCACATGAGGATATCAACTAGTCAGGTAAGTTGAATGGCTGTAGTCATTCTTCACAATCTTTTATGTGGGGGAAATGCATTTACGCATGTCGGCCATGCAAGGACATGACGAGGTATGTCGGGCTCGACACCACGGACGGACATGGTGCCCCTACAGACTTTTTTATTTTATTTAAATTAGCCACTCCACAGACTCCGGGGTCCGTGATCTTTGTCATTACAATTATCTTTTTTTTACACATATCTTGGATAAGGAGAAGAAGAGGAAAATGGGAGGGGAGTTGGGTACATTTAAAATCTAATTCTAGTGCTCGTCTGTAGGGCCGATCACTACCGGTTGGGATTCCGCTAGTAATCGACTTGACATCGAGTGTTTGCCTAATTGCCTTTTGTCATTTGCCTAAGCTGCCTCCTCCCGGCCCAGAGCCTCCACAACGGCCGCATTTCTGTCCTTGATGGCCATCTGTAGGTTAAAATCGCGGATGGTCTTCGGTGATACAGCCCACGCTCACCGCACGAACCGACCGATGGCGTCGTCGGTGTCGTCAGCGTAGTATGTGAAGGTCCCCGTGTGCCGTGAGATTGCAACTACCGCATGGGGCACGCTCTCGTGCAGCTTCATGTTTGCCTTTGTTTTGATTACGATTACCGACTCGTATGTTAGTCCCTGAGCTTCATGGATGGTAAGGATGCGTGACCCGGTGCCTGACCCATAACCCTGCTTTGTCAGGGTCTCCTTCTCCTCTTGAGTGTGAACTAAGAAGAGGGTGTTTGGTTGGGTGTTGGGGTTGATCTTCTCTGCTCTAGGGACTTTATACGGGACGCTGAGGAGTACATACCGGAGTATATTTCCCTCAGTGCATATGCGACGTCCATTGGGTTTCGATGTGTGCAGAGCAACTCCTGGCTGATCTTTGTTACCAGGTTCGGGCGATGTTACCTCATTTCGAAGAGATTTTCCCTGTCGATATAAGGCAACTGTTTGACGTCTCCAATGAGGACAATTTCACCAACACCAGACAGCCTTGAAGCCATCACAATAGCTCCAAAATGGTTCATGAGAGCTTCGTCCACCATGAGGCGACTGAAACTTTCTCTACCGAAACCATTTACCAGAGCAGAAGCCATGGTTCGCACTCTGGTTTTGACCAGGTTTCCGATTCGGTGCGATAGCTTTTCTCTTAGATCTTTTGCTGCCTCAGTTGTTGTAGTGATGATGGCGTCCTTGTCCACGTCGAAGTGTCTAATCACCCATGTTGTTTTTCCACATCCTGGAACTCCTGTATTCTCTTGACCCACTGTATTCTCGGTACCTCCCAATTTTCCCAATCTGCTTTGACGTTTCCTTTCCCTTCGATGGTCTTGGCCATCTCTAGGATCTTATCGTCCAGCATAATCTTGGTGAATCGGGCAGTAACTACAATTGGGTCGTTTGGTGGTGTCGCATAAACAGGCACTCCCGCGCGCTCTGTCTCTCTCTCGTTCAGTGTCACGAAGCCATTTTCTGCACTGTAAGCTGCCCCTACAGACTAAAACCCCCCAGGTTTCTCCAGCCATAGGTTGAGGCCTGAGCTTCTTCTATGTTCCAATAACAACATAGCGCCCATGACAACCAAGTAATACTACCTACTGCGAATAGCCGAAACGATCCTCTACTATTCTTAGTATCGAAACTTAAATATTTTCTGCGGTAGGTCACTTATATTTGCAAAAACAAAAACAGAAGTAAAATTAATGCATTTGGTATCTACAGTTAGTGCGAAATATTTCTCTCGCGTCTACCCATATTATTCGGGTATTCCATTAACAATGAGATTAGATCATTAATAGTTCGTTAACCGAAATGACTTTTTTTAATGATAGTTTTCATTTGACCGCCTGATGCTAAGCAGGTTAGGACACATGAACTAGAAAATAATTTAAAAGAAATGGTAAAGTAGTCTCAATACAATCTTGACACACAATTAGACTGAATGACTTATGTGTAATTAAATTTTAGGACGTGACTTCGGAATAGGTCTAAAAATTCTAAATTAGCACGCTTTTCCCATTTTTATTTGTTTATTGGTTGTTGTATTATACCAGGTGGCTTGTAAATGCGACGGGTTCATGTGCTACGGGCCGCTGGTACCTAACGGGTACGCGACGTGCTACAACCCGCGCGACAATGACGTCAACTTCGCGACCTCGGCCTTCGTGGAGCACCCCGACACCGGCTGCGACGCGTACCGGGACGCCCTCGAGCGCTCCATGCAAGATATGCACGATCTGCTACTCGCTAACGTATCGTCCAAACTGTAAACTATTCGTGGTCTTCAGACTTGCTTTTTGTACTACGGACACAGATTTCTAAAACAAAAGGCAGATGGAACGTGCAGAACACAGATCCTTAGGTCCGGAAAGCAAATATCAAACGCCAAAGCAAATACAAACTCCAGTCAGTACGAAACTGACTTCCGTCTCGTATGGGAGTCCCGTGTGATTTTATGTTTTGTTTAAGATTATGCAATCTTGTGTCATCAAACATTGCAAACATTGTTCCCAAAAAATAAAAAAAGGAAATTTCATAGGAAAGTTTGAATATTTTTACTGGTATTTATATAATTTAGACGATTTTATTTCGATTGATGAATAAAAACACAACACCTCAACGAAAATAGGTCAGTGTTGCTATACTAAATTGTAATTATTTTCCCTGAAGTTAAGGTAAAATATAGATCTAATTTTGTTTTGAAGATACTCGTAGACCAAATTATTGATGAACATTGTATAATTAAATTTTAAGCCCTATTTTTATAATCGTAATTTTTTTTAATTTAATGTGAATCGATGCCAAGAACAAATCCTCGCCGTTACTAGGGTTAATAAAAATACTAATATTGTTGATGAAAACTATAGTTATGAAACGAATAGATAAGAACAAATCCTCGCCGTTATCAAACGTCTCGTCTATGACCTGTGGATTCTAACTTGATCTGTGCAGTGCTGTTAGCATATATATTTTTAATAATACGAACATATTTTTTTCTTACTCCTTGTTGAATTAGAGCCTCCCAGAGCAGATTGTGTTTGATTGAGTCGAAAGCTTTATTGTAGTCGACAAATGCAATGTATAGGTCTTTCCCATACTCTTGAGATTTTTCTATTAACTGTTTTAATACATGCATATGATCAATAGTTGAAAACCCTGCTCTAAAACCAGCTTGTTCAATAGGCTGTTCTTCATCTTTATTCCTTGATATTCTATTTAGGATCAGCTTTGAAAAAAAATTGTAAATGTTTGACATGAGGCTAGTAGGTCTATAATTTTCAATTACGTTTCTGTCTCCTTTTTTGTGGAGCAAGTTATCAACAAGAAATCCTTGCATTATATATTATCGGTGTAATAATAAATTATTTTAAAATAATGTTTTATGCGTTTATTATACGTGAAAATTTCCAAAGCTTGACAACACATAATTATTAAGGCACATATTGGTGGGATGCAAGGTGCTCCTTAATGGGGGTCATTACTCACGGCGCCATGACAGAGTACTTGAAATCATACGTGAAGCCATGAGCCTTTCAGTAGCTAGAGCCCAAAAGGGATTGACAACAAACAAAAGACAAATTAACTTTGTAAAAGAAGGCTCAACATCAAACTCCAGGAACAAGCCTTACTCAATCCTGTGTACAGCACCTGATTGGACTATTTTAATGGACACGTATGAAAAGCACTACAAAATCCCAGAGGATGTGGGTGTTTCGTCATCCAGACCGGACATTTTCCTTTTTTCTAGAGCTACAAAACGCATAGTCCTTGTAGAACTTACCGTACCGTGGGAAACTAATATACCTAAAGACCACGCGATGAAACAAAATAAGTATTACGACCTCCTAAACGAATTAACAAAAACGGCTATGTAGTTAGTTTATACGCTGTAGAAGTGGGAGTGAGAGGTATATCAGCAAAATCTCTCTATAACCTGTTGAAAGACCTTGGCTTATCCAGAAGTACAGTAAGTTCTATACTAGAACGAGTATCTAAAGCTGCACTAGTAGGCTCATATCAGATTTGGCTGGGCAGGAGAGAAAGACGAGTAGTGAAGGTGAGTGTTGATGTACGTCAGAAAGGGGCCCCTTAAACCTACGTCCGAGTCACAAGTCTCGGGAACTACTCGGGTTTCTCTCTCTGCCACACGATGGACCCGGCACCCGCACACGTGAATCCATGGAATGCTTAGAAAATCGTCTCAACAATAGTGGGACTTTTTCTTAAGACTGGGAACATTACACGCACACCAACGTGAGTAATTTGACAACGTCGGTGAGAGCTGTCACGCATACATAACTAATGACTGGCCTCACAGTGTCGTTCACGAAGGTTTCATCTGTTTAGAAATCTGTGACTACGGAGTACAGTGTGGCTGTTTCAGGGTGACGTTTGTGTGCTCTACGTAAGAGACGGTGAAGTAGATACATGACTTTGGAAACAGTAATTGATTGGCCTTTTACGAGCTTCTCTGAATGCAACTACGAAATAAATTTTAATCTGACTGCTCGCGCATGAATCAAATTATATCTGTTGGTCATATCTGCGCCGTGTGTCGTTCTTTCGTAATTCTTTCGTAATATTGACACCGGTTAGTTTACGTTATCGGGAATTATAAGTACATTTATGGACCGTAATTCCAAAACCAACGTTCAGAGAAGTCATCCCGAAACTGCCGAACTGTTATTACGCCTGTTTTATTTTTAGTAGGTACCCTAAACTTGGATGATACAGTATTATCTTGCCAGTGTGACCTAATATCAGTGGCTTTGAATTTACATAAATATTATTCACCATAACCATAGCATAAAAGTAATTCAAAGTACCGGACGGATTGTCAATCACGATCAATACTAATGTAACACTACTAGTGTAACATTAGTATTGATCGCCCGCGATTTCTTCTGACCATTCGGTGTGTAATTCCAGAGTGAAATGTATCCACATTCTAAATTTCAGCCAATTCGTGATTGAAACATCCAAATTACGAAATTGGTAAATTGAGACTCGTTTATGTTTATTTTTATGCCAGGGTGAACGAATGTATGTTTGACGCATGCAGTCACAAAATTTTGATTGTTTTGTAAAGAGCGAATAGGTAAGCGAAAGACAATAATAGTCTTCAAAAAATAAAAGGTCAGTTATGAAATGTATAACTATTATTGTAACCCTACGATGACAGAGATGCAGGGACCGCTGCCGCGCTGAGCGGGATTCTTCTCCCAAAAGTGCCTTCATTCACCAGCTCTTGGAGAAAGCGGAGGGGCAGAGCCGGGAATTCGGATGGGCGGGGTTGCTGTTTTCATGGACAACGCTAGAGATAGATTTAGAATAAGCTTTTGCTACGTCTGGGATCAAAAACGCTCTCTCTTGTCACCTGGGCTAGGACATTACTCAGCGGTATCACCATAACAAAAAATGGCTGCAGGCAGGATTTGAACCTACAACCTCACAATTCCGAAATTAAACCTCGAATCCACTAGTCTGCCAGGGCTTAATTCAAATTTAAACTTTGATAAATCTCAAAACTAACCTTTTATTTTTTTTAAGACTGCTTTAACTTTTTTTAGTTATAGATGTTATATTCCTAAGGTGGACAGAAACCAAGACTGTGATTCCGTGTTCTAGAAACCTATTTATTTATTTTTTGATCAATAATAAACAAAATATTAATGATATAAATATATCTAGAAATGTATTTAAAAAAAGGTGGAGGTATTCAATGTAATAATGGTTTTTATTAAGTATTACCTTTTTATACTCATGTTTTTATTCAATAAAAATCTATTTCTATACTTTCAATTCATTTCTATTAGAATGCCTTGCTCATATTTTTCCTTAAAAATTTGTGATCATAAAATTCAATGTACTTTAGAGCAGCCCGTCCACACGGCACAAAAGCAAAGCTATACCTTATCACCAGCTCTTGTCCAAGCTTTACCACAATAGTAAGAAAATTGCATATAGGCCCCCATCAGAACATGCGCCTTCTGAACCAGAAATGTGGGTGTTAACCACGATTCCAGAATCAGTGTTAGGCGCGACCTATTGACAAACAACTATGTAATTATACTACTGCATCACAAAGAGTACAGCTAACATTCACATTATAAAAGGACGTGTGGACAGATCAACAGTTAACAAGGACACCTTCAACAGAAAACGAAAACAACTGACATTGGTGCAGCTTACGATTATGATTAAATAGTATGTATTTAGCCTAATAAAATAACGAAATTTAAGTGACAATAAAATTTCAAGAAAATCAAAAGTAAATACAAAATTATAAATAATTACTCCCATTTCAGCTATATTGATTATTCTAACACCTTATCCAATATCATACACATACATTCTTGACAGTTTTACGTGGAATGTACACTATACATTACATAAATAGATTGTATTGTATAAATTATGTCAAACTCAAAATATAATTTACGATTAGATTTAATACTTAAAGAATAGTCGTTTATCGATTATGTGTTGATGTGTGGAGTGCGGTCCGGCGCCCGGTGCCCGGAGCCCGGCGGAGTGCGCGCGCGGTTAGCAGGCGCAGTTGTCACGCGCGGCCGGCGGCGCGGCCAGCGGGCGGCCCGGCGACGCCGGCTTGTGCTGCACGCCCGACTCCGCCGCGTTCAGGTCCAGCCGCCCGTCCTGGATGCTCTGGTAGATCTTCTTAGCCGTCTCCAGGAACGCCTCTTCTACGTTCTGCCCTCTGCGATTATCATACAATATTGTTATCATTTCTGTCACAAAACATTATTTGAATTTTGCTAGAATGAAACATTCCATTACATAAGTGGATGTCCGATATTTAACACCAGATTCAAAATTGAAAATTGATATATTGTGGTGAATGTTTTCAAGTCAGTCAAAACCTTTTAACAAGTCACTCACAAAGTTTCCAGTGTTAAACTAGAAACCTGGCTTGTTCAATACATACAGTTTCAATTTGGTACCTAATTATAGGGACAACTAGCTTTAAAAAAAATTGGCAGTGATAGGAACTGCCGATAGAAGTGTAAACTTTAAATCAGAATTAATTTGATAGCTTACTTGAAATGGGGCCAATGGAAATGCTCACACATTTCTAGATGGCCAATGGCCATGGTATTTCTTTTACCAAGATTTTTTATCATCCCAAGCGTCACGCTAGAAATTCAATTCACATCCCACGAAAAATCTGCCTGTGGTGGGCCAAAAGAAGTTTTCACTTCAAAAACATTTTGTTGGAAGGAAGGTCATTTCTGACATACACATACTGACCATATATGTATAGTCTACTTTAATTTAGCAAATTTATTCAGGAAACTTCAGCAGGTCAACATTATACATACGTTTTGGCACTAGCTTCAACAAACATTAATCCATTTTCATCAGCAAACTGTTTAGCTTCTTCATATGTTACGTCTCTTTGGGCATCCAGATCTGACTTATTTCCGATTAAAAATATTACAGTACTGGGGTTTGTCAGGTTCCGAGTGTCTGTAAGCCAGCTGCTAAGATGATTGTAAGTAGATCTGAAAATAAATGTAATGAGAAATTTAAAATATTAATGACTAGCCGCACCCAGCGGTTTTTTACCCACGTAGATCCCGTTCCTG
The DNA here is from genome assembly GCA_017562165.1 of Ectropis grisescens. Taxonomy (NCBI): domain Eukaryota; kingdom Metazoa; phylum Arthropoda; class Insecta; order Lepidoptera; family Geometridae; genus Ectropis; species Ectropis grisescens. Next base: position 14,242,545 of record CM029770.1, on the reverse strand, counting down.
TGATTTTCCCGCGATGATTTTATGCAGTTTTTGGAGCTACCTACATTTTATCCATAAGGAATATCTATCTACTATTAAAAAATACACAAAATTTTGGCTTCGAAATGGCAGTTTTTTAAGATAATCAAACAAAACCACAGATATTAAAAATAATTATAGAAAACATGCATCTACTTGAAAAACAGTCATTATTTAAAACACCCACTAATCTAATATTATAAAGCTGAAGAAGTTTTTGTTTGAACGTGCTAATCTCAGGAACTAATTAATGAACCAACTTCAAAAATTCTTTCACCGTTGTATATTGTCATGATCTCTGTGTGCTATATACAGGCTATGGACCACGGGCGAAGCCGGGGCGGACTGCTAGTAGTTTTTATAAGACAATTTAATTACAAACATTGTACAAATATTTTCTTAAAATAATCTAAGCTTATAAGAATTTATTCTAGATTCTGACTGGAAAACAGTAACAAATGCTACTGTTTGCATATTGCACTGGCTAAAGGGGAAGAAACATTATAATATAATAATTACATATATAAGTAATTTGGTCAGGGTACAGCCTTAAGAGAGAGTTAAAAATATCAACATGATCCATTCAGGCGTGACATGATTGAGCAACTAACATCCACATTTTCGCATTTATAATACATATTAATATCTTTGTAACTTGTAACATATTTTCTAAGTGTTCTTTGGCAGTGTGACTTTGCTCTACTGCCTACCAGCTTTGATATTTTACAACTCATCATGTCCAAAAATGCCTTTCTGACAAGCAAAAGGAATAGCTGATATTAAGATAAGATAAAACTAATAATCGATCCATATGATACCAATGACCCAGACTATGTGTTTGTTTTTATTTTTCATCCATTCTGTAAAGATCTATGATTACAAAATTAAATTATACCTTTTTTTTTATGCTTTATTGATGTACTAGCAGACCTTCCTGGCTTCACCCATTCTAAATAAAATATAGTCTATCTCTATAGCACTCATGGAGCATGTACATATACAACAGTAAAAGAATTTTTGATATTGGTCCAATAGTTACAAAGATTAGTGCGTTAAAAAAAACACCTCTTCAGCTTTCTAAAATTAGTATAGATGAGTAACAGAAACTATAAGTACATTTACCATTTAGAGTTAATATTTTTCATTCTCAGTTATAATAACCAAGATTTCTAATGTAAATACAGTTGATAAGTATCATTATAATTACTATACATAGGTGTAGTCAAACAATCACTCTTTTTAATTCAATTACTGATGGAGTTATGATATAAACAGAAATTTTGAATTGTCATTTCCATGCTTGCATTAAGTCAGGGGTTAGTCTTATATTTCTGAAAAGTTTGATTTAGGATAAGTTACATGATTTAAATATATGTATATAGTCCAAGATCCCAGAGCCGCCAGACGTCATGTATTTTCTGATGGATGAAATGTGGACGATTGAGTAGAGTTTGTACGTACTAAGAACAGCTGATTACCCGTTAACGTGCGTAGACGGCCAATTTCGAGATATGGGGTCTAGAAGCTACATTCCTTACTTCGCGTATTTTCTCAGATAACTGATTTTCATGTATGTTGTAGGCAATATCTTTAAAAATAAGGCCCGAATACACCGACACTTTCCGTCGGCCGTTTTGCTAAACAGACGCTTTAAAACTCTATTGTTTTGGAAGTTTTAAAGCGTCTGTTAAGCAAAACAGCTGACGGAAAGTGTCTGGAAGTATTGGGGCTTTATTTTTAAAGATATTGCCTACAACATACATGAAAATCAGTTATCAGAAAATACGCAAAGTAAGGAATGTAGCTTCTGGACCCCATATCTCAAAATTGGGCGTCTAAGCAAGTTAGCGGGTAAGCATGTGTTCTTAGTACGTACTAGCTCTACTCAATCGTCCACATTTCATCCATCAGAAAATACGTGACGTCTGGCGACCCTGGAATCTTACTCTAATAGAGAATAAGATTGCTGGGATTAGGGACCTTCTCTAATAAAAATCTAAGCCATTATCCACCATGTTAGCCAAGTGCTGATTGGGAGATGGTATATGTCCCAGAATCTTTCTTCAACATGTGAGTGGTGTTCACAACTGCACTTGGAAATATTATACTCAAAGATGAATTCATACCTACAACCTCACAATGGTGACATCTGACATTCTTGCTTCTAGATATACATACCTCAAGAATATATATTTTTTTATTACTTAAGTGCAGTAAAAAGTTTTTCTATTTATTGAAATATTAATATCAAATGGGACATTTCTCTTTCAAAGTTGTAGTACATTTTGTTCAACCAACATAGCCTTTGTTATTACATTTGACATAAGGAATTTTATGGGTGTTTTATTTACATCTTGTGGAACATAATATGTAGATCATTTATGGATCCCTAACTTATCTCATCAAATCAAACAAATAAAAATACAAATCTCTCTTTGTCTCTATGGGTATAGATTGATCTTTTGTAGACCTTTGTTAGACCTGTGAAACACTTTTTACCTTCTAGTAATGTCATAAACCATTAAAGCTCCAGCCGCACCCCTGTAGTATGAGCGAGTAACAGCTCTGAAGCGCTCCTGCCCGGCCGTATCCCATATCTGTAGTTTGATTTTCTGACCAGCAACTTCTATGATACGAGTGCCAAATTCAACTCCAATAGTGTGGGGACAATCAGCCATAACTAGAAGTAACAATTTAATTTTACATAATACAAGATAACATTCAAAACAACAAGTATTATAAAACATAAATGCACACTAGACAGATACAGCTGACAAGTTTAGTAGCTTCAAAAAGCCACCACTTTTAACTAAATGTCTTCCCTTAAAAAAATCTAGGTATCAAACCACATCTCCACAGAACTAGCCATTTAAGTCTGAATGTATACATTTGTTTATTATATACAATTGAAATGTTAAACAAATACCTGATAAAAGGGGGAGGAGATATTTTACCTTTGAGGTAGTACTTACATTTTTTGTCTGTAAACTGATGTAATAAGCAAGACTTTCCAACACCCATGTCACCAATTATTATATACTTAAATATATAAGAGTAATTGTATGGACCCGAAGTCATCTTGGAACACTGTAAATCAAGATTTGATGAAAAATTTATTTCCTTAAATTATATAAATTACTAATATTATTAAGCCTTGTACAGTATAACAATGGCAATAAACAAATCACTCAAATTATATGATTAAATAACTGGCTTTTAGTTTTTAAAACGGGTAAATAAAAAATCACGATCAATGGATCGAGATAGACACGACACAACAAAAACTAATCGTTCTAAACATTATGAGTCACCATATCACTATAACAAGAAATTCATTGATTTTTGTAAATCCATAAATTGTTAAACAACATTTCAATAGATCGTAACCAAAACAGGAACAGTTTGGAAAATAAATACAAAGACAGGAACCTACGCAGAACAATATTAATATGCACAATAGACGATCTTGCTTCCGAAATCTGTAGTTATACTTCTGTTTTGTGAGAAATGTTGCGGGGCAATCCGACGTAACTAGAATGACTGGTACTAAAATACTAAGGATAATGAATGGAAATATTTACCACTTGAATAATTACAAATGGGATTCTAAGACTTTATTTATTACTTTAGTAGACCAATTTAGTAATAACTGTTCCTCAAAATATCCTTTGCTTTCGATTTGAAACGTCACTATAATATTGCCAATTTACATTTAGAAAATTGCATTGAACTCTTAAAAACGGAAGAAGCGGCATACTCTCCTCAACGATGGCGATGTAAAATCAGGTGACGTCTCCTGATTGAGATCAGTCGCAACGTGAGCGACAAATGGAGCGCATGTGTGCTAATAATTCCACGAAATTCGATTTGAGCTGTTACAATGCCATTTTGTGTATATTTTGTGTGTGTACAAGGTGCACAAATAGTACCAAGTAGAAAAAGTTTCGTGGCATCACTTTTCATACGCAATTACACAAAATCTTTAATTATTTCATTTAAAATAATATTTTCTGTTGTAAACAATTCAGCATTTGTAAAAAGGGACAGATATACATGACGTGAAAGAGTGGGACACGACCAGCGATATGTTGACTGCAGCGATAACGCCCAATGTTTACGTCACGGGCAACGGCTACTCCTTCTCTTTCACACCAGTGTCTTCGTATGTCTTTCTATTCTTCTCTAAAAAATATTTAAACAAACGTGTAACTGTGGTATGTATAGCTATCTCATTTCCATCTACTGCTAATTTGCTATGATGTCTTTGTCATTCATTACAATGTATCTCACGATGGAAGTGTAGCTGTGTGCACGTTGTGTATTTGTGTGAAATTTTCGCCACATTATGTTGATTTCATATTAGACCTTACCTCATCTTCCTTTCCTTAAATATATCGATGGAAAATTGTACATAAAATATTATGTAGGTATGGTATGTACGAATACAAAATTAAGTTTGTAGTAACTTTAGTATGTAATGAAAATGAATAATAATAAATAATTATCGATAGATGGCGCTAAATCAACACCAGGTATAGTATGTACGTAAAATTATATTATTAAATACTAGTGGCCTTTCCGGCTTCGATCGTATAGTCCCTTAAAAACTAAAAACCATAGATCAAAATAAAAACCACAGTGCCACAAACTTATCTGCAGAAACGACCAAACGGGAAACTATATTTGAGTTACGAATATTATTGAACATAAAAGTTGCTTAAATTTAATTATAGGTACAGTTACAATAATACAGGTTACAGCTTAACCGCCCTATCGTTGGTAGCGCTATCGGTGTCTGAAAGACTATTACACATGGCCTAGAATAAACAGAATCAGAATCATTTATTGCTGACAAGAACAAAAAAATAAAAAAAATTGATTTACCTCCAACTACCTCGGATTTATGTAATCTGTATAACATTCTCCTTCTCAAGCCCTTTCATTTGATACCCATATTGAAGTAGGTTGTGCAGAAATATTTTGTCCGCCATTTTGTGGAGGCGGCCATCTTGAATCGCTATTAACCAAACAAAGCTAAGAATATCAGAAATTAACCTTCAAATAAAAACCGTATCGAAATCGGTCCATTCGTTTTTACTCTACGGTGCCACAGACAGACATCGGCGTCAAACTTATAACACAAATTATGGGTGTGCTTAAGATTGAGGCCGAACGGCAGAAATCTAAATTATAAAATAACTGCCTATAAAATCTATTAAATAATTTAACAAATTGACAGTCATTGGAACTGCCGATAGAAGTGAAAATTTATAAATCAGAATTTGACAGATAACTTAGGAAACTACGCGGGTGAAACTGGAGGGGGCGGCCATAAGCATGCTCACGCATATCTAGATGGCCAATGGTCATGCTCCCGAGTTTACCTGAAGATTTCTTATTATTCCCGAACGTGACGTTAGAATTCAATTCACACGAAAAATCTGTCTGTAGAGCGCCAAAAGGAGTTTTCACTTCAAAAATAAAACGATTACACACTGAATATCTTCGAGAAAGGACAAGCATAGAGTATTCGTGTTTAATTGAACATTTACAATATATTATCCGATCGTGTTCCTCTTATTTACCACGCCACAAGAGAGAAAGAGAAAGAGGTACTAGAATCCGCCCGGTCTTGAAGTGCCAATGAAGCCAAGTATGCTATAGAATCGCTATTGTTATGTATTGTTTATTATTATTATTTTCTTCAGTTTTCTTTGAACTGTGGCTGTCACAGCCATAAGCTACACAAGCCATCACAACAAAACGATTTTTCGTGGGCTGTGAAATGAATTCTAGAGACACGCTCGATAATGATAAGACATTTTGGGATAAATTCGGGACCATGGCCATTGGCCATCTAGAAATGTAACAGGATATCTAGATGGCCAGGCTCATAGACACGCCCTCCGGTTTAATCCGCATAGTTTCCAAAGTAAGCTATCAAATTCTGAGTTATAAGTTTTCAGTTATATCGGCAGTTCCTATGACTGCCATTTTTTTCTGAAGTGTTAACTTCTTTTGGCGCGTCTAGACAGATTTTTCGTGGGCTGTGAATTGAATTCTAGCGTCACACTCGGGTATGATAAGAAATTTTCGGGTGAACTCGGGATGCTAGAGCGAGAAAGAAATGTAGTGATTAAGTGCGCCAGAGGCTTTGACGAGGAAATAAAAGGACAGGAGGAAAGGCAGGTCTCAAACACAACATTACAAATACAAAACCCCCAGTTCAACTTGCCAAATGTGTCAAAGTCAAATGACTTTGAATACCTACTGACTCATAATATCGCGTTAATGATTGCAATCCCAAAGATCTCAATACCGGTACCGGAAGTACCGGGAAATCCCGGAAATTTGCGTCAGTTTAGGAACCGGTACTTTCAAAACTAAATCCCGGTTCTTTCGCAAGTTCAAAAGTGTCGTCCTACTGGTAGTTTTACACTGTGGTAATACACAACAACAGTCAATAGGGTAAAATATAATTTGGTTTAGAGAAAATATCATTACAAACCTAAGCGATAAATACCGCACTAAACAAAGAGTCGTAGCGTCGGGGCGTTAAGCGGCTGTCAGAGCAGAACGGAGTACATGCCAGCGCGGATACGCACGTAGTCGAATAAGCCCTCGGTAGGTCCGACAGCGGCCACAGCCGGGCAGCGGTCGTACACGTACTTGTGCATGGCAGCGCGCACCTGCGACGTGAACACTCTATCCACCGCGCACAGCCGCTCGTCCAGCGGAGCCCGCGCTCCAACGTACATTAGCTGGCGGGCGATGTCGTGACACGTCCGTGTGCGGCTTTCCGCCCCCGCCAGTAGCTTAAGTTGCAACAGCTTCTTAGCGCGCTCGATTTCTACATCCGTGACGGTGTTACAGAGGTGTCTCCACTGGTCCTGTAGAATGATCATCATATCGTCGAGCGTGAATGTTGTTCCTACAAACCGCACTCCCCACAGCGACGTGTCCCGGTATGTGATCATGAATGACTCGTAGGCGTCACAGTATTGATCGACGGAGGCGACGCGCGCCGCGTACCAGCCATGGTCGAGGCCTCCGGGCTGGGATCGGTCCCAGCCACCGACGACCTCGGCAGCCACTTGCATGGCGACGTAGTCGGCAGAGCACGGGCTCGGACCTTCTACCGCGATCGCGACCGTCGCAACCGGCATCGAGTCGTTCCGGTAGCGGATTTCGGAGCCAGTGAACCGGTATGTAGCTTGATCGAAGCATTTACTCGGCTCCATTTTGCTCATGTACGAATGACCGAGCGACACGAGGAGTTCGTGCTTGAGGCCACCGACTCCGACTAGGAAGATTCGATCTGCGCCGTAAAATCGGTTCATGTAGAGCGGGAGCGTTGTGCAGTCGAAGTTGTAGAGGTTGCAGCTCGGGCCCATGACAGTTCGTGCGAGCGGCGTACCCTGAAAAGCAGCGGCATGTAGATAGTCCCATAGCACCTTGTTCGCGTCCTGGTCATGCTCTACCATCTCATAGTAGACCGTATTCTTCTGCGCTTCAATTTCCCCGGTGTGAAATGCATTGTTGAATACGCAGTCGGATAGAAGATCGACGACAAGCGTCAGGTCCTGCGATAAAAACTCGGCGTAGTAGGCAGCCATGTCTCGCCGCGTGAAGCAGCGGAAGCGTGCGCCCGTGCATGCCATCTGATCTTCGAGCATGCCCTTACTACGCGCACGTGTGCCCTTGAAGGCGATGTGCTCGAAGAAATGGGTTGCGCCGTTCTCGAAGTCACTCTCGTACAGCGGGCCGGCATCCACGTAGATGCCGACGCAGGTGTTGCAGCAGTCGTGTTCCTCGGTAGCAATCGTAAGACCGTTGGGCAGCTGTGTCACTTGCAGCTCCGTACTCGGCATATTGCGTATCAGGTCCAGGAAGGACGTGGGAAAGGCATACCGCCGCCTGGGCACGTGGGTCGCACGCCACACTGGCCCCAGTAGCCCATTAGCTGCCTTCAACATCTACAGCTTTAAGGTTGATCCAATCGTCTGATAAAGTGGTACGAAAACTACTATATATATATATAAACGAAACTATTATTGTATTAAATGTCTGTAAACAAAAAAATCGCTTGATACAAATGACAGTTGAAACCAATACGTTTAAAAACGAATTCGGGAAAATATTTTACAGTGCTACAAAGGTCTAACGTGGCACGTGGCTAAACTGGAATGGGATTCTAATGCTGTCCGTCAAACCGCACAGGGCTGCCGATTTACAGATTTATTTTTTACCGAAAAAGGGGAAAAATCAAAACTCCTAACTTTGATGAGAAATGAACCCTAGCTGCTACGTGTCGCACGGTCGCAACTACAATAGATAATAGATAGGTATGTGATACCATACCTCGTAAGTGTAGCCAATATTGCCAAATTAATGCAAACATTTCCCTCAAACTACTGTCCCCGTTATTGTATACTCTAAGCGCTGTAGCATGATCCGTAGAACAGTTACGGCTAGTTTCGTAACACGAAACGTATCATGAAAGTTGCTGTGATTTACAATATTATTACTTATATTTCAGCTGCTCCACATTAGTAATATTTTGAATAATGAATAACTGTTACCAGTAAATTAAACGAGACCCAATTAGAATGTTCTACTCTACATAATCTACTACAATACTACAAGAAATACTACAAATAAAATAATATTGAAATAAGAATAAGCAAAATATGCGTAAAACGTAACGCAAAAAACGTATTTAGTGATGGGGTATACACACCGCTAAGATGAATTGTCGAAACATGCTGAAGCCTAGGGCGGCAGATTTTAGGGGGGCGGCAAATTTGTAAAAAAAAATTATGTTTGTAGGTCATATAACAGTTTGGAGATGAGATAAGACCCCAATTGTTTACATTTTGTTACACTCTTCCTAAAATAGTTCAGCTCTAAGTTAAGACAGCTTCAATCATACGGATTTAAAATACTGACTTATCGATCAAATTTCACAGTTTAAAGCGAGTTTTTAGGTAGTGACGGAAAAGTTTCTATAAAATTGCAAAAAATCGACATTATTCATTACAACTGTCATTCGCATAAAACTTCGCAAAAAATTGTGGTTGTTTTAAATTAACGATAGTGTTTCTTTTAAAAAATATAGCTTATTTATTTCAATCTGCACATTAATAAAAAAGTAAAATTATAATTAACAAAATTTATTAATGTGTCATAGATCTATATGTATATTGTGTTTCAGAGTTAATTAACTGTACCTATGTTAATTTTGAGGATGATAAAAAAAGATTGTATGAAATTACGTAAAACATTATTGTATGTTCGCGTGGACAAAACTGTTGAAACCATTATTGTATCCACCTACCATCTATGTACACAGTTTATACAATAAAGATATTCTTATTCTTATTACAAGAACAAAATTAAAAATTTTGTTTAACCCCCGACTACCTTAGATTTGTTATCTGTACAACATTCTACTAGTCAAGCCCTTTCATTTGATACCCATATTAAGGGAATTGTGAAAAAGGAAATGTAATTCGCCATTTTGTGGTAGCGGCCATCTTGGATTTGAAATTTGTCATAGTGCAAGTATTCCCTTTCATTTGATACCCATATTGAGGTAGTAGCACACCCCGGACATTCCACTAAAATTCCATACAAACGCCGCTGTGGAGCTACCTACTCTTCACACAACTACGCAGATGTCGTTCGTACACACGCGTGAATGTGTGCGTTAGAGCTAGGGGCTACTGAATTGTTTTATTGAATAGTTGTGCCTCTTGAGTTCACCTGGTGACGTAAAGTAGTCTATAAACTTGCTATAATGTTGAGTTACATAAATAGAATGCAGCCAAATTATACTATTCTAATCAAAAGGGTGTTTGCACAGATTTTTAAATTGTTTCAGAAATCTGTAGGTGTTTGTATTGCCGCGTAAAATGAAACGAAACCGATTATAGATTAGAACAGGTACCTAGATATCGATTTCTGTTAGTAGGTACACATTCGCATTTTATTTTACACTTACCCATGAAGGAAACTTTATTCTGTCACTATAATTATTCCTCCAGGCATTATCAATCCGTGCTTGGACACGTAAGTTACTGGCTGTGTAAGTTACGAACTTTGAGTTAAAAATGACTTCGTTATTATAAATAAATAAATATTGATAGACAATTCACACACAACACCATCTGACCCCAAACTAAGCAAAACTTGTAATAAGTATTGTAAAGCAACGTTATTGAAAAGTTTCTAATCTTACGTTATTTTATCATTAGGAAATTAAATAAAGCTTTTAATCTTGTCCCGTTTAGTTGACGGACAGCCGTAAATAGCACAACAACCCACCATGATGATATTTCGTTAGGAATTAGATGTTCGATACCAGCCCTTCGTTGAGTGCTCCTAGCGTATCCGAAACGGCCTGAGGGGTGAGGAAGCTTGAAATTGGCGGGGGGTGGGGAGTGTCCGTTCTATCTATATTATCTATTCTATGGTAGTAGTGAAAAATATTATATAATTCGCCATTTTGTGGTGGCGGCCATCTTGAATTTGAAATTTGTTATAGCGTTTAGTACTCTACTAGTCAAGCCCTTTCATTTGATACCCATATTGAGGTAGGTTGTGAAGAAATATTTTGTCCGCCATTTTGTGGAGGCGGCCATTTTGAATCGATATTAACCAAACATAGCTAAGAACACCCGCACGGATATTAACTTTCAAATAAAAAAAACCGCATCGAAATCGGCCCATCCGTTTGAGCTCTACGGTGCCACAGACAGACACACACAGACAGACAGACAGACAGACAGACAGACAGACCGACAGACAGACAGACAGACAGACAGACATCGACGTCAAACTTATAACACCCCTTTTTTTTGTCGGGGGTTAAAAACATATGATGATGCCACGAATATACCTGTAGTGTGCAATATTTTGCCGGCAAAAATCCACAACCATGCTCTTTTTAACCCCCGACCAAAAAAAGGGGTGTTATAAGTTTGACGTCGATGTCTGTCTCTCTGTCTGTCTGTCTGCCTGTCTGAGTGTGTGTCTGTTTGTGGCACCGTAGAGCTCAAACGGATGGTTCGATTTCAATGCGGTTTTTTTTTTGAAGGTTAATATTTGTGCGGATGTTCTTAGCTATATTTGGTTAATATAGATTCAAAATGGCCGCCTCCACAAAATGGCAGACAAAATATTTCTTAACAACCTAACTCAATATTGGTATTAAATGAAAGGGCTTGACTAGTAAAATACTTTGCACTATAACAAATTGCAAATCCAAGATGGCCGCCACCACAAAATGGCGAATTTACAAATTTTTTCACTACCACCTCAATATGGGCATCAAACGAAAGGGCTTGACTAGTAGAATACATTGCACTATAACAAATTTCAAATCCAAGATGGCCGCTTCCACAAAATGGCGAAATACATTTCTTTTTTCACAACTCCCATAATATGGGTATCAAATGAGAGGGCTTGACTAGTAGAATGTTGTACAGATAACAAATCTAAGGTAGTCGGGGGTTAGTCAAAATTTTTAATTTTGTTCTTGTTCTGAACCTGCAGTCCTTGTTCTATCCCATTTTTGAATTTATTGGAAGCTGTGGCCACCGCATCGTAGACAGAACTTTGCCACTTTTTCAAAATGTTACAGGAACATAGTTTTTTAAGCTATTGCATAGCTTTTATCGCGGGCCTGGGGACCGAATTTTAGTGATCAAATCAAATTATAAATATGATAGATTTAATACTAAAATCCTACTAATATTATAAATGTCAATGTATGGATGTTTGGATGTTTGTTGCTCAATCACGTCGTATCGTCAGAACGGATAAGCCTGAAATTTGGAACGTGTATAGATTACAGTCTGGAAGAGAGGGACGATCTTCTTAGCATTCCATGGATTCACCGTGCGGGTGCCGGGTCCATCGTGTAGCAGAGAGAGAAAAACTCGAGTAGTTCCCGAGACTTGTGACTCGGGCGTAGGTTTAAGGGGCCCTTTTCTGACGTACATCAACACTCACCTTCACTACTCGTTTTTCTCTCCCTGCCCAGCCAAATCTGATATGAGCCTACTAGTGCAGCTTTAGATACTCGTTCTAGTATAGAACTTACTGCACTTCTGGATAAGCCAAGGTCTTTCAGTAGGTTATAGAGAGATTTTGCTGGTATACCTCTTGCTCCCACTTCTACAGCTTATAAACTAACTACATAGCCGTTTTTTTTTTAATTCGTTTAGGAGGTCGTAATACTTATTTTGTTTCATCGCGTGGTCTTTAGGTATATTAGTTTCCCACGGTACGGTAAGTTCTACAAGGACTATGCGTTTCGTGGCTCTAGAAAAAAAGAAAATGTCCGGTCTGGATGACGAAACACCCACATCCTCTGGGATTTTGTAGTGCTTTTCATACGTGTCGATTAAAATAGTCCAATCAGGTGCTGTACCCAGGATTGAGTAAGGCTTGTTTCTGGAGTTTGAAGTTGAGCCTTCTTTTACAAAGTTAATTTGTCTTTTGTTTGTCGTCAATCCCTTTTCGGCTCTAGCTACTGAAAGGCTCATGGCTTCACGTATGATTTCAAGTACTCTGTCATGACGCCGTGAGTAATGACCCCCATTAAGGAGCACCTTGCATCCCACCAATATGTGCCTTGCTGTACATATCGCCTCTCCACAAGTATAGCAACATTTTCAGAGGCTTTTCCCACCTTACCAAGTTACTCTGGTCAGGAGGGTCATTTGGAATGCATTTAGATAAAATTTTAATAAGGCAGGGGACCAGTCATAGATCAAGGTGCGCCACTTTAGAGCTAATGGGATACAGAACTCACCTATGGTTAACCACTCACTTTGCATTTCTAAATTCATAGCGTGCACTTTGTAACCGTCATTTTCGTCTTGTTGCAGAAAGGTTTCTACCATGTCTCGGTCTTCCCTTTTCCTTCTCGCACCCAACCCAGCAGTATTAACTTGTGCACCTGCCATAAATTGTTTATGGAATTGAAGTCTAGATTCCAGGTCTGAAGCAGTTTTGTCTTTTGGGAGAGATGTAATTAATTCGTCTTGCGACTTTCCCAAAACATGCGTTTTGTAACTCTTAGGTGTTTGTAAAGTTCAGACGGTTTCTTTAGTTTCAGCCCAAAACTATTGTGATCCCTAAAAGAGTAGAGGATCAGCCGGATGTGCCAATCCGAACCATGACTTCAATATCTTTATGACATTGGCATCTAGCTTTGCCAGGAGAGTTTTACCGATGTCATATACTAGGAAAGGCCAAGTGAGACGTGATGTGAGGTAGTTGTCATATATCCATGCTTTTTTGATATTGCTTATAGGCTGCTGGTCTACCTTATTGAGGTTGTTCATGAAATTTTCAACAACCACCTCTAATGATGGTGTACGTCCTTTGTGATCTATCTTTCTACCAAGAAATTTGAAAGGCACTGCCTCTGCAATTGTGGCAACTCCTTGGCCACTTATGGAGAGTCCCGGATCGTAAGACGTATATTTGGTATTTCGTCTACCCAGACAAAGACAATGACATTTAGATGGTTTTGTCCTCATTCCCTCCGTCCATGTACAGTGACTATATGACCACCACCTGAGGTCAAAGCTGGATCCGATCTTGCTGTTGGGTATATCGTATATGACGTCATTTCTCGTATCTCCAAAGTTTCTTGGTGAATTCTAGCCTTTTGCTCAATCATGACATGTTTCATTCTTTCATCTCAAAAACTGAGTATGGCAATCATCCATATCTTCCACGTTGAATCACATATGCCTTACACCGGCAAGATTCTACGTTTAAATACACGTACACTGTATTGTCATTATAAGGACCTATAACTTCTGGCAGAAGTACCTTTAAGTAACCTTTGCTTCATCTATAGATAGAGCTAAAGGCGAACAGATACAAAAATACTGTCTGTTATACAAGGACCAGAGGGACCTCCCTCTCGTGTCGGGTCGTGGGTCATGACCCTCTTGGGCTGGTTCCAGAAGTAAAACGCACGCACTTATCACACGTTCACACTTCTTACTTAGCGCCGACTATGTGAGTATGTGACCACCACCTGGGGCCAATGCTGGATCCGCTCTTGCTGTTATATCGTGTATGACGTGATGTCTCATATCTCCAAAGTTTCTTGCCTTTTGCTCAATCATCACATGTTTCATCATTTCATCTCAAAAATAAACAATAACAAATCAAGTATGGCAATAATCCATTTCTAGCAATTTTTTAGAGCACAAGCTTAACTTCAAAACCCAAAATTTCAAAAACTATACACATATTATACACTTAAGTAAACAAAAACTCGTTTAGTGTCCATAATCTTACAAACATATTGAGAAAAACAGAGAAAAATTCAGTAAATACAATAATCTGAAAATCGGATTTAGCTATCCACGATAAAAAAGCTGTCCGAATCTCAACCGAATAGAAACAGTCGGTTGGAAACGTCAAAACTAATCGGAATCTCCGTTGTGAATCACAAATTGCTCGTCCCAGTCGGTAGCGGCCAGTTTCCGTGGCTCAGCCCGAACCGAATGGATTGTGAATCGCTACGCAGAACTCATCGACTTCGTTCAACAATTCTTGACACTGTTTGGGATTACGTGTAAGTATTGCAAGGTCATCCGCAAAGGCCAAGATTGACTCAGTGTACTTATTGTTGATTTTAAACCCGTAGCCTCATTTCTTTTCACGGGATATTAATTTGTCTACTAAAATATTTATAACTATATTAAATGCTATTGGTGATAAGCAGCACCCTTGGAATAGTCCTACATTGTATTCAAGTGGTTTTGTGTATTCCTTGTTTACTGCTATGACGAATTTTAAGTGGCAATAATAAGAATTAATTATGTCAATAATTTCAGCAGGAAAGTTATACCATTTTAGGGCAAATATCATAAGTTCATGCTGGACAGAACCAAACGCGTTCTCTAGGTCTATCCAGCAGACTGTTATTTGCCTCTCATGTGTTCTGGCATCTTTCAAACTTTCTGCTAGTAATGTATTGTGTTCCAGGCATCCAGAAATACCAGGCAAGAACCCTTTCTGGTGATTGGGCCTGAAATACCTATTGCTAGTCATAAATGTGGTCATTTTGTTTGCAAAATACTGAAAAGATTTTAAAAATTGTATTGGTTAGGGCTATCGGTCTGGTGTCTTTAGGATGAGTTACTTCCTGCTTTTTAGGGATGAGGACAAAAATTGCTCTTCCGAATGCTACTGGGACTTGCTTTCTTGACCAGATCTTAATGAATATATTCAAGATATGTTTACGAACTGATGGACACTTTTTATACGCTATGTAAGGAATGCCATCTGGGCCAGGAGCTGATTTAGTAGTTTTCTTTTAATTTGATAGTTTACTTCCTCTTCACTAGGTGGGGTGACTTGAAAGCCTGTCAGAGGATCATTAGGTCTTTGGATGTTTGGTTCTACGTACGAGCTCCCACGTTTAGGCACTTCGTATGTGCTTTTAAAGTGATCGTAAATTTGCGCGTTAGTCAAGATAAGCTTTCCATTTTGCTCCTGAAAATATTTTGGAGTATTGAAAGGGTTTTTATCAAAGTCTACTTCGTGTTTAGCTCTGTTAAAATTATCACGATTTTTACTAATTTGAAGCGATATTCCTTGTATTAATTTAAGGATTGATCTTAGAGCCCTGGACAGTTGGTGACTTAGATGGTTGTCGGCCATGGTTTTAGCTACACGAAGACGTTTTATTAACTCTCTTTTCTTCCTCCGCAATTTCATTTTGAACATATTTTCCTTGCTATTTTGAGCATAACAAGTTGATGGTTGGTAATGTTCCGAGAAGTATGTATATATGGTGTCCTGGAAAGTTTCTACTTGGCTGTTTAGGTCTTGTTTTGGCCCAGGATGTTCTAACAAGATCGCCAAGTTTCATTTAGGCTACATTTTATCCCGAAAAATTGGTTGCCTGTAAAGTCGGTATACGGGCGAAAGTTTTACGTGACAACGACTTTGAGTGGTAAAATAATATTACGGAAGGGACGCGTGCCTTTCACTTTTTATGTCAGTCTCTCTCGCTCTTAGGCGGGCTAACCATGCCCGAGTGGAAGGGACGCGTGCCTCTCACTCGCTCTCGTTGTGAGCGCATAACGTGAGCGGAGCGTAACGCAGTTTCTTGAAGTGTCACCCGGCAAACCAATTTATAAGACGTTGTCACGTCAAAAACACGGCATATTTGGCATTTTAGCCCTCGAGCACCAAGGTTTTTTACAGATGACGACCAAAATGCAGAGTGACTTACAAAATTACTTTTGCACTACCTATTCCATAAAAACGAAAAGCAGCGACGACGCAGGCTCCATGTTCATCCATTGATGGAACAGAAAGCCGTAGCAGGAGACTTTGTTTTGTTATAATATGACACGTTCAGAGCTGACGAAAATAAATTCTTTAATTACTTTCGAATGTCAATTAGAACTTTTGACGAATTACTGAAAAAATACAGGGTAAACTGGTCCATTGCAGCTCACGACGTGTGCTTATACCACACCCCGGACACTCCACTAAAAATCCATACAAGCGGCACTGCCAAATTACCTACTCTTCAATAAAATTTATTGCTTTACTACTCTTAAGCAATAAAATTTATTTCTTTTTCTATTTCACACAACTTCGCATTTGTCGTTCGTACACACGCGTGAATGTGTGCGTTAGAGCTAGGGCTACTGAATTGTTTTATTCAATAGTTGTGCCCCTTGAGTTCGCCTGGTGACGTAAAGTAGTTTACAAACTTTCTATAATGTTGAGTTACATAAATAGAAAGAATTAAACTTATACTATTCTAATTAAAAGGGTGTAAGTATGAATCGCAGCGTAAAATCAAACGAAAATAATGATAGATAGGTACTAGATATCTATTTCAGTTAGTAGGTAAACATTCGCATATTATTTTACACTTACCCAAGAAGGAAACTTTATTCTGACACTATAATCATTGCGAACTTAGAGTTAAAATTACTACGTTATTATAAAGCAACGTTATTTAAAAGCTTCTAATCTTACGTTTTTTATCCTTAGGAAATTAAATAAAGCTTTTAATCTTGTCCCGTTAGTTGATGGACAGCCGTAAACAGCACAGCAACCCAACATGATGATATTTCATTAGGAATTACGGAATTAGATGTTCGATACCAGCCCTTCGTTGAGTGCTCCGTAGCGTACATCGAAACGGCCTGAGGGGTGAGGAAGCTTGAAATTGGCGGGGGGTGGGTAGTGTCCGTTCTATCTATATTATCTACTAGATGTCCGCCCCGGCTTCACCCGTGGTACATTATATAGCACTCATCAGGATCCCGTACATATCCAACGGTGAAAGTATGACTGAAATCGGTTCATTAATTCCTGAGAATATCGCTTTCAAACAAAACACCTCTTCAGCTACCTGCTACGCCACCTGTCGGAAATTGGTCGTACCAACTCAAATTTAGAAAGGCAAAGCAAAGGAGGTGTTTAATCTGTGAGCAAAGGTGAGGTATGTAATCTGTGGCAAAGGCTTATATTCAATGACGCAATTTTAGACACATGCTGTCATGTGTCAGGTCAAAACACGAAACGTACAAAAACTCTCCAAAAGGAAAATTTTCCCCGATTTTGTTAAATTCTTGATTCATGCTCCGCTTCTATTAATAGTAGCGTTATGGTATATAGCCTTCGTCGATAAATTGACTATCTAATAGAAAAAGAATCTTTCAATTCGGACCAGTACTGCCCGAGATCCTAGCGTTCAAACAAACAAACAAACTCTTCAGCTGTATAATATTAGTATAGATTCTATGCTTATACCACGCGATTCGCCAAGCCTGTACACGCTGACGACGTCCGCTCCGCTCGAAACTAGAACGCACAGAGTAAGTAATGACTACGTTACTATTATACAACGCTCACAGAAATTGAAAGCAGATGCGATCGTGCTATTATCAGCGTCGACCAGGCGCGGCCCCAGCCTCGAATTTTGGAGGGGGTCACCAGTACGCAGTCTCAGGTTTTGGGGGGGGTCACTAGTAGGAATACAATAAATCGAATACTAAATACTTAATACTTGACTTGATATTTTAGATTTTTAGTTGAACGTAAACGATTTTGGGGGGGTCATGTCCCCTGTGACCCCCCCCCTCGGACCGCGCATGGCGTCGACAGCTACGCGGCGCCAACGCCCAACGCGTGACGCGTAGGTACTCGTAGCTGCCGGCGTTTTTTACCCGTGACATAGAATAGAAATCCGTGACGCAAAGGAGTGCTTAATGAGGCGTTTTCCGACGAGATAAAAAAAATGGTTCGAAAAAAGGACGATAGGAGGCGCTTGTAAGTTTTAGATTGCGATGTCAATGTCAAAAGCCACTGAGCCACATAGTGAGGACCACGTGAGGACCACTGGGAACGCTGAACTTTGCTCGCATTCCTGTGTCGAACTAGTTCGCTCCAATCTTTCGTTCGTTCGGTCTTTTTTTAAATATTTTAGAAGACAATATTGCAATTTTTTCATTCATACTGCGCTCCAATATTTAACTATTTCATATAATGTAAAATACAAAAAATTCACATGAATTGAGAAAAGTTCCGGCTGGTCTCGTCGGGAGAATGGAAACTGCCGATTGGTATCCTATCGTTTCGAAGATAATAATATGTGCGTAATGCCGCTAACTTTAAACGGTTAAGGAAAACTTCGCGAGGAAACCGAAATGTACCTAGCATTCTTCGAGGTCATGACTGGGTCATCAGTGTGGATTGGTACACTGCGCCAGCGTGGTGGATTATGGTTATGACTCCCTCTTTGCAAAAGAAGGCCCTGAGTTCCAGCAGTGGGAACAATTAGTGGGCTGCTTATGCTTTTGCTACCTGACCGTAGATGTCTACGATTGTTGTTATTTGCTATTGTTATTGTGTTGTTGGTTGCTATTGCTTATGAACATCTGCAAAATCAGAAACGCTTTGTGTACATGCATTAAATTCAAGAGAACTATAAATTGTCAGATTCAAAAATTTCATCTATCTCAATATATTGTCAAAACCATAGATTTGGACAGAAATGTTAAGTAATGTTAGGCGTAACATAAGCGCCATCTATCATTTCTTGGCCATAGATACACTAGTCTTTCAGCCACATGTTATTCTCGTGTTGCTGTGCTTACTAGGTATTTTCTAATTTTCAATTTCCTTTAGTGGCCTTTAAATAGTTAAGTATTTCTTATTTTAGTTTTCCCTTCTGCCGTGCGGTCTTCATCGCACACACTTTTTGTAATGTGCGTCTCCCAACCACACGTGTTTTTGTCCAGTTTTCAGAACTATCTACTCATTAGCCAAAACAAAAATCATTTGGTAAAAAATACATTAAATTTCTACATTTTCTTGGCTTCAAAATAGTAGTTTCTTTTTTAATTAATGAATTTTAAATATTGGCTTGAAGAGGTAAAACAATCTTTGTATGCTACAGCCATAGAATCACAGACTGAGTAGAGAGTGCATAGAACATATGGAAATTTGGAATACATAGACACAGCTGCCTACAACGTACCTTTTTTTGTACAGCTGCGATGGACCATAGAGATAATAAACGAGTCCTGTGACTTCTGTCAAAATTGACTAATGTCAGACTTGATAATACCATGTGGGAAACAAGTGACCAATTCAGGATAATTTATATTGGAATATGCGACTTATATGGTCACATTACATACGCAATATTCTACTTACTAATAATTTAAATGATACGTCCATGAACAAAATTTGCATGTTTGTTCATAGACGTATCAGGTCACGATTCGGAACACAGCTACATTATAATCAGGAAGATAACATAGGCATATATATTTAACGGGAAAATTACCTACGCGAGTTAGTGCATTTTATTGGGCAAAAATCAGCATTCATAAATATCTCGCAAAAATAGGTTTCAATATCGCCAAAGGTTGATTTGATATTGACATACCATTTGGCAAAAGTATCACTTATTATTGTACTGAAAACTTCTCATTTGTTTCTATTTAAATATATATATATACAAGGTGATGGGGAGAGGGGTGCAAAACTTGAAGGTGACACTCTAATCTAGCATAGATTATTTAGATTTTTTGGGTCATGGTTGTCTAAGACGAATATTGACTAATTTTATTTTTACAAATTGCTATGATGGTTTTTGATACTGTCAAAAATTTAATGCAACCTTAATAAACAAAATTTAACTTTGTTTACATAATTTTGAAATACTTATCTATATAAAAGCGAAAGGTACTGAAAGAACTACAAATGCTGGAAGGCGGATCTGTCAGAATGCTCGACATTCGAGAGTGAGAAGTTGTGCAAGGCTGTGGCCTCGCCACGCACCACAAAATATGGGATATGAACTACCTGTCTACCTAATTTCTTTAAAATTTCCACATGTTGCAGAAATTTACTAAAGCACACATTTACAAATTTTCTACTTCATAATGAAAGTGATACGAAGTTCACCGGGGGGTCTACCGCCTAACGCTACTGCTTTCGGCAATGCTTTGATTTGTGACGTCATCTGCCAATTTGGTACCGCCGATGAAAGCCGAAAACAACATCTGCTTTCCGTAAAGCCGAAAGCAGATGAATGAACGAAACTCATACATTTGCACTGAAATAGCGACCGCCTAATTTTTATCTGCTTTCAAGCAAAGCATTTTCTGCTTTCAAGTAATGTCATGAAGACATGGCCAAATTCGATGCTGCTTTGCGATTGCTGTAGTGTAATTTTCTAGTATTTTCGTTATTAAACTGCCTTGTCAAGATAGATAATTGTGTGGTGAATATATACAATTGCGGGAACACTGATAACTTCCCAAGTTTCGTCATAGAAACGGTGATTTTACTAAAAATAAGTAAATCACAGAATTTTACAGTTTGGGAGGGCATAATTCCCGAAAAACGAGACATCAAACCTGAGATAAAGGTAAGAAGGAACTTTGGTATAATGAAATAGAAACCTTTTTTGTTTTGATAATAATACCTACCTAGCTTTATATATTATCATTTGCGATTTAATAGGTACTTTTCACAAATTGTCATAGAAACTAGCTAAGTTACTACTATAAGTTATTATTTTAAACATTCTGCTGCTTGAGATCAATATTATTGCGAGAGACTTGTTATCAGCAAACAACATTAATAAAATTTTGATGGTAGGTATTGAATATAAAACAATAATAGACATGTATACAAAATTGAACTGCAGAATGTGCTTTAAAATAATAATTAGCAAGCATTAAATTCCATATTATAAACCTACATAGGTAATTTATGAACCAGCCACCTAATATTACCTCTTACTAATATCATAAATGTGAAAGATTGTTTTGTGTTTGTTGCTTAATCTCTTTGGGGTGTCTGAACGGATCAGATGAAAATATATAAATGTACTTTCTATAACAGGAAAATACTTGGATACTGCACGGGTAAAGCTGTGGGGTGCTGCAGGTCATGTAATGAAATGTTAATATTTCATATCAATATAATTAATCTTTGTTTTTGTTTTAGGAGTCACAAGAAATATTGACTGCTAGCTGATCCCATAGCATACAAGAAAACAATGAGTTGTCTCAGAAGAGTACCCAATGTCACACCCCGGACACTCCACTAAAACTCCATACAACCGCCGCTGTGGAGTTGCCTACTCTTCACACAACTACGCAGATGTCGTTCGTACACACGCGTGAATGTGTGCGTTAGCGCTAGGGCTACTGAATTGTTTTATTGAATAGTTGCGCCCCTCGAGTTCACCTGGTGACGTAGTCTATAAACTTGCTATAATGTTGAGTTACATAAATAGAATGGAGCCAAATTATACTATTCTAATTAAAAGGGTGTTTGCATAGATTTCTAAATTGTTCCAGAAATCTGTGGGTGTTTGTATTGCCGCGTAAAATGAAACGAAACCGGTGATAGATTAGATCAGGTACCTAGATATCTATTTCTGTTAGTAGATACACATTCGCATTTTATTTTACACTTACCCATGAAGGAAACTTTATGCTGTCACTATAATTATGTATACCTCCAGGCATTATCAATCCGTGCTTGGGCACATAAGTTACTGGCTGTGTGAGTTACGAACTTTGATTTAAAAACGAGTTCGTTATTATAAATAAATAAATATTGGTAGACAATTCACACACAACACCATCTGACCCCAAACTAAGCAAAGCTTGTAATATTATAAAGCAACGTTATTGAAAAGTTTCTAATCTTACGTTATTTTATCATTAGGAAATTAAATAAAGCTTTTAATCTTGTCCCGTTTAGTTGACAGACAGCCGTAAACAGCACAACAACTCACCATGATGATATTTCGTTAGGAATTAGATGTTCGATACCAGCCCTTCGTTGAGTGCTCCTAGCGTATCCGAAACGGCCTGAGGGGTGAGGAAGCTTGAAATTGGCGGGGGTTGGGGAGTGTCCGTTCTATCTATATTATCTATTCTATGCCAATGTCACCAACCCCATAGAACTGTTAAAAAAATATTGAAAATAAATACACGGACATTATTTAAGTGTTATGATTCCTTGTTTCTTAATCTGAATGGGGCAATAGAAAACCTTTGCCTAAGTTATCCTATGATCAAATAAAAAACATGATTTTCAGTTTAAATAGCTAGTCTGGCTGGCCTAGCTGATAGTAAGTCTGCCAAGCCACTGCTGTAGACCAAGCGAAGCGAATATTATATCAGCTATCTGGCTCCCATAGTACAGGCTTTGCTTAGTTTGGGGCTAGATGGTGTTGAATGTGAAATTTCCACCACCAATATTAATAACTGTAGTAGATTGATGTATAAATTAGACATTTATATGTCATTTATTTCCTTTGACACTACCGCTTGGCACTACTGGTAGTATGTATTTTAAGGGCATTGAGTACTTTGACTTTAGAAAACCTTGTTATTGTTACATCTCAAGGTGTAGTCAGTTATGTATTGTTAGGACTCTTTGGAGACACCGGGGGCACACCACTTTTGAGTGAAGTACAGTACTAGGCAGTGATTTATTTACTCTTCCTGTTCAATAGTTGTATGGTTGCTACCATCAGGCATTATCTCATCTCAATTTTCTACTCCATGAATCTACACATATAATTCAATATGTGTAGATTCATGGATCATTAATTAATCATTACATTTGTGTGCTACACTAAAATTCTCATTTAGGATGTAAAATATTAATTAAAACACAATATTTATTGTTATTATTGTTGATGCAACAGATACATTTAATTTTCAATACTTTTTTACATCACACTCTTGTAAATAATTATAGGTACTTCGACAATCACTATAAACTTTGTTTTAATCAATCAGCGACGTCACTTCAGGAAGTTGTTTTGTGATTTGAGATGGTCTCAGAGAAGCTTGATATATCAGCCACCGCAACCATGACGCATAACAACAGATATATCTGAAACAAAGCACTTTTGTTTTAACATGTAACTTATTGATGCCATACATTATTTATATTATTTGTATATTGGTAGGACTTTGCTAAGTCTCACTAGGGAAGTCAACACCTCTCCCTGTTTTTCTACAGCCACGCAGTAATGTGCTAACAGAATCAGAATCCTTTATTACTTATAAGTTCACTGTGTATCACTTCGATGAAGTGTCCATAGAAATCACAGGGCCTAGAGATATTTATCTAATCAGAAGCCGTGGGTTATGGGTTCGATGACCCAGTGGAAATGTTTGTGTGATGAATAAAATGTTTGTATTTGCCTGTTTTCTATTTATAATAAGTATGTATTTAAAATATGTAAGTATTATATCAGCTATGTGGCTTTCATAGTACAAGCTTTGCTTAGTTTGGGGTCAGATGATGTTGTGTGTGAAATGTCCACCAATATTTATATTTTATTTATTATCTCTAGGTGCGCAGCGCAGTGCAGTGTTAGCTACTGATTTGACTCTAGTTCCAATAGGTTTGTGACACTGTACTGTTATAGGCAGGTGTGCTGCTTTTCAAGAGGTACATGTCCTGCTCTTCCCACCACTTCTATAGACACACCACACACCAGTCCGCCTGAGCCGCCGTCTCGGCAAACATTCTATCTATATTAATATTATAAAACATGGGCAGCCCAATTTATGCTTCTACTGGTGCCTTCTCTCAATGACAATGGTGACAGACTTATAAGTACATCAGCACTAAGAAAAATACTTTAAAGTGGTGTAAGCGGGCTTCGACCCACAAGTCCCACAACCTCACGAAATGTGAAGACAAGCTTATAATTATTAGCAACGATAGACACTATTCAAATTTGCCTATTATCATTAGGTACATACCTCATACAATAGAGTATAACTACTAAATAATATATTCGATATTCATATAATGTTTTCATTGTTTTACATAAATTAAATTGTAAATGTTTACCTCAGATAGAGGTTATATAAAGTGTAAACAATATACAATGCTGCCAGCCAATAAATCGGAAGATTGCTAGGGTTACGTGGAAATTTTTAATTATACAATTTACTTTGGCGGAGAATAATAGGTAACTTGTAACAATTTCATGTGATGAAAACTTCTTTTAAAACAAATGTTTTCATTACATTTGAGAAAGAACGATGATTTTCTATCAATTACGGATATTTGAGGTTTACGTAAAGTATTATAATGTAACCTAGGCAGAACTTTAAATATAAGGTGGGAACACTTGGATTAATTGTCAAATATCGCGTTCCGTTTTTGGTTTTTTCCTATCTTCGGTTAATCGTAATGCTAACAATGCTATTGTATAATGACCTTCATAAATGAATAATAAATGTAAAGTAAAACAGATTTACAATAACTGAAGTAATTTGAAATGTGAACCGATGCCTTGAGACGTTTAAACTGTTCATCACACTTATAAAATATTTTCGCATCGACTAGTTTGACGAAACCGATTACGTGGTGTCGAAACGTAATTACTGAACGCATTTCTTCACTTATTTTTAATCTGTCAACGCACGAGCAATTTTTGAAAGAAGATATAGTTAGGCGATCGCTCTGAAATGAAAGCATGACAGGACAAATGCTATGAAGACAGCTCATGCTTTCCGTCTGCTTTAGAGTTAGGCGGTAGACCCCGGTGAGCTAGTACACATTACTATAAAATGGCGCTGAATCCATTGTTGTTTGCAAAACAAGATTAATTCCTCACAAAGTTCTCAGTACAATTTTTCGTGAGTACGACTTCGACGTTTCATATCCATGGTCGTTGGCATTGTTCGATCAAATTTTACTTGTTAAAAACTAAATTTTTATTGACAAGTTCATAAATGCAGATGCAGATTAAGCAAAATTTAGCAATATATCGGTATTTAACTTCTGGCAGCACTTAAGTTCATCTTATTATTTTCAGAACATTATTTTGGTGTTGGATTTTCTCAGCAGAATTTTGCTAATTGGCTTTTATTCAGATTGTGTTTTCAGCCTGTGCTAATTAATTTTGGTCCTTAGTAAAATGGCTGGACAGAACTCAGATCTACAGGGTCATGATGATAAATTAAATAACGGGACGAAACCCGAAAGCCAAACTGAAGACGAAGGTCTAGTCGAAGGTACACTTACTTTAATTGAAAAGGATTAATGAAAGTCGTCGCAATACCTTACATCGTTCCGATTAGTAATAGGCTTAACTAAATATACCAATTATCATGTTATTGTCAACTAGCGAGAATTTATTTATGCAATTATTTTTGTAGAGAATATGTAGTCTAAGTAAAAGTAGTATTTTTGATATTTGATAAAATGATCACGAATTTCGTTACTAGCTGGTACTCTGAAACGTTGTATGAGAGAGCCATGCTCGGAGTCTCCCCGCATGATAGAATTATAAATAAGAAAACTGCAGGAGAACCAAAGTAACTGACATCTCAAGCTCAATGAGTTGCCAAACTTAGTGGCAGTAGGCGGGAAACTTACCTAGCAGAACTGACTGGACTTGAAACGGAAAAGTTCTTAAGTGGTGACTATGTACTGGAAGATGCAGATTGTTGGCAGGCCAACAAGATGGACTGAAGATCTGGTGAAGGTTGCAGGAAATTGTTGGATGCAGGCGGTGTAAGACCACTCTGTGTAGAATCTTTGGGGGAGGCCTTTGTCCATCAGTTAATGTTATTTACCTATATTATGATGATGATGAATACACATACCTATAAATAGAATCAATATGTATCATTCTACTTTGTGTTTATTTAAAATATGCATTGACAAATTGACATTGTGTTATTTTATAGAAAGGCCCATTTCATAGTAACTCGAAATTTAACTTTTTTTTAACGAGACATAATTTAAAAATTGTTAATAAGTTTGAAATTATGGAATCATAATTTAACTGGAAAAATTATGTTTCCAGTGAAATTACAGGGCAAAGTAATAAATCATCTTATATCCTTGGTTGATAAGTGCAGTGTAGGGCTAGGTAGTGATCTGGGGTCTTTGTGTCCAAATAACTGGGTTGTACTGTGCTGTTATGGGCAAGTGTCTTGCTTACAGTGAGGCTTGTCTTATCTCACTATATTATAAAAAGGTAACAAACAGTTTGGCCACAAGTAGCTAATGTTATTAGAAAATGTTAATTTTAGTTTTTGTTTTTTCAGAGTATATTACATTGGACTCAAAGTTGGATGAACTTAACTCTGCATTAGACTACTTGGAGCAGAAGAATGATGACATACATGCACAACTAAAAGAACTTTTACAATCCAATATTGACATAAGAGAACAACTACGCACCGAAAATAAAATGGATACAGAACAAAATAATTAAATTAGAATTTTAAATTATATAATTTAAATATTTTATTCCTTAGAAGTAATTTATTCAGCTGTTGTAAGCAGCAAGTGTATAATTATGTAAAAAATATATTTATTGGAGCTGCATATCTATCTATGTTGTTTGTATTTTGGCCAGTATTCATTCTATCTCTGCCCAATGATTTCATGGGTCAATGACAAATGTTTTTTTTTATAGATTTGGATTTGAATTTAAATTACTATTTCCTTTAGTAATCATTTTCTTTCATTCCTATGGAGTTGATGTAATTAGATGATTTGCTAAACAAAGCCCCCTTTGTTTAGCAAATCAAGTTGATGTCCAAGTTCACATGAAACCTCTTTTTTTAAATAATTTACTTTATTGAAACAAAAAATTTAACTAAATCTGCAACTATATTTAACTAGTTGAATTTCTTAGTGACATTTAAAACGACTAATGATGTTCAGCTTTCATGAATCGAAGACCACAATATCCACAGGAGTGATCTCCAGGCTTGTCCTGAAAAGTTAAAACAGGATTTGTAATATCTATTGTTTCAGCTTGTTGGCTTCATTCTGGGCATGTTCCATTAAATAATTTTGCCTTCACGATGCAAATAGTTTAGTCTCTATGTCATAGATGCGGTGTAATTGAAGACGATTTTGATGGAATGTACTCAGAACGAATATGTGTGTCGACAACTCTTTGATCACATCTTCTGACAATTAGGAGGATGCAATATTGTACTAGGCGATCCTGACTCTCAGGATGCTAGAAATCTGTATAATATACATATATCACAGATCTCAAATCAAGAAACAAAGTCGGAGTTGATTTGTTACAAGGGTGACATTTAGTATCATTAAAACCGTGTTTAAAACAAATAAAGAGAAAAAAAACTTGGTTAAATTAAGGTTTACCAAAGGTACTCTTTGCACAAGATCTACTTACAAGACACAAGATCTTTGCACAAGCACTTGGATCCTTAATAGTTTCAGTTTCTGGACATTGCATAATTTCATACACTTCAGGGACAATAAACCTTTCAATAAAATAAGTTTGTATTTCAAAACAATGATTCACAATTACGAACATACATATTTTGTTCAATGTTAAGATGAATGTTTTTTCCATTCTTAGTTTGGTTTAATCACAAACAAGTGACTTGTTTGTGATTAACCCAAACTAAGCAAAGCTTGTACTATGGAGGCCAGATAGCTGATATAATACTTATATAGTTTTAATACTAATACTTATTATACAAAGAAACACCCAGACACAGTACAAATATCTGAATTCATCACACAAATATTTCTTAACACTAAATCAATCACTTCATTAAAAACTACAAAAAGGTTTACAACCCCTGATCAAAATATGTTATTTATCCTCCATTTCTGTTACCACACATATACAGTCAATTCTAAATATGTGTACTAAAGAAACCAACTTTTGGGTGGTGACTAAGCCCAAACAAAAGCAAATGGTAACAGAAGAAAAAGTATTGCGTAACAATTTTTGTATAAAAAAATCATGGCTGAAAGCACCACCAAAGTGCCGCATTAGGCGCCACTGGGGAGCCACAAAATATTTGTTTGCCGCCAGTTAAGAAATGTTTGTGTCTTTGCAATCTCTTTTTGTAATAAACCTACAAGATCACCAGATTTTAATAATGTCATAATTCATAATACAAAAAAAAATATACTTCTTCTGACTAAGCAAAATTTTGACATTATTTTTTGTGTCTGTTTAGTACTGTTAACTATAGGAAATATTTTTTGATTATGTACCAAATTAATGTAGACTCTGGGGTGTCCTTCTGGACCACTGCCTCCATCACACCACACAACTCGTTCTGTGACCACTTTAGGTGGGACTTGAGCTATCAAGTTAACAGCCCAGCTTGGATTCACTTGTTTTGGAGCATGCATAAAACGAGCCATTCTGTAATCATCATTATCCCATTTCTAAAACAAAACCAAATTAGGTATGTTATTTTACGGAATACTAGTTGCACACTGGTACACTCCGCGAGGTATAAGCTGAGCTTTGCATTTCTATTATCTCTAACAATTGTATAGATTTGTCGTATTTTAAAATTATCTACCATTCAGGTTGTGTGCTGCATTATTTTCTGGGATGGTTAGGAATATTTAGAAATTAATCATACTAATTTGTAGCCATTTTATCATTAAGGAGAAATAACATGTTAGACACTATTGTCTCCCACAGTTATGATTATAGTAGCTGTTATGATAGAATGCAACAAGGAACTGTAAATATTTTTACTGTTAGCAATGCATATTAATGCACACCTTTATTTTTACAATTATATAACTTCAAGAATTAAAAATTTGCTTGGACTATCTTGAGTAGGTATTGGACCCAGAGATCAAAATCAACACTGGTAAAGCTGATCTCCTCAACGATTACGTAAGGTTATGTTTTTAATATCTTGAAACAATATTTCTTTATCACGTTTTTTTATTCAGAATTTAGGTAACTATCGGTGTTTCAAAAGATTCAATGCAAGAGTACAGCTTACTTGGCCTGTGTGGGTCATCATATCTTCGCTACCGTTTGACATAGAACGAGTAACTACATTAGGCGTGTTTTTCAATATAACAGATCGTAATGACGAAAATCTAGTAATAAGCGAATTCTTCATCATTATTATTATTTTATTCTAAATTATTACACTGAATTATGGTGTTTTGACTTTTGAAATCGTTCGCAAATCAAAAATAAATATTTCCTATTTCTACTTCCTTTAACCTTTAAGTGTTGTCAGCTCTGGTGATTTAAGTTTGCTAATAGTTAATCCAAACAACAATTGTCTGTTCTATTCTGCCTATCTGTTATGGAAATCAAAACCAAATGACTTCAGTCGTGTGAAGAAAATTGAAAACTTAAGCTCAGTAAATTTCGTAGTTATTATAACGCGTAGTTGACATTGTTAAAAACTTAATTTAAACTAAACTTTACTAAGGGTTAACTAAGAAATTTGCTAAATGCGACGTAATTTGTAGAAAGTTATTGATAAATCTAGCTAGAATATTTTAACATGGTATCACAAACTATGACATGTAAATTCTGTCACTGTTTTGTAGCAGAGTGGTGACAGATAAGTTTTTTTTTGTTTAGATAGCTTGCTACCTTTTTACCAATTCTAATTTTTAACCCCCGACCAAAAAAAGGGGTGTTATAAGTTTGACGTCGATGTCCGTGGCACCGTAGAGCTCAAACGGATGGGCCGATTTTGATGCGGTTTTTTGAAGTGAAAACTTATTTGGGCGCACCTAAGTTTTTACCCGACTGCGCAACGCAAAGGAGTGGTAATGTGTTTATTTTGTATAATAATTGTAAAAAAACTTAGAGATTGAAATGAAATGAAATTTATTGTACATTTGAAACCACATATTTTGTGAAATCTTAATTTTTAAAACCTGCATCGTGGGATGCAGTGCCGTCCATTATTAAGTTGGCGTTGTGCTATTATTTCTGATCCTTTTGTTGAGTTGATGTGTGTGATTGACACAGACTGAGTAGAGATATAGGTACACTCGCGTACTTGATATCGTCACTGTTTAAATCAAATAATGACAAATGTTTTTAATAATGACATTTTAAAACCGCAAGGACAAGTGAAAAAAAATGCAAGAGTATCACCATCACTTCGGGGCTAGTTCTTGAATGCCACATATCTCTGACGGAGGTAGGTATGTGAATAATAGCAAAAAGACCAAAGCGGATCGAAAGGTAACGACGCAGCGGACGAACTGGCGAGGACATCAGCGGAACAGGTAAGTATGATCCTGAACCAATTGTCGAACTTCCACTGTCGCAGGTTCGGAAATGGCTGCGAGAAATCACTTAAGGAACATAGCGACAACTGGACCAAGAGGTTAGACTGTAGATGTAGACAGTCCAGAGCAGCGCTGGGGGCCGTAATACATAGTACATTCGGTAACTGCAGAATCTAAATCGGCAAAAAAAAATTACGTCTGGTTATAGGCGCACTGACAGGTCACGTTTTGTACAATAACCACTTATTCACACCCTAGTATCGGTAATACCTATATTACCGACAGTCCTCTTTGCAGAGCTTTCCTTGTGACTGGAGAAACGGCCGCTCACGTGCTCATGGAGTGCACGGGAGTGGCAGCTCATCGCGCGAAGTGCCTGGGCACACCGGGCCAACGGGGACGCTCCGCGAAGCATGCGGCAACGTGAAGACGTTGCTGGGCTTCCTGCTGGAGCTGGGATGGCAGGAGTGAAGCCTACTTCCCACACACGCAAAATAGGCGCATCGAGACGTCGAGTTGCGGAAAACACCCAGATCAAGTAGTCAGAAGACTAATAAAAGAAAAAGAATTTAAATAGAATGTTATTTTATTTGAGACCATATAAACAAGTCGTTTTGATAAGACGTGATAACATATTGCGACAATAACAAAAAGTAACAACAAAACTGGACTTATATAAAAAAAACGTACAACTTAGAAATATAATATTTTTTGGTTATACAAAATTCACTAACTGTTTTTAATGACAGAGCTACCTACCCATTTAATATTTTAGTGCGTTACCTAAAGTAAGATATAATACATATTTCGGCATACAATTGACTAAGTTCGTCTTCACCACTGTCTTTGGGGAACGCTCCTAGGCGTTCAAGTATTCCATAAGTTCATTTGGGAGTAAACGGTCTCTCTTGAAAATATTTATTTTTATTTGAAAAAAAAACCTAGAGAATTAAAGTCTCCCAAGTTGGTAACTTGTGTCATGACTTATAAGTAAAAATGTTCACTTGGGTGTTACCAAGTGAATAAATAATAATAATTTGTGGCGTTACGTAACGTGTGTCGAGGGTCAGTGAAAGTGAGGCGTGCAAAAAAGTTACGTTGCTTTACAAAGGGGAAGGGGGGTATAAAATCTCTGAAAATCGCGTTACGTAATGCCTACTTGAACGCCACCTTTAGTAGTGAAAGAAAATACCGTAAGGAAACCGGCGGATGTCCTAAAAATGACATCTTTCGGCTGCATGTGTCACCAACCCCACCTGGCCAGCATGGTGGATAACGTATTGACTGTCTCTTGTGAGAGTAGGGCCTCGTGTCCCAGCATAGGGAACATGAAGTAATAAAGTTAGGATTACATGAAACAATTTGACTTTAGCTGATGTTAAAATGAAACTATGCTTTCTATAATTTTGCTAGCGGTACTCTACGATAACGTTGATATAGCATATTAATAATTAACCCATAGATGGGGGATGTAAATGTTCTGTCATTCCAAGTTAGGATGGGATTTTTATAAGCAAAGTGACAACAGAAAAGTTTTAACAATATGTTTGCCTAATAATATTTATGATTGAATACTTCACTACAATACCTTTATTGTACTTTTACAAAATAATGTGAGTGTTACAGTAATAATTCACTACATCTATATTTGTAGAAATATATCTACACGCAGCAGTTGCAGTTAATAAATAACGAGATCGTTGTTAAAGCCTTCAATATCAGCAGCTTTTCCTGTCGAGGAGTCCGTCGAACCATACAGCTCGGCCGTGAGTCCGTTAGCGTTCCTGTTAATAGAAACATTATGCTGGTTTAGTAAATCTAAAGCCTAAAGTTACGGCTGGTTTAGTCTCGAGAATGGCAACTCACGCTGTGAAGGCCTGGTTCGAATACCACGCGCACCATTATCTTATTGAAGTCATGTGCGTAGTGCCGCTAAAAACGGCGAAGGAAAACATCGTGAGGAAACAGGCATGGTCCAAGATTCTTTCGAGGTTATGTGCCTTCCGTCAACCCACACTGGTGCAACATGTTGGATTATGGTCTTGCCTTACTCCTTGCGCGAGAACGCTCCGAGTCCCAGCAGTGGGAACATTTAGTAGACTGCGACTGCTGGAGTAAAGCAATGCATACTGTCCTAATATGGGTAAGCGTGTTGGTTACTATCAGACGCACGCCTTACTCATCCCGATAAAGAGGTACATAAATAAATAATTAATGTAAGTGAAAAACATTACGTCACATTGATTGGAGTACGCAATGTTCAAAACGGTTTCAAAAATCTAACTCTGCATTAAATTATGACTGGCTGGATATAAATTCTTGTATGACCCTTACCTCTTCCCACCATTGATGTCAACATCTCCGGAGAAGCTGTCAGAGTCGTCGTTTAGGGATGTTTGGGAATCTAAAAATACACCAAAACACAAGAAATTAATAAGCAATAAGTATAAATATTGTAGTCATACCTTTGTCAATTACTTCTACCCCAAAACAGTAATGTGCTAACATTATTGTATTCCGATTTGAAGGGAACGGTTTCCATAGAAATTACTCATATATAATTTTATCTCCAAAATAGCAGGGTTGTCACCATGTGCTACGGGCACGCATGTTATCCAGATGCTGTTTTGGTGTAATGCGTGAACGCATTACATCTGACGAAATGGGACTGGAACTGTTATGCCAGCGATCCGACGCCGTCCTCCGCTATTTTAAGGAGCTTGGCTGGTTTGGGTAGGCTGGCAGGGGTTCCCCCCTGCACAATACACCCCTAGCGGGACGTCAATGCAGACCAATCACCCCCACCCTGAATTAGAATTAGATGCTGTTTTGGTCGTCTTGTCATTATTATTTAAAAAATCCGGGTACTTTTACTTGCATTTGTTAACCTGACAGATTTCATTACCTCTACGTCTCTTTAGTCTCAGTGGCGACAAAAATTGGGTTATTTTATCGAAGCAGCCCCATTCGTGCTATGTTATCCTCAGTCGAAAAAAGACGCTTGTTATGTTTGTCGTTTCTAACTGTAGGGCGGCACCTATTTTGATACTTACAGTTTTTTTTAAACTTGATTTGAGTTGATCGAGAGGTATTGATATAATTTGTTTCGGAGATCAATTAACATTTTCAAGTCAGTCCCTGTATTCTACAACACCATCATCAGCCGCAAGACGTACACTGCTGAACATAGGCCTCCTACTAGATTTCCACAACGAACGGTCCTGTGCAACCTGCAACCAGCGGTTTCCAGCGACCTTTGTGAGGTCATCTGTCCATCTAGTGGGAGGCCGTCCAACACTGCGTCTTCCGGTTCGTGGTCGCCACTCGAGAACCTTTCTTCTAGGTAGTCAGTTCTGCGAGCGATGTGGCCTGCTCATTGCCACTTCAGCTTGCTTACTCTTTGAGCTATGTCGGCTACTTTCGAATATATATAACCGCGAATATCCTAATTTCGGATTCTATCGCGCAAAGAGACTCCGAGCATAGCTCTCTCCTTGCTTTAACTTTGAGCTTTGTTATAAGGCTATTTTTATGAATAGTTAATAGGCCCTGTATTTTACGAATGTTTCGATTTGATTGCGAGTTTAACAGATAGTGGCGTCACCTGATGTGGTGAGGCGGTGCGTGGTGAGGTACTCGGCGGAGAGGTAGGGCGGCAGGTCGTCGGGCGTGTCGATTGGATTGCGAGTTTAACAGATAGTGGCGTCACCTGATGTGGTGAGGCGGTGCGTGGTGAGGTACTCGGCGGAGAGGTAGGGCGGCAAAGTAGGGCGGCAGGTCGTCGGGCGTGTCGTCGGGCGTGTCGATTGGATTGCGAGTTTAACAGATTTGATTGCGAGTTTAACAGATAGTGGCGTCACCTGATGTGGTGAGGCGGTGCGGTGGCGGAGAGGTAGGGCGGCAGGTCGAGGTACTCGGCGGAGAGGGTAGGCGGAGAGGTAGGGCGGCAGGTCGTCGGGCGCGTCGCCCGCGCCGCCCTCGGCCAGCGACTCCACCACCGCCAGCCACTGCCCGTTGTGGCAACGGAACCGCTCCACCTACAACATCGCACATTGTCACATTTGTCAAGCATGGTCAAGATGATGTATTAGATAAATAGATAAACTCTTTATAAGACTTAATTTTTCTTGCATAACAAGTGAAAAAATAAATTAAGCTCATATTAAACAAAAAATTACGGTTACGGCTGGTCTAGTCGGGAGAGCGGCGACTGCCGATCCGGAGCCTCCGGGTTCGAATCCCACCACGCGCACCACTGTTTTTCGAAGTCATGTGCGTAATGCCGCTAACTCAAAAACGGTGAAGGAAAACATCGTGAGGAAACCGACATGTACCTAGAATGTTTCGAGGTCACGTGTCATCCACCAACCCGCACTTGGCCAGCGTGGTAGATTATGGCCTTAACTATCTCCTTGCGAGAGAAGGCCCCGAGTCACATTTAGAGGTAACATTTAGAGGGCTGCTTATGCTTATGCTAAACAAAAAAATAGGTATTTTTTAGTCCCTCCAGATATCTCACTCCACTAAGAGCCACGTAGGCTTGACCTTACTCAAATATTTCTACAGGCGGCCATCTTATACTTTGAATTCGTATAGTGCACTGTAGTCTATTTGTGCAGCCCTTTCATTTGATACCCATATTGAAGGGATAGAAAAAAATTCGTTATCCGCCATTTTGTAGCGGCGGCCATATTGAATTTACAATAAATTTTAGTATTCATAAATTGTATTGCCACCAGAACCAAAGGCGTATACCAAGACCAAGACTTGTCTTTTTCGAATGAGGTTGTCGTCGCCTATTGTCCTTTTGGCACCTCTCTCGATCGATTCCGGATTACACCGATTTCTCTTCTGTTTGAATGTTTTGAGATTTAGAATGTACATACCTTTATCCTCAGGGCCCAGTCGTTCTCCATCTGCGAAATGATATCGAGACAGGAGTCGCACATTTTCCTGATTTCAACGTTTTTGTCTTGCATTAGGTCGATGAGATACGCTGGTGCCTCTGCAAAAGAAAACATTACCCATTATCTTTCAAACCCCAAAAAAAAAACAAGGTCGCGGGAGAAATATGTATCCTAATGAAATCGGGGCGTTATACTTTAACGCCCCCTTACCAGTTTGTGAGACGAGTAGTTCCGCGGCGGCGGTGGCGCCAGATTCTGAAGAAAGGCGTAGTAGTTTCCACATCAGAATGACAGTGTGTTGAAGGGAGCAATTACCAGTTTGGGAGACTAGAAGTTCCGTGGCAGCAGCAGCTGTATTATAGTAGTTGCCACTTCAGAATGACAGTGTGGTGAAGGGAGTATGAGCAGTTACCAGTTTGTGAGACGAGCAGTTCTGCGGCGGCGGGGGTGCGCCAGCATCTGTCGGAAGGCGTAGGCGGTCTGCAACACGTGCTCGTCGTCGGCCTGGCGCAGGCGCAGCTGCGCCACGAGCGCCGCGCCGCCGCCCGCCGCCGCCAGCGCGGCCGCCGCGCGCGCCGACCCGCACACCGCGCCCGCCAGCACCACGCCCTCTAACGCCAGCGCCGGATCCACGCACACCTCTGAAACACAATAATAATTATTTTTTAAATTATCTACTTCACAGACTCTGAATGTGTATACCTAATTTTACAGATCAATAAAGAATTGAATTGAAGTCCTTTCTTCAAGTTCCTTCAAGGTCAGGTCAAGGTCAACCGGGGATATACATCACTCACATCTGGAGTGAAGTTATCGAGTAACACGGGCATGTGCTTGCTGTCTCCCGAGATATCTCGAAGGCTTCCGGCAAGCTTCAATTTGATAGCGTGGATATCGGACTTCTTGAGGGCTCGCTACATACGAGTAGTCATTGATGGCTGCTCGTACGATCAAATGGCAATCAATGCCTCTAGGGTCGGTGCTCTCTGCGACGCTCTTTCTACTGCATATCAATGATCTGTTGAAGGTCTTTGGGTACGCAGATGACAGTGCCGTTTTAGAGACCAGCCAGACTACAAGCCAGAGCCACAATGCACAACAAACTCAGGTGATATCTCACAGCTAGATCATACTCTCGTATGATCAAACGTCTGAACTTGGCCCTAGAGGCACGCTCTATATGGGGAGAAGCCAATCTGGTCAAGTTTAACGAAGGAAAGACACAAGAGTCTGTACTCCGAAAAAGGAATAAATTCCAACAGGCTCCTACTTTCCGAGGTGTATCTGCGCCGGTTACTGACCGAAACCCAAATTAATGAATGAATCAATAAATTTAATTTGTTTGTACTTAAATTGTGTCATCTTAAGGCTACGTTTCCACTGACGCGGAGCTGGGCGGAGAAAAGCGGTGAAAAGTGGTAAGTGTTTCGTGTGTAACGAGTTTTTAAGAACGCACCTTAAGTGGCGTGGCGTCATACACAGCTTATAACAGCCCGTCGTTTTTAAGACAGGGATTAAAAAAATATTAAAATAACGGCGATGATTAAATTGTCCTACCTGCATCCAATATTTTCATGATCCGCGAAATTAGATCGTATCTTTCGACGACAGCGTAAACATCGATATCGCTGCTCGGGTCCAGTATGTTGCTCAGGGTACCCAAACATTCCAGCAGGAAGTCTTCGTTTGTGTCGGGATTGGTCACGGCGCCGGCGATGTCTCCCACAAATTCCTGTGATATTAAATGTTTATCAACACGAATTTGTACGTAGATAGTTAAGTATTCATCTCCACAATATGTCACTCAAAACACAAATAAGCATAAGAAATTGTCGTAAGGCTTTTACAGGTATTTAGCAGTGCATAGAAAATTAGAGACATTTGTAATCCACAGCTAAACAGTTAAACAGTATTTCACCCTTTCCAATGGCTGCGTGTTGTAGACATATTGCTTACCATCAGGCGAATGGCTTGCTCGTTCCATCAGTCTATATCATAAAAAAGGACCAAGTGCGCATCGGACTTGCGCACGCGCATCGGACTTGCGCACGAACATAGTCTCCTAGCAAGTCTCATTTAGTCCATCTCTTTTCTAAACCTAAAATTCCCTTAGAAAAAAAAATCTTTATCTTGACTCTCAAAAAGTCCTCAACCGCGGCCATCACGTCGCTATCATCGTCAAATTTCTTGCCCCGGAGATGTTCAAAACCTCTATGTTTGAATGGCATAAGTAAAGTTTTGGTATTTTTAAGTTTAAAATTGTTAAATTGTGTTTTCACAAAACGTGACAAAAATTATCCTTGTCTGCCTGGAACTTTTCGAGATTTGCTCTTGACATGTCATATTACATGATGTAATTAAAAAACTCCTTAGCCCAGCGTGCAACTGTGGAATATGGAGGAGAACTCCCTAATGTTTCCACCAAGTCGCTGTGTATTATTTTTTCAAGCAGAGGTATTTAATGACAGCTTGATTTCATCATGTGCTATTTATATGATTTTTTTTTCCTGAACTAGTCGTTTTTTTGCTTTTGTGTGCACTAGAAATAACTGATTATCATTAATTTTAAGATTTTATTTTCACTGAGTTCACATGATGTAAGTACCGTATTCTTTCATATGTGCTATGGAGTAATGATTACCACTGAGTTCACGGAAGCCGAAAATTTACCTTGCGAGAGCCGAAAATTTGCAGCATAAGCAGCTATATCTTTTGCTTTTGGTCGCTTAGAAGTTTGATTTTTCCAGAGCTCCAAGGGACAGTAGACGAGGTGGAGTATTTGTATGAATTTCAGTATCATACCTCCACGCGTTGCTAAGAAAAAGGGTTTTGACAGAACGACGACAAAGAGATCCTATAAGGGTTCCGTTTTTCCATTATGATGTACGGAACCCTAAAAAGCGAACGTAATCACAGGTTCGATGTGAATGATGGTTTTGGTGCACGAGTAGCGAGCGTACGTACGAGGAAGAGCGGCTTGGTCTGCGCGTGGTGCGACAGGTTCCGCACGAGCTTCATGAGCGCGGTGCTGGCGTGGCGGAAGGCCCGCGCTAGCAGCTCCCGCAGCCGGCCGTCCGCCGCCATCTGCTGCGCCGCGCGCTCGCACCACGCCAGGTTCACGCACAGCGCCACGAGGACGTCCGTCGACGAGCTACCGCCGCCGCTACCTAGCAGCGACGTGCCGCCGTTCACGTTCAATAGCAGCATGTCTGTTAGCTGTATCCGAACATGTTATGCCCGGTTTACATTATTCCAGTCAAGTGATCCAGCGAGACTCCAGTCCAGTGCCATTAACTACATTATTCCAGTTATTTAGAAGCTGTTGAAGTGTGAACACTACAGTGACGATGATTTCAAGAAGAGATCAGTTTGGAATGGCACTGGATTGGCCATCTACATTATTCCAGTTGCATTGGATTGGTCACACTGGATTAAAAGTAGACTGCCAATCCAGTTACTGGACTAGAATGATAACTGGATTTAGTGTTTTTAAGTTAATGGGATTAACACATGCAATTTTTTTATGGTGGAAAAACATAAACCTCCTTTGTGGAGGTTTCTTGTGTGGCTAATAACTATGACAGGCATTATAGTTGAGTGTGTTAATTGATAATAATAAATAGTAGTCTTACCAATTTAACACAATCTGATTGAGTAAACATTAGCTTCACTCGGTCGTCCATGCTCTGGTGGTAGAGAATTTTCATAGCCAGATTTATGTGTTTGTCATCACCTATAATAAAAATTTAGTGGATTATTTTGGGGGCAATAGAAGAGCCATTTTTCCTATTTTTTTTTAAACACTATCACAGGTTATTATTATGTGTAGTCACCAAATATCAATCTAGGAACCCAAGATGGATCAAAAGCTCTAGTTATATTATCCTTTTTCATCTCTTTAAAAATAAAGAAGTGGATTTCTATTTAACTGTTTTTTTATGTTGTTACCCTTTAGTTTAAGTGAACTCATTTTGATTATTACATTTTTATTTGAAAGCAAATTAAATTTGATTTAAATGTGAATTTTTTGATCACAATCCCAAATGCGCTGTTGCAACTGAGCAAAGTTGGAACGGACTGCTAGAATTAGAATAGATATTTTTGGTGTGTACAACAAAGAACACTTATTATTGTAATTTTTCTAAGGAGTTACATAACATCCTCCAAGTGAAACTAAATTAAAAAAATTATACTCACTTGTAAAATGGATAAACTTAGGCAGAAGCCCAATTTTGATCATCTTGTTTCGTAATTTCGTATCAAAAGTTAAATTAAATAACAATTTCAAAGTGACGTTGACCAGATCAGCATTAGGTGACTCGAGTAGTGGTGCTAACTTTTCAATAATTCCCTTTGACGCCATACTATTTTTATTTTCCACAAAAATAGAGAGCTTTTGAAGGAAAGAAACTATGAGGATGAGCAAGTCTATGTTGGAGTGCCTCTCCATTGCACCGATGAGAAGACCAACAATATCTTTTCTGTGCATTTTTTCTTCCACTTTTACATTATCTGCTATGTTAAGTAGCATATAGAAAGCTACTCGAAGCAACTGTTCTTGTCTCTTAGACAATGTCTTCAGTTTTCTTTTCATTTGCTCCTCATCATTCTTGGATAAACAGTCATCGGAGGCATTACATAACTCTTCATGGTAACTCGAGACCAAAGACCGTGACTTCTGCATTGTGACATCAGCTACAGCCCAAGTGCCTGATTTTGGACGACGTTTGGGTTCTGGTATTCTGCTTTTTGGCAACTCAGTCTGAAAATAAGAATTTTGAATAGGCTTAGGCACCTTTATTACAAACACAGTAGCTTTAATACGCAACTATATATATATTGTGGGTCTCTTTGGATCTGGGGTTCTACCAGCATATTAAAATGGTTTTGCCTTTGATATTCCTCTTTGCATTTTTGCTTGAAATTAAAGAGTGGACGATAGCAAAGACTACCATTTTTCGATAGGCAGTCGAAGGGCAGATTAATGAATATGTTTTAAACTAAAACCAATTATTGTCTACTTAAAAAAAGAAATGCAGGACTTTTTCTTGGTACCTTGTCAGGGGTAAGCACTTGTTTCTTCCCTTCAACTTTCTCCTTCCACTGGTCATATCTCTTTAGCTCATAGTCAATAACATCCATACATAGGGAGCCAATTTTATATTGAATGATTACAGGGTGAAATTCATTATAGGTGGAGAAACAAAAGAATGTGTATACAATGTTTGTGCTCAGTTCGATACTTCGTTTCCATTCTTCTCGAAGAACTCGTGACAGTGCACTTAGTAATGCTTCTGCAAAAACATTCAGTGATTAAAAAACCAGCTAAAAACCAAGCACTATATAAAATCTTACTGCAATCAATTTATATAATCTTTATCTATACTTTATCTATTGTATGTCACATATAGATACAGAAACACTCCATACTGTGAATACTTAAATTTACATCTCCATTTATACAAACATCATTTTCTTAAGTTTAATGTTTTTGGTGTCTAAAATAAAATATATATTTTTTTTACCATTTCGTGCTAGTTCTAGCAAATTGTCTGGATTTCTTGCAAGCTGGAGTATAAGAGCAGAGCCCTTAATTTTTTCTGGAATATCATCATACAATAGTTCCACATAATCATCCACGCTGTTTAGTACAGCTACCGGAACACTCTCCACAGGGCTCATGTTATAATTACTGACAAAACTTGCTTATATTGACCTTGAAAAGAACAATACAGTTAGTATAGAAAAGGGCATATCATTAAATATGTCACTCACTAGTTGTCTGCCATTACCTCAGTGTTTCATTAACTAACAAAACCTCAAGTGTTAAATAGGTAATGTACTATTAACAATAAAAATACTCAAGGTTACACTCCCACATATTGCTGCAGCCTTTCAATGCTGATGTAATTTAACTTAATGTCCCTACACAATACTGGTGGATTGATGTAAACCTGGAAACTATTTAAGCATACAGGCTAATATCTACGTTAGTAATAAAATTCACTTTACTTTACCGAATTTTGAAAAATGAGGACAATGAAAAATTCGATTATCCATGAATAATTTGTATTGATTCATATGTAACTTAAAAAATTTCGAATTGCAACACTGTTGTTTCAATACTTACATATACAACAGCTCTGGACAATGAGAATACAATGAATTCTTGAATTCAAGTAATTTGGAACCCAACAACACTACCTATCCTATAAGTATTCCTGTAAAATCGAAATTGTAAAACATTTACCTACTAGAAAACATGAAAATATTGCAATCAATACAAATAGGCTGTGATCCGAATCATATATCATATAGTTATATTTTTTCAAGCAAACATCCTTCCCACCTATAGTATTTTCGTATTATTCAAATCAAAACTGATCTGACTTATGTAGAAATTGATTTTGATTGTTTTGATATTTCAATATAAACTGTGTCTTATTCTTTAAAAAAAAACTAAAAATTACAAGAAAACAAGCTTTTTTTTTCTTATAGAGCTGTTGAATATTAAATAAACATTTGAGTAATTCGGAACATAGGAAAATGTTGGGGGCTGGGGGTGGGACGGGCATGGAGTTGACAAATGACAGTTTTTGGATGACTGTAATAGTTTTTTTTGTGGTTTTTAATATACATTTGTTGCTTTACTTGTGTAGTCCCTTTTTGGTCCCTTTATGTAAGGAGTGGCATACACGGCACAGCTCGCCAAAATATTTGTTATCAGCCATCTGTGCTCGGTAGTTATATCAACCATTAAATCAATGGATGCGCCTACTAAACTTCAATCGCACGGAATTATGTTACATTTTTTTACATTGTGTATCATTGTGAAGAATGAGCTCACTCTTTCCGTTTTAGAAACGGTGAACACCGGACGTTTATATCTATGGCGATTCGTTGTTGACATACAAAATAAGTAGGACCACAACATACCTCGCCGCTAGCGATTCTAGGGGTCAAGTAGATTGATAATTGTAAACCACCCACGCTACACACAGAAACGCAGTTTGTTAACAATTTCAAGGTGCTCAGGGCTTATTAGGGCTTATACGCTTATTTTCCATGTAGGAATCTACAATAAAAAACTTACTGAACGCGAGCGAAGTCGCGGGTTAAAGCTAGTATATCCATAAAATTAAATCTTTAATTTTTACTTTTCACTTTTATCAGTAACTAATTCAAACCAATTTTCGTTGAAAGTTTACATGTTAATGTACATCATACTTACATTTTTTAGTTTTGTCATTCTCTTAATTTAGGTTACAGAGGGGGGGGCACATTTTACCACTTTGGAAGAGTATCTCGCGCAAACTATTCAGTTTAGTTAAAAAAAAATATGTTAGAAACCAAAGTGTCTTTTTTCAAAACTTATTCATAGATAACCCACACGTATGGTTTTGATGGAAAAAATATTTTTCAGTTTCAGTTCTAAGTACGTATACTGGACACCCCTAAAATTTATTGTTTTTTTCTAATTTTTGTATGAAAATCTTAATGCGGTTCACAGAATACATCTCCTTACCAAGATTCAATAGTCTAGTTCTCATAGTTTCGGAGTAAAGCGGCCGTGACATACGGAGGGACAGACAGGCAGACATGACGAATCTATAAGGGTCCCGTATTTTGCCATTTGGCTACGGAGCCCTAAAAAGGAACATAAAAAGAGTATGTACATTTGTAAAGTTTATTTGGAACATTTCATTGTCGAAAATAAGTATCGTACAAATAACTTTCAAACATTAAAATGTATTGTATTTATTACAGTGGGGCGTTTTCAAGAGGCAAAAATACCTGTCAAAGACAGTTCCCAATTTCGCCGTAGGTGGCGCTACTGTTTTAATTTATTAGAAAATTTTCAAAAAACCAACAGTGGGGCCGCACTTGGCAATATTTAGAACTATCTTTGACAAGTCTGTTTGCGTCTGGAAACGCCTCATTTTTAAATTAATTCAAACGCCAATTTTATTGTGAAAGAGTGATGGTAAACCATCACTCTTTAAAAACTCTCTGTAAAAACTATAAAAAGTTAGATCGACAAGCCAGCTTTTTAATCGGGTTTTGAAGCTGCCCAAATTCAGGACTGGTTTAACTATTTTAGGAAGGGATGATATTTATTATTACTTATTATTATTATATACCTATTATTAAATATTTATTAGGATTCTTGATATTTCTTCACAGCGAACTCTGCACTTAATCAACCAATATTCTTGAGATTCGATACAAATTGAGACATAAATATGATAGTTATTATTTCGATTCATGTTCTCAATAATTTACAATAAAACTACAAAAAAATGTTGATCGTTGTTAACGATCGTAAGTTTCTTAAGTCTCGACCTGGTCGCGCCTCAATAAGCTTTACAGTACCCTGATTCACATTCCAAACGGAATGAATGATATCGACATGGAATCTTTTTTTCGGTTTTTGTGTTCCCGTTTTCAATGACAGAGACAAGTATAGTCATTCCGAATTTGAGTCGTTCAGAGCTTCAGCGTAATGATTCTGAACCCAGTCGGATTGATATCGATTCGGAATCAAACCTCTCGGTCTTTGTCGGTCTTGCTCTTGTCTAGATTGAATCATTACCCTGATTCTGAATGCAAGCCGA
Organism: Ectropis grisescens; assembly: GCA_017562165.1. NCBI lineage: Eukaryota > Metazoa > Arthropoda > Insecta > Lepidoptera > Geometridae > Ectropis > Ectropis grisescens. Next base: position 14,198,414 of record CM029770.1, on the reverse strand, counting down.
TTGACTGAAATTCGGAATGACAGTCCTTATCACTGTCCTTATAAACGGATGTGACAAAGACCGAGAGGTTAGACTCGGCATTGAGATAAATCCGACTGGGTTCAGAATCGCTTCGCAGAAACAGTATTCAGAATTCAGATTAACTTGCTAAACCGAAACGAAGTTGGAACGGGCCGCTTGTGTAAAACTAAATGTAAACATTACCACAGCACAACTGAAAATTATATTTTAACAGAATTTTGCATTCCTCTGGCATTATAGAAATGTTCGGAATTTATAGATTTAGCAAAAATAATCTAAAGCCTTGTTGGAATCCTTTTTTGTAAATTTTGCTTTATGGATCCTAGCAGTCTTTAACTTTTCTAGTTCCTTTTTTATCGTTTATTATAATTTTATAACTGTCCTTAATTTGCTTTTGTCAATGTCACCTCAATCTGCGTGAGTTTTTTATTCTGTGGGGTCGGAGTAATTTGTGATCTCACGAAATCAATGAAATTAATCAGTTTTACAAATCCTATAGTGTTAATTTTATTAAAATACAAGCTTTAATTTGGCGTATCAACGAGTTTCCTTAAGTTTTGGGAGACCAGTGCCTGAAAAGCGAAGGTTTCTAGTGCGCTTATTGCGATGCAATGCAGTGTTATTTGTCTACTTCCCCATAGAAGATAAGAGGTACGTGCGATAATTTACAGGGTTCGTAAAGTTCAAATATGCAGAAAATTAAGTTGTTAAAACAATAAACTAATAGGATCGTGGCATTTTGTTAGATAACTTTTATCTGACTCATCACCGTTACCGTCGGTTGCAATGAATGCCTATTGCATATTTTCTTCATGTGATGTTTGTTCTGCTGTTGTATTACTCTGCATTATTGTACGACCAATAATTTACGTGGAACACTTTGTAGCTGAGTCAACAAAGCTTGCTAATAAGTTCCTACCATTCTAGATATCTTATCCATTTTCCAATAAACTGATTCCTACAAGGATTATCATTGTTGTGTATATACTTGTACTTAATAAGTTTGTTTTTAGAAGTCTACAGCACTGAACATTTGCTCCTTCTAAATGAAATATTGATGCATATTAGAAATCATATTGAAGTCTCTCAACATGAATGAAGTTAACATAACATGTATAAACAGATTTTTCTGATCAAATGTATCATAATAATGTATTTAAAAGTATTAGTAAATAATTAATTGAAAGCATTATGCTTTCATGATAGAAATACCAAGCATTAAATATTTTATCTAAGATAATTAAATTCACAGCACCTACACTGATAACGGGCAAGTAACAGCAAAATGTGTTCTACAAATTTAATACTTTTGATAAAGGATAATTTGATTATCCTTGTTCACTTGCTATAATTGAATGATATTGTGACATCACATCTAATACTAATAATTACTATTTTGCAGAATAAATCTTTTCAAAGTATAATAGAATAATTGTTTAAATTGATTGAAATATATATTGTGTTAATTATTTGTTTCATTATGGACTAAGATATTTTGAATTCATGTTGTAACTGGTACTTACAATTTGTTTTATTTTACTTGCACCAACAAATAACAGGTCTGAAAAAAATATATATATACTTAAGATAGATAAACTCTTTATTGTACTTATTTTTTTGAAATTTGATTCTTATAATACACAAAACTAAAAAGGATGTAGCAATTAGTGACCTCATTGCTTATAGCAATCTCTTCCAGGCAACCATAGGATGGAGAAAGAAATATGAAAGTAGGAGACAGATAATAATATCAATATGCTAATTTTCAAGAATAACTCATGTGATTAGTTACAATACATTTTTTTTTATCTTATAGTGTTGTTTATCTATGATAGATATGAAAAATCCAGAATTACTTAAAAGTTGCTTAAGCATTTACACTTATGTCCATAAGGCACTTTCAACATTAAAAATTGTTTTGGGTAAAAATCTTGGTTTCCAAATTCAACATAAATTTTTGAAGGCTAGACTTCCCTGAAATAGGTATCCTTTGAGATCTCCTGTCCGTCATGATATGTTCGCTAAAATGGATTTTGTAAAACCGTACATTTTGCTGCTTAGATGTTTCTAAAGTAGTGGTTGCTTCTGTATATTTTATTTCCTCAAGCCTGATTAGAGTTTGTTGATTGCACATTTGATTGCTATGTGTTTGTCTACTCATAATCATAAGTTTATGATTTTTTACAGGGACAGATCAATCAGTGAATCTGTAATGCCTTATTATGAATTGATATAAAAAAAACAATTATGACTGAAAACATACAGAGCCTTACAGCACCCATCTCCCTCGCCACATATCATCAACTCAGCCTAACAGGTAATGCTTTATTAACAAAACTCTTTTTTTAATACTAATATAAGCTAAAAAGAATGAATTGCACTCATAATTACGAACACATTACAAAGAACTAACTCTAAGATTTTTTCATTAAAACTGTATTTAATGGTGTCTGTAAAGCATGAGTCATCATCAACAGCCCACTAAATGTTCCCACTGCTGGGCCTTTCACAAGGAGGCCCAGTGCGGGTTGGTGGATGACACATGACTTTGAAAGGTTCTAGCTACATGTCAGTTTCCTCACGATGTTTTCCTTCATCGATTTAAGTTTTACATTACGCACATGACATCGAAAAGACAGTGGTGCGTGTGGGGTTTGAACCCGGTTCTCCGGATCGGCAGGCGCCGTTCTCCAGACTAGATCAGCCGTAACTTAAACGCATGAGTAGCCTCTTATAAAATCACATATTTTTTAGCCCAATCCTTACTTTCCTAATATACTATTCCCTACTTTTTTGGTTTTAGTTGAATCGGCAAATATAAAAAATTCTGGTTTATTCAAACCAAATCCATACCTCCAAGTGATAATAGATGAGAAAATATCAAGACGAACGGAAGTGATCAGAAATACTCTACATCCAAAATGGAAAGAAGACCTCACAATCCTGGTGACACCACAGTCACAGCTTCTGTTCCGCCTCGCTGACTACCATAGCTTTAGAAAAGACAATATTATAGGAGAGAAGAAAGTCAACTTACTAAAGATTTTACTATTTTTTAATGGCAAATGTGAAAATGTGGAATTGTCCATTGGTAAGTTGTAAGATAAACATACTTTTAAAATTTGATATAAATTGATAGTTTTAAAATTTAGTCTTATTAAAACATTTTACTGCTTAGTTTATATACTTAGGGCTTAGCATACAAACTAAATAAATATTCTTTCCAATGCTTTATCTTGAAAGTGAAGATGAACTGTTTACCAGGATAACACTATATCTCTGTTGTTATTTTTAGATTTGATGAAAAGTGTTTCCCAAGAAAATTCATCCACTGCAACTTCTGAGGTGAAAGCTGCAGAACTAATAATTTTGTTAGATGGCCTGAGAATTGATCCTTCAGTACTAAGTCAGTCTCGGGACATACTTGGTGAAGCTAGCAACTCCCACACTCCCTAAATGAAGGTGTTCGAGCCAGGATTAGGATGCGAAACAATCCAGAAGCCTTGAGGTCTATGCTGCGGTCCCACAGAGAACTGAGAGTGAGTTGTTAAGTTACATTTCTACTAGCATCACCTTTGTCAAAGTCCTTTGACAACATAGACTTTAAAAAGGCTTTTCCCTCAGAAACTTCAATTTTCAAGATAAAAGTAGCAAATGTGCTATTATTCCAGACTATAAGTTCCAAATTTCAGATGAGTAATTCGGCATTTACTATGAACAACAAACATACAAACTCACATTTATAATAAAATTCTATGTATCAAAATGTACCTTAAAATATAGTGCCTAATGTGTAATGTGTTTTCCAAATTACGACAAAACAAGTTTTTATTTTTAGACCTTGATAATGAATCCAACATGTTTTTCCCTAATCATATTTCACAACATAAATTTTGAAGGAGTTGTTAAACATGTGAGAGAAGATTTAGTTGTGTGTTGTTTTTTTACAATTTAAATATTAAATAATTATTATTAAGACTGTAATTATGTACATAAAAGACGATTATAATTTGAGTCGTTAACATGTTTGTTTGTAGCCGCCACCCGGTCCACCGCCAATAAGTAACGGCGCCGTAGTGAACGCGGGCGCGGCGGCGGCGACTAACAGTGCCGAAGCAGGGCCCTCTCACCAGGAGGCGCCGCCGACGGCCGAGCCCGCCGTGCCCGCCACCGGCGCCGCCGCCGCCGCCGCCTTCCCCAACGCGGCCGAGGAACCCTTGCCCGCAGGCTGGGAAATGAGATACGACGTCTATGGGAGACGGTGAATATCTTTGCCGCTGGTCTACTGTTTCCCATGCTGTTAACAAAAATAGGAAACAATTGAAAACATCTTAATGCTCAATTACTAAGATACATAAAAAAATATTGAGATTGTAATATGAAAACCAACGTGATAGTTACATAAGAGTAGGTATTCATTTATGGTTGGTACATTCCGAAAAAGTTTCGACCGCGTCCTGCGGACTTTTTCTAGCAGAGTGGACTCGCGTGATCGCTGCCCGAGCACTTACTGTGATATAGATAAAAAACTAATTATTGTGATACAAACAAATTAAAATATTACAGTGAAACATAGTGTTTATATAGTACTGGGTTTAATCACGAATAATTCATTGTTTAAATACCTCGACGTTTCGGCAGTGTTGCAACCGCCGTGGTCACGAGAAGACTGAAGAAATTGCGGGTGGTCTCATTGCGAAATGAAGGGATCTCGATCTACCCTCATTTGGTCTTCAAAAAACCGCATGGTTACCAACACGACACACGACACTAACCGTATCACCAGGCTTCTCCGAACTCACTCCGCGATGCGTAGGTACAAGCGCCACACTCGTTCGCGAAATATAGTTACAGTTTTTTAACGTTTCTGCGTATGACACGGTGATCTGTTTACGGTGATAATGAAAAGGTTGCAAAGAATTGATTGATGGTGCAAGACTCTGAGTGATGTTAATGTGTTGTGTGTGTGCAGGTACTACGTAGACCACAACACGCGTTCGACGTCGTGGGAGCGCCCACAGCCGCTGCCGGCGGGCTGGGAGGTGCGGCGCGATGCGCGCGGCCGCGTCTACTACGTGGACCACAACACGCGTACGACGACGTGGCAGCGGCCCGACACCGAGCGCCTGGCGCGGTTCCAGCACTGGCGCGGCGAGCGGCGGCACGTGGTGGCGCAGGGCAACCAGCGCTTCCTGTACCCGCACCCGCAGCCGCCGCACCTCGCCGACTCCGACCACGAGCCGCCGGCCGCCGGCGCCGCCGTGCCCGCGCCGTCCGCCGCCTCCGTCGCGGCCGCTGCGCCCGCGCCACAGCCCGCACCACCCTCATCAGGTAAATGGGCGTTTTCACAAAAATGTATACCCCTCTTGTCACCAAGGGCGGATCCACGGACCCGGCCTGGGCTCGGTCCAGAACCTAGATGGACCACTAATTAAAACGCACGCACGCGCTTGACGCATGGTCTTGTACTTTACCACGAATATTTGACCTACCTCCCCTTCCCTGGCGCCAAAGCTGAATCCGCCCTTGCTTGTCACTTGTCACTTCCCGGAACATTCCATTTTGTGACCAGATTGTATACCAAATTTGTTTTACCTTACATTACATTTGACTTAATTTTTCGATTCAAATTCAATGATTCAATAGTGTTGTTGGATTAATTCAAGACAGTTCACTTAAGAACGGCCCCTTTTCCAAGGACACAAACGAAGAGGTTTGACTCCACATTTCTAATAAGGACGTCCAGGTTGTGGAGTGTGTGGCCTGCGTTTTTTTTACTATTATAGGTTCGCACTTGACCACCATCTCATCTGAGTGGGGGTTTCCCGCGTTTTCCCGATGGTTGCTAACTTGGTGTCTTCAAATCGAGAGTGAATCGGTTTTTTCTAGGTAAGCACGCTCTATCGTCGAACGCATCATGTAGTTATATTATATTTTTTTCTATAAAACAAATTCAAATTATTTCACTAGATAACTTAAGTAGTCGTTATATCATTTGATGTGTCAGTCTGTGATCAGGAAGTGAAGTATAATTGTTTATCAGTCACTGTAAGTTAGTTTATAATGTAATGGTTTTTACAATTTTAAGGTGACATAAATCATATACAACATGTATAAGGATGTAGAGCTTTATAATATATAATTGTACATGAATCATCAATATCATGTGAGTCATACTCTAAAACGATATTGGTTATAAGGTAAATAAAGCAAAAATAAAGAACAGCCAATTAAACATGTGAGTTTCTCACATTTACCTCAATAAAGGAGTCAAAGAAATGAATCTGTAATCGAAGAATGTCTCCAACTTTCATACAGCAACTTTCGAAAAATTGCGTAGATGAAAACGATATGTATTTGCTTTAAAATTGCTCATATTAGTGAAAATAAGGAATATAAAATAGATGATGAATAATAGACATAAAAATCATAATATATACCTAGCGGTCCGACCCGGCTTCGCCCTTGGTACATAATGTATATAGCCTGTAGCACCCGAGTGGTATATATCACGCACATATCCAACAGTCAAAGAATTGTTTGGTGTTCATTTTTGAAATTGAAATCTCTCCCGTAGTTCCTGAGATTAGCGCGTTGAAACCATCAATCTCGTCAGATTTATAATATTAGTATAGATACTATATACCAGACGTTACGTCTTTACAACTTCTGTTCAACAACTTGTAACTTTTTTTTTTTATGCAAATGATGTTTCTCTCGTAGCTAAAAACCTGCTGATTTGGTAAACTGCGCTGGAGAATACTACATAATATACAATATAAATGACAAATTACGTACAACTATGATTACGTAAGCCAGTTTATATAGCCGGTATACCGAAGCAGTGGGAAAAGGAAGGGAGACATCGTAGACCGCATCGTTAAGCGACGATGCGGTCTGGCGGATCAGGCGAGATGGCGGTCAAGTATATACCTATAAAATTAAAGAAAAACTAGTAGCGCTTCCCGGTTTTACTCAAGTAGTTCCCGTTTTCGTAACTTTTCCGCGATAAAAAGCCTATAATATTCCATACTATAATATATTATGTTTCATATTTCAACCTGATCCGGTTCAGGTGTTGCGACGTGATTGATAAATCAACATTCCAACTTTCGGATTTTTTAATACCTATTAGTAGGATTGTTATGTTGGGAAGCTAACTTATGATAGAGAAACTTGTGATGTAAACAAATAAATCAAATAATAAACAAACAGTTAAGTGACGGAAGTATGACTGAAATACGTAGTCATAACGCGGGCAGTATAAAATACCTTGTGTATAAATATACTTGTTTCAGATGTATGAGGGTGTCTGTCATGGCATCCTTGTCTGTCTGTTATTGATAGCTCAGTTAAATATGTTTTTCGAAAACCGACTTAACCTACTTAATATAAAAATAGCCTTCACAGAGAGGTACACTTTGCAGCGAAGCACTCGATTGTGTTATCTATTGTGGAACAGAAACAATCTTATCTTCCTAATTCTTTTTTGCTTACGTTACTGTGATATAACCTGCGTATTTTTTTACGATAATATCTATCTGGCATCATTTTTTTTTTACTGAGTGAAAATGACTGATTTTTACGCATGCCTACCTATAGCATTTATAAACAAATTAAATGTATGTTAGCTACAATAAATCACACCAATTAAGTCCGCAATAATAAGAATGAAAAGTCCGATCGATTAATTGTACAAGGTCAGGTGAAATGAAAGGGCAGACAACTTCCTTACGGTTGAACGATTTTAGTAAACTTTGTCCTCGATGGCATTGTTAGGTTATATATTTATAAAATGTCTGTTACTTTAGTATCACTGAGCTGGCATGGATCTATTACTATTAGAATAAGATCCCAGGGCCGCCAGACGTCACGTATTTTCTGATGGATGAAATGTGGACGATTGAGTAGAGTTAGTACGTACTAAGAACACATGCTTACCTGCTAACTAGCTTAGACGGCCAATTTTGAGATATGGGGTCCAGAAGATTCATTACTTACTTCACGTAAGTATTTTCTGATAACTGATTTTCACATATGTTATAGGCAATATCTTTAAAAATAAGGCCCCAATACTCCCAGACACTTTCCGGAGGCCGTTTTGCTTAACAGACGCTTTAAAACTCTGTTATTTTGGGAGTTTTATAGCGTCTGTTAAGCAAAACGGCCGAAGAAAAGTGTCTGGGAGAGTTGGGGTTTTATGATGGGTCCGGTCATTTGATGGGTAACTGGAGTCAACATTTGAACTAACCTCTATCGTGTCAAACTCGTGACAAATTGTTTATTTGTCACAAACATATCTAGTGGTGTAAGCACATACTCACATATGTACATACATGTATGTACATTGTATACAACAGCAGTGTACTACAGATGTAATTAAAGTTTAGTGACTTAAGTGTCTCATGTTATTGTCTGTTGCGGCATACAAATATCATTACAGGAATGATTTCATAATCATGTATACTTTTACTTACAAATAAATAAATATAATATTAATAAAGTCATTTAAATATGTACTCATAACAAAATACACATATTGAGGCCATATTATGTTATCATTGATACAACATAATATACATTCCATAATGTAACTGATGATAACAATGTCAAATTAGAATATAGAATGTCAATAGAAATGAATAAATAATATAGAATTAGACTGTGAGGCCCGTGAACAAAATTTATGGGTCATCTGATACAGCAGGAGACCTATGTAGGATGATAGAAGGGTAAAAAGTAATAAGATTGAGCACTATGCCGTCACTTGTAAGCTGTCCAACTGAGTGCTGTTGAAGAGGGGGGGTTCTAAACCTCGATCTTTTCTCGTTATCGCATGATTTTTGTACGGCGTTGCGGAATAATAGATTAGAAGAGGTATTGAAACTATAAAAATTATAAATTTTAAAATTCTTATTGTTAGTTTGTGAAAAAAATCATGATTTCCCGACGATTTACAGAGTAAGTTTGGTCATTTGATTATGTTCGGCTTTGGTTCCATACAGTTTCAATACCTCTTCTAATACATTATTTCGCAATGCCGTACAAAAATCATGCGACAAGGAGAAATGAACGAGGTTTAGAACCCCCTCTCTTTAACTGCACTCAGTTGGACAGCTTACAAGTGACGGCATAGTGCTCAATCTTATTACTTTGTACCCTTCTATCATCCTACATAGGTCTCCTGCTGTATCAGATGACCCATAAATTTTGTTCACGGGCCTGCAGTCTACAATAGAACCTCGATAACTTAAAGTCCAAGGGAAACAAAAAAGATTTTAAGTTATAGAGCTTTTAAGTTATCAAGGGTCTTGGGTTTGGGCTCTGATGGGAAGGGAACATTTTTTTTTTTAAGTTATAGAGGGTTTTAAGTTGCCGAAGTTTGAGTTATCGAGGTTTTATCGTAATTCTACAGGGTTACTGGTAATCACCCTGCATCCGTTTAATGTTCTGTATATTTAACAAATAACTTTAGTCAAAAATCAATGCATTGTCGTTTCCTATCAGTTTTATGTAGCTGGAACATGGCTGTATTGGTGGAATAACTTTGATTTTGCCCTAGAATGAGTTGCACGGCATCTGAGGGGGGAATTGTTATTGAAAAATACGGGTAATAACGTCACATGCAATTATAATTCATCGAATGGCGACGATCGTTTGCATTGCGTTACGGCATGTCTACAGAATTTAGAAATGCGCTCTGTATGCCGCGCATGCTTCGAATCAATTACGAACATAGATACTGGTTTTAACAACATAATAGAAAATAGTGCTAAGATTTTGTTATTTTAAATTCATAAATCGATTCTTATTCACTCGTCCTTATAAATTTACTTTCAGTAATAACGAAAATAAATATCACAACTATCAACAACTCTGCGCTGTCGCTTGCTCGGCAACTCCTATTTATCTACTTTTCACCTGCTAATTTACGCAGCCTTTTTTCACTCTGTTTATAAAAAAAAATTGGCAGTGATAGGGACTGCCGATGTGAGATCATATAATATTGCTTACTTACGCGGGTGAAACCGGAGGGCGTGATTATGACCAAACTTTCTAAATGGCCAATGGCCATGGTCCGGAGTTTACCCGAAGATTTCTTATTATTCCAGAGAGTGTCGCTAGAATTCAATTCACAGCCTACGAAAAATTTGTATGTGCAGCGCCAGATGAAGTTTGCACTTCAAAAATTACGAATTATATTTCCTATATCGATACCTTAATTTGCAAAATGAATAACTCCATAGTAGCAAATTTCAAAGAGGCCACTAAAAACTTAATATAAAAAAAAATTTAAGCATCAAAAGATAAAAACAAACATCCCTTTGGAAATTGTGTTTCTTATTAACTAATAAACACTTAAAATAATGAAAATACCAGTTACGCAATAGATTTTAGTGGTGATTTAGTGTGACCCCTGTGAAATTTGCTACTATGGAGTTATTCGTTTTGCAAATTAAGGTATCGATATGTATTTTTATTTTATAAACAGAGTGTTTTATAGTGAATGTTGTTGTGGCAGCGGGCAGTAGCGCGGCGCCAAGCGGCAGCGGCAGCGCCACGAGCGCGGGCGCGGACGACGCGCTGGGCGCGCTGCCGGCGGGCTGGGAGCGCCGCGTGCAGCCTGACGGCCGCGTCTACTACGTCAACCACAAGAACCGCACCACGCAGTGGGAGGACCCGCGCACACAGGTCACTAAACCAAAAACCAAAGCTGTATTTAACTTTCGCGATTCGAGAACATATTTCAAACATTATACTTACAGGACGGACCACAATTCCTTCAATCTTCTCGTGACCGGGGTTATTATTCGCCCCGGTGACGCGAAGACTGAAGGAATCGCGGGGACGTCTCATTGGAATACAGGGACATTCATCTACCCTCATTTGGTATTCTATGGATCGTGATAAATGTCCTGTATAATGTTTAAAACAAAACCAAATCTATTTTTATTCAGTCAACTTGTTACATAGTTTTATCTCAGGAAGCGACGCGTGTCTTACTTGTGGTGACCAAGTGTAAAACACGCTATGCATGCGTGCGTGAAAACTAATACCTTCGCCCGCGTCTCAGGCGGTAATGAGAACATCCACATTCACGCACACATACACAACATGCTTGTGAACATCGTTACCACAAGTAAAGGTCCCGTCGCTTCGTGAGATAAAAGTACTATCTATTCATGCATTCTAGTGCGGTCGCAGCCTTAAATTTAAATTTCAAAGCCAGTCAAATTAAGTTAGTGACATTACACGGAAATAACAGTAGTGACAGTAGTGCGGGTAGGATTTGAACTCTTTGAACCAAGGACTCCGGATCGGCAACTGACGTTTTCCCGACTAGATTCAAACTTTTCAACAAAAACTTGTCCGACATTAAGCTACCCTACTACAGCAAGTTTCGCACAGTCAAGTCACAACGGAAATAATACAAGTAACTAGTATAATAAAACAGTTATTTTACAGTTATGATTTAGGTTTGCAATCTGTTTCAAGTCATTTGGTGACATATTTATTTCTAATTTCCAGGGTCAAGAAGTGAGCGCGCTAGAGGAGGCTTTGCCGCCCGGTTGGGAGATCCGGTTCACAGAGGAGGGCACTAGATACTTCGTAGATCACAATACGAGAACAACCACATTCCAGGACCCGAGGCCGGGAGCGCCGAAGGGTCCCCAGGGCGCCTACGGGGTGCCGCGGGCCTACGAGAGGTCGTTTAGATGGAAACTTAGTCAATTTAGGTACCTGTGTCAGAGCAACGCTCTGCCGAGTCATATCAAAATAACTCTCTCGAGGCAAACGCTGTTCGAGGATTCCTATCACCAGGTGAGTTCGAATTACTGAAATCAGACACGCAAATATAGTTTAGACATTTTCACGATTAGAACTCATTTTGAAAACATGACACAGGGTTCTTTCGCGATCTAAATTAAATCTATATATCGATACCTTAATTTGCAAAACGAATAACTCCAAAGTAGCAAATTTCACAGGGGCCACACTAAATCACCACTAAAATCTATTGCGTAACTGGTATTTTCATTATTTTAAGTGTTTATTAGTTAATAAGAAACACAATTAGTTAATAAGAAAAAACCAAAGATCTTTGATTTTTCTTTTGATGCTTAATTTTTTTTTGTGTTAAGTTTTTAGTGGAAATTTGCTACCATGGAGTTATTCGTTTTGCAAATTAAGGTATCGATATGCAAAAGCGAAAGGTCATGAAATCTCAGAAACTACAAATGCTAGGGCACTCGCGACTCAGACTCAGACAGACTCTTAAGTCTGAAATTAGGCATGGAAATTAGGTGCCTTTTAGCACGTAGGCGCTCGCTAAGACGGGGTTTTGCGAAATTCAACAATGAAAGGGTAAAATAGGGCATGAAAGATTTACATAAACATACAGGGTAAACCCTTAAGGCTAGAAATTTGAAATTTTGCTCACGTATTTCTCCTATAATGTAGGCATCTAGGGGGAAAATAGGGTATGAAAGTATGTATGAAGCTTTTTATTCCTTGAAGATATTTGGATTTAATTTCATATGAATGGAATATGGCAAAATAATGAGTTACATATATTCACAACGGTTGTGCCAAACGGGCAGCCGTCGCGCGCGGGCACTCTCCTTGAAAAAGGCCGCCGGACGCGGCCGAAACTCGAGTCGGATTGACCGACCGTATATACGTGAGTGTCTCATTATCCAATTAAATATGTGTAACAACCACGTTAATTTTAATACTAAAATGAGTTACATATTACAAAGTCAAAGTTATTTATTCATAAATGTACAATTTATACACCAATTAAAAAAAATAGTTAGTTTAAATTGAACGTTCTATTGTACGATAATAAGTAAAAAATAAGTGTCAAACATTAAAATATATGTATTTACTGCGATTTCCAAAATTCCACCCCTAAGAGGCCCCTAAAATAGGGGATGACATTTTTATATAACCACACAGGTCAAACCCTAAGGGTTAGAAACTTAAAATTCCGCATACGTATTCCTCCTTAGAGGAAGAATTTATCAAAATGTCATCCCCAAGGGTGTGAAAAATGAGAAAAAGTTGAGATAAAACTTTTTCATCGTTGTACATATATTATGTATAGGGGATAAAATTTTCGTTTAAACGCTTAGGGCATACGCCAACGACTTACAAAACGCGAGCGAAGCCGCGGCTAAAAGCTAAGTTATATATTTGAAAAGTCTTCTTGTGACCACGGCGGCTGTAACGCTGCCGAAACGTCGAGGTAATAAAATAATAATTGAGGTCGCGATACTCCGCTACGCTACTCCGTGTTGGGGTGGAATAGGAGCGCTATGTGACAAGTTTTCAGCTTGACTCAAATAACTACACAAAATTTGCTGCCAGCTCTCGGAATATGTGTAATGTTCGCTATACTAAGACGCGGCTTTGTGAAGTTTTCTGAAGAAATCTGAGGTTACTGAATATTACATCCAATGAAAATTTTACATCTATTTTTAAAAAGATTACATGCATCATAATCTAGTAATAATATTATTACTTGATAGAAATGAAATTAGGAATATATTTCGTTCGTATGTTTGGAACGAAATTGTTCGAGATCTTGCAATTTCGATTCAGTGATTCATTATCACAACAATATTCTGATATATGCAACTCACGATATTTTAATTGTATGTTATATAATATTCACTTAAATTTAGGTATTTCAACATCAATCATTTGAGTGTCTCTCAATCAGATGTCTACACTAACTGCACTTAATCCTTCTTGATATTATAAATGCGAAATCTTGGATGTTTGGATGATTTGTTGCTCAATCACGTCGTAACGGTTGAACGGATCGGGTTCAAATTTGGAACATAGTTTATGCCTGGAGTAACACGTGCTACTTTTTATCCCGAGAAAATAACGGGAGCGGGATCTACGCGGGTGAAACCGTGAGGCGCTGTTATCACTACATAGTATAAAACAAAGTCGCTTTATCTGTCCCTATATCCCTATGTATGCTTAAATCTTTAAAACTACGCAGCGGATTTTGATGCGGTTTTTTTAAAAGATAGAATGATTAAAGAGGAAGGTTTATATGTATAATAACACACATTAAATAATGGAGAAATACTGTTATTTTTGAGGTGTCCAATGTAATGTCGTAAATAATTACATTTTTTCCGCTTACATTGCAAACGCAGCTGGACCCTACGAGATTTCTCAAAATAATGTACACATATATTATAAGTATTGTACACATTTAAAAGGTCTACAGAAAACTCCGCTATGGTGTATATGTCTGTCTCTTATGGATATCCCACATAATTTTTTTTGTCATTTAATTTTTACGACAGATAATGGCTAATTTTCGAAGCGATTTCGAAACAAACAAATAAGCTCTTTAGCTAAAATAATCCATAATATAAATCACAATAACCATTTTTATTAGCTTACTTATATTTAATATCATTACACCCGTGCGAAGCCGGGGCGTGTCGGTAGTTTAGTAATAAAATATAGGATGCTTAGTAAGTGTTTAATTTGCAGATAATGAGGCTACCCGCGTACGAGCTACGCAGAAGACTGTACATAATATTCCGCGGCGAGGAGGGTCTCGACTACGGCGGCGTGAGTCGCGAGTGGTTCTTCCTCGTCTCGCACGAGGTCCTCAACCCCATGTACTGCCTGTTCGAGTACGCCAACAAGAACAACTACAGTCTGCAGATCAACCCCGCCAGCTACGTCAACCCCGACCACCTTCTCTATTTCAAGTTCATTGGCAGGTTTATCGCCATGGCGCTTTACCACGGCAGGTTCGTCATTTTTCATTTGAAGATCTACATTGAAAAATCAAAGTTCAGATTCAGCATCCACTGTAAATCGTCCAGTGATTCCGATTTTATAATTTCTTCAATTTCGTGAACCGCTGTTCGAGTACCATTGAGTCCCCAATGCCCGCAGCCAATGCTGAGCCCGGACACTCCACTAAAACTCCATACAACCGCCGCTGTGGAGTTGCCTACTCTTCACACAACTACGCAGATGTCGTTCGTACACACGCGTGAATGTGTGCGTTAGCGCTAGGGCTACTGTGAAACGAAACCGATGATAGATTAGATCAGGTACCTAGATATCTATTTCTGTTAGTAAGTGTACACCAATCGCATTATTTATTTTGAACTTACCCATGAAGGAAACTTTATTCTGTCACTACAATTGTTCCTCCAGGCATTATCAATCCGTGCTTGGGCACTTATGTTACTGGCTGTGTGAGTTACGAACTTCGAGTTAAAAACGACTTCGTTATTATAAATAAATAAATATTGGTAGACAATTCACACACAACACCATCTGACCCCAAACTAAGCAAAGCTTGTAATATTATAAATCAACGTTATTGAAAAGTTTCTAATCTTACGTTATTTTATCATTAGGAAATTAAATACTTAAAGCTTTTAATCTTGTCCCGTTTAGTTGACAGACAGCCGTAAACAGCACAACAACCCACCATGAAGATATTTCGTTAGGAATTAGATGTTCGATACCAGCCCTTCGTTGAGTGCTCCTAGCGTATCCGAAACGGCCTGAGGGGTGAGGAAGCTTGAAATTGGCGGGGGGTGGGGAGTGTCCGTTCTATCTGTATTATCTATTCTATGGTGGAGTGTCCGGGGTGTGCCATCACCGCAATTAGAATTATACAAATGAGATCGTAATTAATGTATCTGATACGATTACAGATTCATATACTCTGGTTTCACAATGCCTTTTTACAAGAGAATGTTGAACAAGAAGCTGACAATGAAAGACATCGAGTCCATAGATCCCGAGTTCTACAACTCTCTGGTGTGGATCAAAGACAACAACATAGACGAGTGCGGCCTGGAGATGTGGTTCAGTGTAGACTTCGAGGTCCTGGGACAGGTGATACATCACGAATTGAAGCCAAACGGTGATAAGGAGCGAGTTACTGAGGTAAGAATTACTTAATTTTGTAAATTTTATAGGTTCACACTAACTGTCATTTCACGCGATATTAAACGACGATACGTTTCACAATGGAGGTGTGCTTACTTAGAAGACACCGATTCAATCTCTATTTGAAGACACTAAGATTGTAGCTACTGGGAAAACCCCACTCGGGCAACACATTCCAAATCTTTATTTAATGACTTTATCACAACATGATAATGTCATAACCACTTACAAGTACGGAAACTAGAATTTCCGTACTTGTAATTGGTCTACATCTGGGATGAGAACGTCTAGGCTTTGGAATGTGTTGCCTGAGTGAGTTTTTCCCAGTGGTTATCTATGTTTGCCCGTCTATTACGAAACTGGTTGCATATATTTGAAATTGAAACTGAATTATGTTTTAGCCCCCAACCAAAAAGGGTGTTATAAATTTGACGTCGATGTCTGTATGTGTGTGTCTGTCTGTGGCACCGTAGAGCTCAAACGGATGGGCCGATTTCGAGCGGTTTTATTTATTTTAAGATTAATTTCCGTGCGGATGTTCTTAGCTATGTTTGGTTAATATATCGGTTTAAGACGGCCGCCTCCACAAAATAGTGGACAAAATATTTCTTCACCTAACTCAATATGGGTATCAAATGAAAGGGAGAATAAAAGTGCGGAGTGGCGGATGTCACATCACGATGTTTTCGTTCACCGTTAACGCCAGTGGTGATGACAAATTTGTACATCCGCTTAGGAATATACTCAAAGGTGCAGACGCTATTCGAACCTTCGACTACACGATTGAGAATCCGGACGTTCCCGACATTAAGCCACAACTGCTTTTTGAAGTGAAAACTTTTTTGGCGCACCAAATACAAATTTTCCATGGGCTGCAATTTTTTGGTTTTAGTGTATCACTGTACCGTTTTGTAGTGGTTAGTTCAAAGAGTCCTCTTTGCAGAGACTGCCTGGGGAACTATCAAACATTTGCCAGTTCTCTACCGCTAAGCAGTTTGTAATGTGTTTATATTATTGTATTGCGGCTTGAAGGGTAATGTGTCCAGATAAATTACAGGGCTTAGAGATAAACCATCTGAAATCTCTGGGTGACAAGCACAGGGCTAGGTAGTGATTTGGAATTCAAGTTCAAATAGCTGCGTGGCACTGTACTGCTATGAGCAGACATGTTGCTTACTATCAGGCCTATGTCTTACTCGTCCCACTACTCCATATTATAAAAATCAAATTTTCACAAATTTTTCCAGACCTTCATCAGCTACAGTTTATTAGTATTTCTAAGTAGGCCTAGTAAGGTAGAGCTATGACGCTGTTTATTTAGTTCTTTAATTTAACCACATTGTATAATTTCTGTTTCCAGACAAACAAAGAGCAATATTTACAATTAGTGACGCAATGGCGGATGACGCGAGGAATTGAAGAACAAACATCTGCTTTCCTAGATGGCTTCAATGAGGTAAACATGCTTTGAATACGTTATCAGTTAAGATAATGCATGTAGTATTTGTATTATGTAACTTGTTTGTGTGCCTTGCTTGTTGTAACAGTTGCATATCATTTCTGGGGTCAAACTTAGAATTTGTCAAAGTCGGGCTCAGTCGAGTCTTCTCACGTCACATTTGAAACAATTACAAATCTAAGAATGATACTTTTTTATTATAATATTGCTTCCTTGACAATGTTTTCCTTCACTTTTAAATTTGATCTCTACAAAAGAGTAAAAGAAAGTTTGCATACTGAGGGTAGCTAATATCAGTTGTTATCGGGGGTTAGATTCCCAACCTGGAAACATTTGTACGATGAATATGTTTGTCCGGTGTCAGGGTGTTATTATGTATCATAAATCGGTATTTCAAATATATATCTGGCTTACATAGCACAAGCTTTGCTTAGTTTGGGGCTAGAGGTGTTATGTGAGCAATGACCACCAATATTTATTTTCCTAAGTGATGTAGATAAAGGGCCTTTTTTAGACTCACCCCCCACGATCGTACCGTAAATCTTTTTGTGTCATAAATAAATTGCCGTCAATTGTTGACTTGTGTATGTCGAGTACACAAATGATGGGATGCAGGTGGTGCCTCTCGAATGGCTGAAGTACTTCGACGAGCGCGAGCTGGAGCTGATGCTGTGCGGCATGCAGGAGGTGGACGTGGACGATTGGCAGCGGAACACCATCTACCGGCACTACACGCGCACCAGCAAGCAGGTGCTGTGGTTCTGGCAGGTGAGACATGCCCCCGCTGCTTGGATTGACTTGGATGACCTTCTTCAAAAAGTGTCCATATGACGCATAACCATAGAAACATGTCGCTCAATATTGATGTTTTAAAGCTAGCGTATTGATATTTTTAGATTGCTTAACTTCACTTCACTTGACCCTTGAGGCGGTGCCTGAATGGGGCGATGCCAATCTGGTCAAGTTCAACGAAAGTAAGACGCAGGCGTGTCTATTCTCCGCAAAAAGGAGTCCATTCCAACTGACTTCTATTTTTCGAGGTGTATCCGTGCCAGTTTCTGACCGTCTTGAGCTTTTGGGCGGTACTTTGACATCTACGCTCAACTTTGGCTCGTATATCGAGTCCAAGGCTAAATTAGCTGCCAAAAAACTAGGTGCCCTCTCAAAGGGGCGAAGGTACTTCAAGTCCGAACAGTTGCTCACATTATATCAAGCAGAGATTCGTTCTTGTATGGAGTACTGTTCGCACCTTTGGGATGGATTGGCTAAGTATCAGCTGGAGGCACGGGAATCGATCGAAAGACGTGCCAAAAGGCCCATAGGCAACGACACAATTGTGCGAAAAAGACTACAAAGTCTTGATCATCGCCGAAAAATTGCCAGCCTATCGGTTTTTATCGGATACACTTTATAGAGTATGCGACTGATTTGCATGATCTGATAGGTACCACCTTGCCCTTTTTTCTACCGGAATGCTCGTAGCTCGAAAAAGCGACATTGTTTCATGGTTGATGTTCCAAAGACACGAACGAAGATTTGGCTCTACTTTTGTGAAAAGAACGTCTAGGCTGTGGAATACGTCGCCTGAGTGGGTTTTTCCCGATGGTTACAATCTTTGTGTCTTCAAATCGAGAGTGAATCGGTTTCTTCTAGGTAAACACGCTCCATCGTAGACCGCATCGTCGCTTAACATCAGGCGAGATGGCGGTCTAGAGTAAACCTATAAAAGTAAAAAATTAAAAAAGCTAAAACCGTAAGAAAAATATGTAACGGAGTGACGCGTAAAAACTACCCGTGATCAATGTTGAATGAATTTGAAATTTGTCATGGTGTTTAGTATTACTAGTCAAGCCCTTTCATTTGATACCGATATTGAGGGAGGATGTGAAAAAATAATTTCAGATCCCTGCCGCCGCCCGCTGCCGCTTTGAAATAAATTTTAATGCTTATGCTAAACATAGCTAAGAACCACCCCAAGGAAACTAGGTTTAAAAAAAACCCGCTTGGAAATCGGTTGATCCGTTTGAGGTCTAATTTGCCACATACAGACATACATCGACGTCAAACTTATAATAACACCTCGTTTTGGTTGGGGTTAAAAATTAAGCAGTTTTTTTTTGCAAATTGATTTACTTCTATGTTGGAAGGAACTTCGTTCCTACCTGATTCCTAATTGGTATACATCTTTATTTTGTAGTTTAAATAAGCCTCACTTTTTACAGTTTGTCCGGCAAATGGACAATGAGAAACGAGCACGACTGCTACAGTTCGTGACTGGTACCTGTCGAGTGCCTGTCGGCGGTTTCGCGGAACTTATGGGATCAAATGGACCACAACGTTTCTGTATTGAAAAGGTAACACAGGATATAATTATTCGATTATGTTTTTGTCTAATAAATCCAACTTCCTACTAATATTATAAATGTCAAAGTATGGATGTGGCTTGGTCACGTCGGAACGTTTGAACGGATTGGGTTGAAATTTAGAAAACATTATACTTTGGAATAGACAGTCTGTCTGTCTATTATAACTCTTTATATTATCCACTCCAGTAGAGAAGTGTAAACCAGAAAAAAATGGAATAACACGTAGATTACAGTTTATCTTCAGAAAAAACGTGAACCACGCAGGTAAAACCGTGCGGCGCTTCTAGGATTTCACGTGGTACCTAAACCTATCCAAAAAATCCTCACACACTTATTAAATGTTCAGTACTAAGCTGTAAGAAATACCTTGCATAGTGTCCTAAAAGAGAGCAATTCTGCTATGTTAATTTTCAGCAACTTGTATGAAAAACAGTTTTTTAATTATTTAAGCTTATAACTTGTTCATATAATAGTAAGTTTACTTCATTCTTTCTAAGTTTCTTGTAGTGGTTGGACTCTTGTCAGAGTCCGCCTGGGGAAGTACCACACCTTTGCCAGTTATTCTACCGCCAAGCAGTAATGTGCAATCTGCAACTGTGTTCCGCTTTGAAGGGCAATGTTTCCAGAGAAATTACAGGGCTTAGAGATATAACATCTTAGATATCTGGGTGACGAGCTCAGTGCAGTGCTAGGTAATGATTTGGACTCTTAGTGTTGCAATAGCTGCGTGTCACTGTGGTGTTATGTGGCAGGGATGATGCTTACTATCAGGCACATGTCGTGCTCGTCTCGTCACACTTTATTAAAAAAAAATCTGATGAGAAATTGAGTATTCTTAGACAATCCTATCTGCAAGTAATAAAGCATGGCTTGCGTCCATTTAAATAAGGAATAGTTTGTACCCAAACAGTTACAGTTTATCAATTGTGGGAATATAAATTAAAATTTACTTCTAGCCGGATATTAAGCAAATGCATTCATAATTTAATAATTTTTTTACAGGTGGGCAAAGATACTTGGCTGCCTCGGTCACATACTTGCTTCAACAGACTGGATTTACCGCCCTACAAGAGCTATGAACAATTATGTGAGAAATTAAACTATGCTATAGAAGAAACTGAAGGGTTCGGCCAAGAATGAGGAAAATTATTTCTACTATTAGCTTTAGCAAATTATTGTAAATTATTACTATCACATTTTATTGCACCACCTCATGCTTGAGGATTTGTTCACCAATAGAATTGGTGCTGTAATGTAATAAAAGACCAACCAAATAATTATATTATTCATATTGTATAATATTTAACACCTTTTTATTTTGTAGATATCATTAGTGAACTATCAGTTGTATAAGATGTATTTGATTAAACTGTATTTAATGAAAATTATGTCTATAAAGTTGAATTAAATAATTTTAAATGGTAATTTGTAGTTATTTGTTTTATATCTACTCTATTGCATGGCTCCTAATCCTACTAACTGGTATATTATGTATAAGTAGATGCCGGCGACGTGTTACATGTTCACCTCTCGGCACCCTGGTAGCAACATAAGGATCAATCACTCTTCTTCGAAGTCGCTGTTGTCTTTTTCATCAAAAGTAAATATAGTCAGTACTCTAACTACTTTAACGTTCGTAATGTATATGACTGTCTCGGCAGCGGAACGCGCGATACTCGGTGCACCGCTGTTCCTTGCTGCGCGGTGACCAGCCAGGCGGTAGCAGCCTTAAATTTAGGAGGGGGGGGGTCACCAATAATAGTACAATCTATACTAATATTATAAAGAGGAAAGATTTGTATTTTTGTATGGCACGAATAAACTCAAAAACTACTGGACCGATTTCAAAAATTCTTTTTCCAATAGAAAGCTACATTATCACTGAGTAACATAGGCTATGTTTATCACGAAAAAAAATGAGATATCTACGTAAATTTTTACTAAAACCAACGCAAGGTATAAAAAAAACAGTCATAAAATGGCTTTCATCGCATACGCTGCGGAAAGTACTAATGATAGACCAAAACTATGTTCTACAATATTATAGAGCGTATTAAAATCTACAAAAAACCTCGCGAGACCATATGTCTAACTTCAGTAATTACCTCGCAACAACTACTTTTTTACATATTAAAAGTAAGTAAAATGCCTATCAAATTCAGACCATGTTATCAACACATTTGTATTAATTCTTATCCAAATAAATTATTTCTTATTCAAGACTCTTTTAATACCTATTGATTACTTTTTGAATTATTGAAGTCGGACATTCCATTCAAAATATTTAACGAAATTAAAAATATCAATCCTATCAAAATGCGGCGCCGCGCGGCGCAACTCCGATAGAGGGGACACCGAGGCACGGGGGAGAGGTGTTCGCAGCTATGAAATAGGTAAGTACGAGAAGCCGCGCGCGCGTCTACTAATTCGCGTGGTCGCCTCGCTACGTAGGTAGTGGACGCAAATGATATTAAATATTAAACATTTTTTCGTAACACTTTTTTATGTTCCTATCAAAATGTTCATTTCAGAACTACTTTTGTATAAGTTTATTCTACCTTTACTGTTATTGTTCAAGTTTTCTCACACTTTCTACACAGTAGGTATTACATTAAATTTATTCCATTTCGGTTTCCTCACGATGTTTTCTTTTACCGTTTTAAATTGGAGGCATTACGGACATGCCTTCGAAAAATAGTGATGCGCGTGTAATTTGAGCTGGGGATAGGATACGATATAGGTCATCCCAAAGGTCCCTTTATTCTACCTACTAAAGTAGAATAAAACGGAGCATTAAGGACTACGATGATGAG
Organism: Ectropis grisescens; assembly: GCA_017562165.1. Taxonomy (NCBI): domain Eukaryota; kingdom Metazoa; phylum Arthropoda; class Insecta; order Lepidoptera; family Geometridae; genus Ectropis; species Ectropis grisescens. Next base: position 14,175,804 of record CM029770.1, on the reverse strand, counting down.
ACGATCAGAAATCTAGCTGTGTCAATAGATTCAATAAGCAGCCCACTAAATATTCCTACTACTGGGACTCGGGGCCCTCTCTCGCAAGGAGAGAGTCAAGTCCATAATCCACCACGCTGGCCCAGTGCGGGTTGGTGGATGACACATGACCTCAAAAGATTCTAAGTACATGGCGATTTCTTCACGATGTTTTTCTTCACCGTTTTAAGTTGAGCGGTATTACGCATATTACTCCGAAAAGACAGTGGTGCCTGGTGCACGTGGGATTTAAAACCGGGGCTCCAGATCGGCCGCCCGTTCGCCCGTTCTCCCGACTAGACCAGCCGTAACTATTTAGTACGTATTAAATTTAGAACTAATAGACTTTAGTACCTACATAAAACATTGCACAACCATAAACTACGTCGTAGGTGGCATTAGCAGATTTTTAACACTAAATTACAACAATTAAATATTTACTGATTTAATTTTTGATTTGATGCGTAAAAGTAAAAGGGGAATAACAACGACGCCAGACACGCCTAAAGTTTTTAGGACTAATGATAATATACCATAACAACTAACGCATAACAGTTTTCGCATAATTTTTGCTACCGTATATAGCATAAACATAACTTGGCATAATGTTTAAAGGCACATATTGAGAGAAGCATAACAATACCTAAACATAACAATTGGTCCTATTATGGTTTATCACTGAGGTAGGTACGACTCCCGGGTGAGCTCCTGGAGCCAGAAGCTCTATGTCCTTGAGTGTAACCTCTCGCTACGGCGACGACCTCGCTTAGCTCGCTCCTCTCAGGACCTCCCTTGAGCTTCTCCCGCATTTTTTTTATAAAGTAAAATAGGCAAAAAACATGCGTTTTAAATGATAAACAGATGATTGGGATTGTTTGTTTTGTCTTATGTCCTAAGCATGGCAATTCTGCCATGAGTGTGTTAAAATTTGTAAGTCTAATAATTTTGTTTTATACTTATTTTCCATAATACCCGTGCAAAGCCGGGGCGGGCTGCTAGTATGTAATAAAAAAGACTAGCAATTATACCTGGTATTGAAAGTAAACTTATCAAGGTCAACTTTAATGTTAAGAAGTTTAATGACTGGGGGATACAGTACAATAGGCATGACGACTCATTTTTGATTAAATGTGCCATCAACAGGCTCCACGATAACTGAAATATAGGTGAAAGAATTACTTTGTTATCTTAAAAACTTCCGTGATATCACGATTTTGGACTCTCCCTAAAACGCTTCATACAAAAACACATTTGTATTTATTAAACATTGAGTTTAGGAAACTGGTTCCATAACAAAAGTCACTTGAAATTTAAGGCGCTGAATATCGCCAACTAGCACTTTTTAAAACACACATTTAACAACATGTATATGGTTTGAGGCTTTTAGTAAAATATATGTTATTCTTGAACATATTTATTAGGTAACCTATTGTATCAAAACACGATTTGGAAAAAAAAACTCGATAAGAAAAAATCCTAAACTTACCTCTAAAATAAGTTTTAGATGTAAATATCTGTGTCATTAATAAACATACATTATTCAAATTTTATAGGTAAACGTATCATTTTTTACTAAGGGGGATGGAAGATTTTGTATTTTGGATTATGAAGTTTAATTCGTATTAATTAATTGTCTTTTGAAAAGCTAACTCGACCGAGCCGGCCCGTGTCTTGCTTCTCGCTTACTACTATGAAGTCCAGCAGAAAGCGCTGATGCGCCTGCTAAAAGGACCTGTGTCGCTTTGTCGTCCGACGCTCGCAATTCAAAAAATAAAATAAACAATTCTCACAAATTCATGCAGCAACATCTATAAAGTTCATGTGGTTTGAAAATTCGACACTACAGACATCTGTACATTTGGCGCAATGTTCAAAGCGGCAGATGAAGTCGTTACGATTTACGATCCTGAATTCGTATCTCAGCACTACGAAATCTTTTTGCGTGTTTTTTTGATATTCTTTTTGTTAGATATTTTCTCCGTTGTTTTCAAGGTTTTATTTCTTTAGTTCTGTCTGTTCTGAGACACAGATTAGAAAATAGTTCCTAAGTAACCAGAGGCTTTTCATCAAATCTTAAAAATTAAATCTACTTCCCAGTTCCTGATTGAAGTTATAGAAGTTTTACAAACGGTAATAAAGTTCATATGATGTGAAATTTTGGACCCTACTGTAACTTGTCAGTTTGGCTCGGTGGTACAACCGCGTTCAAGTTCTCGAGTTCATATCTCATCACTGTGTAATCTTTTTGCATGTTTTTTTGATATCGTTGTTGTTGGATATTTTGTCCGTTGTTTTTTAACCCCCGACAAAAAAAAGGGGTGTTATAAGTTTGACGTCTATGTCTGTCTGTCTGTCTGTCTGTCGGTCTGTCTGTCTGTCTGTCTGTCTGTGTGTGTGTCTGTCTGTGGCACCGTAGAGCTCAAACGGATGGGCCGATTTCGATGCGGTTTTTTTTATTTGAAAGTTAATATTCGTGCGGGTGTTCTTAGCTATGTTTGGTTAATATCGATTCAAAATGGCCGCCTCCACAAAATGGCGGACAAAATATTTCTTCACAACCTACCTCAATATGGGTATCAAATGAAAGGGCTTGACTAGCAGAGTACTAAACGCTATAACAAATTTCAAATTCAAGATGGCCGCCACCACAAAATGGCGAATTATATAATATTTTTCACTACTACCTCAATATGGGTATCAAATGAAAGGGCTTGATTAGTAGAATACTTTGCACTATGACAAATTTCAAATCCAAGATGGCCGCTACCACAAAATAGCGAATTACATTTCCTTTTTCACAATTCCCTTAATATGGGTATCAAATGAAAGGGCTTGACTAGTAGAATGTTGTACAGATAACAAATCTAAGGTAGTCGGGGGTTAATCAAAATTTTTAATTTTGTTCTTGTCAAGCTTGTATTTAGTTTTCGAGACACAGATTAGAAAATAGTTCCTATAGAACCCGAGGCTTATCATCAAATAATCTACTTCCCAGATAGATTTGTAACTTCGGTCGGTATGGTCGGTAACTTCAGTTACCGACTGAAGTTATAGATACCAGTTGAAATTGTGTTCCGGTTTGAAGGGCAATGTTTCCAGATAAATTACTGCCCTTAGAGATATAACATCTTAGATCTCTGGGTAACGAGCGCAGTGCAGTGCTAGGTAATGATTTGGACTTCTAATATTCTAATAGCTGTGTGTCATTGTGCTGTTATGTGGCAGGCATGTTGCTTACCATCAGGCACATGTCCTGTTCGTCTCGTCACTTTTATTTAAAAAATAATAATTGTAAGTATAGTTGAATATTACGATATTTTAACGTGGAGCAGTAATTGAAACAGCCGAGTGACACAACGACATTTATTGGTTTACCCACAAGTATAGTATTAATCTCTAGCCTACCTACATCACACTACCTACATTGCAAGACAATGCTCAGTAACAGAATAAATATTAGTACCTACAAGGCTCAGTAATTAAACAAACTAGCTTTGAATCACCGAGGTGTTCGGACGTAGGTGTACAAAAGAGTCCTTGCATAAAATCTTAGCTATGTTTGGTTAATATCGACTCAAGATGGCCGCCTCCACAAAATGGTGGACAAAATATTTCTTCACAACCTACCTCAATATGGGTATCAAATGAAAGGGCTTTACTAGTAGAATATTATTATACGTTGTAACAAATTTTAAATCCAAGATGGCCGCCACCACAACATGGCGAATCAAATTTTTTTTCACTACTACCCCAATATGTGTATCAAACGAAAGGGCTTGACTAGTGGAATACTATGCAATATGACAAATTTGAAATCCAAGATGGCCGCTACCACAAAATATCGAAATACATTTCTTTTTTCGAAACTCTCTCAATATGGGTTTCAAATGAAAGGGCTTGACCAGTAGAATGTTTTATAGAAAACAAATCCGAGGTAGTCGAACCAATGTTTTTAATTTTGTTCTTGTTCGATTGAGCGATGAATTAAAATTACCTAAATCGGTGCTTTAAAACTAAAAAGCCACAACTCAAAATCATTTTATCTTTGTTTTCAACTATTTTTCTATTTCTGATGTTTTTCTATCATTCTCTGTGTATGTTAATTAGCTACAACTTGATTATTTTAGGTATATGATTATTTCAACATTGTGTTAAATATAACCAAAATAATTCAACACGTATGCTGCTTCAATACTTCGAGTATTGAAGAAAGCAATCAAGCAGAACAAAGGCTCGAAAGTGTTCGCAAGAAATCAGTCCCTTGGGCAAACTCAGCTGACCAAACTGAAGACCGATAGTGGTAGCATCGTCTTATCGAAACCCGAGATTTTGGAGGAGATTGAGAGGTTCTATGGACAGTTATACACCTCTACGCAAGCACAACCTGTCGTTAGCATGGCAAAAGACCCCAGAGCCAAGCTGACCTGACACTTTAAGATGTCATATCTCCGAAACTGTTCACTGCCCCGCTGGAAGATGTTTTCAAGCTACTGGACTGGAACGGATATGGCATCAATATCAACGGCGAATGCATCACTCACCTTCGGTTTGCCGACGACATAGTCATTGTGGCGGAGTCGTTGAGGACCTCCGTGCTATGCTCAGGGACCTCAGTAGAGTATCCCACCAGGTAGGTTTGAGGATGAATATGGACAAGACGAAAGTCATATCAAATGTTCATGTCTCACCTGTACCGGTTATTGTTGGGAATACCACACTCGAAGTTGTTGACGAATTATACGTCTACCTGGGTCAAAAGATCCAATTAGGTAGATCCAACTTCGACAAAGAGGTCCAGCGAAGGATCCAATTCGGATGGGCAGCGTTCGGGAAACTTCGGCACATCTTTGAGTCCAGAATACCCCAATGCCTAAAGGCGAAAGTCTTTAACTAGTGCGTGTTGCCAGTGATGGCTTATGGAACTGAGACGTGGTCCTTAACTGTGGGCCTCATAACAAAGCTCAAAGTCACACAGCGAGCTATGGAGAGGGCTATGCTCGGAGTCTCTTTGCGCGACAGAATCCGTAATGAGGATAATCGCAAAAGAACGAAAGTATCCGACATAGCTCAAAGAGTAAGCAAGCTGAAGTGGCAATGGGCAGGCCACATCGCTCACAGAACTAACAACCGATGGGAAAAAAGATTCTCGAGTGGCGACCACGAACCGGAAGACGCAGTGTTGGACGGCCTCCCACTAGATGGACAGATGACCTCATAAAGAATATCTACAAAATCAATGCATTTCATTTGTTACTAGATGTCCGCCTCGGTTTCGCCCGTGGTATATTAAATAGCATTCATCAGGATCCCGTACATATCCAACGGTGAAAGAAAAACTGAAATCGGTTCAGTCATTCTTGAGAATATCGCTTTCAAATAAAATACCTCTTCAGCTGCCTGTTACGCCACCTCTCGGAAATTGGTCGTACCAACTCGGAGATTAGCAAAGGTTTTATATTCAAGAGGTATATAATCTGTGATATTCAATGACGCAATCTTAGACACATGCTGTCATGTGTCATGTCACAGCACGAAACGTGCGAAAACTCTCAAAAGGAATATTTTTCCTGATTTTGTTACATTCTTGATCAATGCTCCGCTTCTATTAATAGTAGCGTTATGTTTTATGATCTATAGCCTTCCTCGATAAATGGACTACCCAATAGAAAACAATCTTTCAATTCGGACCAGCACTTCCCGAGATACTAGCGTTCAAACAAACAAACAAACTCTTCAGCTTTGTAATATTAGTATAGATTATTTTCACTTATGTCTAGACACTATATAGAACTACATATATATTTTTACTCGATTTAATAAAATCATGTATTGTATTTTAAGACATATTCACTTACGAAATAAAAAAGAATTAGGAAAATTTGGTTATCCATATCGAGGTAGAAGTGAAAAAAATATAATTCGGGATTTTATGGTGGCACCCATCTTAAATTTTATATTGGTCATAGTGTGTAATGTTTTACTAGTCAAGTTGCCAGCTATTCCACCGCCAAGCAGTAGTGTGACAAGAACAAAATTAAAATTTTAAGTAACCCCGACTACCTCGGATTTGCTATCTGTAAAACATTCTACTAGTCAAGCCCTTTCATTTGAAACCCATATTGAGGAGTTGCGAAAAAAGCAATGTAAGTCGCCATTTTGCGGTAGCGGCCATCTTGGATTTTAAATTTGTCATATTGCATAGTATTCTACTAGTCAAGCCCTTTCGTTTAATACCCATATTGGGGTAGTAGTGAAAAATGTAATTCGCCATTTTGTGGTGGCGGCCATCTTGGATTTGTTATAATGTATAATATTTTACTAGGCAAACCCATATTGTTCTTATTGTTCATTTGATACCCATATTGAGGCAGGTTGTGAACAAATATTTTGTCCGCCAGTTTGTGGAGGCGGCCATCTAGAATCGATATCAACCAACCATAGCTAAGAACAGCACAGATATTTACCTTCAACTAAAAAACCGCATCGAAATCGGCCCATCCGTTTGAGCTCTACCGTGCCACAGATGGACACACACAGACAGACAGATAGACAGATAGACAGACAGACATCAATGTCAAACTTATAACACCCTTTTTGGTCGGGGTTAAAAACATCACAGTTTTCCGGTTTAAAGGAAAAAATACAGTATGATTACAGGGCTTTGATATGAAATCCTACTAATATTTTAAATGTTCAATATATGGATAGAAATATATTGAAAAATATGGATGTTTGGATACTTGGATGTTTATTGCTTAATCACGTCGTAACGTTGGGTCGGGCAGAAATTTAGAACACATGTAGATAATAGTCGTGGCGAGCGCAGTATAATGCAACGTAATGATTAGGATTCTTTATTTTCCAATACCTGCGTGTCACTGCGCTATTATAGGCATGTGACTTACCATCAGGCACATATACTTACTGCTCATCCTGTCACAACAAAAATACTTTTATCACTTGTTAATAAAAAAGAATGCCCTAACTAAAATGATATAAAAGTGATTTTGGTTTTGTTTTGTTTGTGGACCTTTCGTTACAAAGCAGCGAAATGGCGTCGCTGTATTATTATTAAAACTTGTTTTCCGAGTTGTAGTATGCAATAATGGTGGATTATTTACTCGTAGCCTCGTATAATGATAATGATGATTATATTATGTACTATTAGTATCCAATCCTACTAATATTGTAAATGTCAATGTTTGGATGTTTTTGCTCAGTCACGACAAACATCAAGTCACGTATAAACGGATCGGGCTAATATTTGGAAAACACGTAAGATTATAGTCTGGAATAACACACAGGCTACTTTTATCCTGAAAAATAACGGGAACGGGAACAGTGAAGGTAAACTCGCAGGGTGCTGCTAGTCAGCCCCGGACCTTCAATATTTTTAGGCGGGCAAAATCTGAAAAATGCCGCCGGGCCGCCACTAATATCTAAATATAATTCAGTGTTTAAACCGAGCAAAGCTCGGTCACCCAGGTACACACACTTGTACTTCACTAACAGTGAATGTTTTTCTTCAAAATTCGTACAATAATTTTAAAGAAATGGATTACTTAATATGTAGTGATTCATCTTCCTGGCTTAGCTAATTTATGCAATTAGTTTTTTTATTTAATATACAAAAGGACTTTACTTAGTCCGTTAGAAAAATAAGAGAATCAGACGAAAAAAAATTTGTAAACAGCAAAAGACGTGCATTTCTAATTAATAAAAATTTTGAAAAGCGCCATCTATGAGCATGAGCATGGAAGCCTTTTTGTTTCCATCAATGCAAATAATTTTACTGAGTGCACGCAACTTCGTGTGGCGCTGTCTTATCGGAGTTGTAAAGGGGCGGAGCTTAATTTTGCATTCGTGAATTTCACTCAGGTCTTCCCAGCGCCTTAATGAGTTATCCAATGGTAAATACATTTTCTAATAATTTCGTACTTTTATCGCAGAATAAATAACTGGCAAAGGTGTGGTATTTTCCCAGTCGGACTCTGCAAAGAGCCCTACAAATAGAGTAGCTATACTAGTTATAGTTCTAATGTTAATGTTGTTCTTGCCAATCTCAATCTAATGAATAATGCACTGTAGTAACGGCCACCACTGGTGCATGTTTTAGTGGTGGCCGTTGGAAGTATACCAGTAAGTTTAGTTATATTTTGCAAACATGTGAAATTTGGCCTAGTGAAATACCACAGCTGTGAAATTACTAAACGGTTGGTTTATATTACAGATATTGTTTAGAACATCTCATTTAAATGTGTTTTGTAACTGTAATGACCGTTATTTGTTATGTACACCTAATTAAATAAAATTACAAGGGTACAAAAGTAATGCTATTTAATACTATTGACACAATTAGAATTGTGTGCTGCATCCTTAGACATTAGCATTGGTCTATCATCATCATTATTCCCCACAACCCACTCACTACTCATTATAAGCCCTTTTTGGCCTAACCAAAATTTCATAAATAATACTTAAGATGAAATGAAACACTCTTATGCTTATAGTAAGAAATGTATTGTTAGTGAATAATATTATAAATAACAGAGTTAGTAGCAAACAGAGCAACATAAAGTAATGATGTACTTGGTACACTTAAAATAATTTATAGTCTTGCATTAGCATACTCTTCAGCAGTAGTAATAGCTTTTTTCAGAGAATCAGGGTTATTTCCCGAGGCTTGGCCAGATTCGGCCTTGCCTCCTCCTTTTCCGCCAATAATACCAACTATTGACTGAACCCATTCTGATGCTAACAATCCTTTCTCATTAGCAGTCTTAGGGACTGCAGCAAGACAAAATATCTTATTAGTTTCCTCGTCTACAGAAAAGAACATTGCTGCAGTATTAGGGCACAATTGTTTAACTTGCTTCAAGGCTCCATCTAAAGCTTTAGTGTTACTGAAAGCTTTCAACTCTGAAACAATCAACTTGGACTCTTTGTTCTGAAGACAAATTTCTTTTGCCCGTTCTGCAACTTTAGTGATATTAGCAGCTTTCGCAGCTCTTTCCTTATCATCAAGTTGCTTTTTCAAATTCTTTAACATGTTCCTTAATTCTTCTTTCTTCCAGTAAGATATTTGGGCATGTGATATCTCATTTGTCAGATCCACTATCTTTTTAACAGTTTCCTTTTGATTAATGGCCTCACCTTGATCTTTGATAAAACTAGCAACATTATTAACTTCATTTTCTAGGATGCTAAGCTTGTTAATAGCCTTTGTGGCTTCAGGTCCAGTTAGCGCAACAATTCTCCTTATCCCTTTTGCAATTCCTTCCTCACTAACAATGACATATTCACCAATATGCCCCGTTTGATGCAAGTGAGATCCTCCACAAAATTCAACTGAAGTTTCAAAGCCATTGGGACCTTCAGGATTCTTCTCCAGTTCTTCAACAGGTATTCCGACAGACACTACACGCACAGGGTCTGGATAGTGTTCATCAAACATTGCTCTCAACCCATTAATTTTCTTAGCATTACTCAAACTTGTATGTTTAGCATATACTGGCTTGTTTGAATTTATAATTTCTTTGATTTGATCTTCAGCATCTTTTATTTGAACCACAGTCATTGGGCCCTTGTTGGTAAAGTCAAATCTTAATCTGTCAGGCATCACAAGTGATCCACGTTGATCTGAATCATTTCCTAGAACTTTTCTCAAAACATTGTTAAGAACATGGGTGCCAGTGTGATTGTTCATAACTAATCGTCTTCTTTCAGTATCAATATGAAGAGAGAGTGTATCTCCTACTTTAAGAGTTCCTTCAACTTTGCCAATATGAAGCACATATCCTCCTTTAACTTGTACATTTTTAACAGTAAATTCTACACTTTCATCATTCTCTTTTTACCATATAACCCTCATCAAAAATTTGACCACCTTGTTCAGCATAAAAGCTTGAACGGTCAAGAATCAGGCCACACTCTTGACCAGAAGATACTTCATCTACAAATTCTTTGTTTCTTCTCAGCGCCACAATTGTGCCTTTACAAGGACCAAAATTGTAGATTGCATCTTTGTCTGAGGTTGATGTGGTAAAAGTATAGTTATATTTGGGAGAGTCATCAGTGATTTGAACACCAGTGTTCTGCAGATGGCTGATAGCATGAATGTCTAGAGCCAACAGGTCTTCTTGTCCAGCAGCTTTGCCTTGTGATATCAGCTGAGATTCCTTTCTGGCTTTTTCATAAGCTTCCATATCTACACTAAGACCCTTTTCTTCACACATTAGTTGAGTTAAATCTATAGGAAATCCATAAGTATCATAAAGGCGCCATGCAATATCTCCAGGAATAACTTTGGAATCACCTAGTTTTTCAATTGTTCTATTCAGCAAACCTCTTCCTCTTGAGAGGGTTTTCAAGAACTGAATTTCTTCCTCATTTATAGTTTGAATAACTGATTCAGGATCCTTACTAATCTCTGGGAAAACATCTCCCAATAGTTCAACAACTGTATGAACAAGGGTACCAAAGAAGCCTGGCTTGCCATTCAGTTTTTCTGATGCATATCGCACAGCCCTCCTCAAGATTCTTCTAAGAACATATCCTCTTCCAGTATTGTCAGGGTATCCACCATCAGACAGAGCTATGGTCAATGTTCTTGCATGGTCAGCTAATACTCTGTATGCCATATCAATTCCATCAACATCATCTGATCCAACTTTTCCAGAGTAAGGTCTCACACCTGTTCCAATTTCAATGGCTTTGAACAGAGGCATAAATAAATCAGTATCATAATTGGCTCGTTTATTTTGAATAACAGATACTAATCTTTCAAGTCCTAAACCACAGTCAATATGTTTTTTAGGCAATAGTTTCAATGATCCATCAGTTTCCCTATTATATTGAATGAACACCAAATTCCAAATCTCTAACACATCGGGATCATCCATGTTAACAAGGTGAGCTGCATTACGTCCACCTATGCGATCGAAATGGAGCTCAGAGCAGGGCCCACAAGGACCAGTTTCCCCCATTTCCCAAAAGTTGTCCTTCATACTCCCAGGAAGAATATTTGTCTCAGTAAGTCCCAAAGCCAGCCAAATATTTTTACATTCTAGATCAGGTTCAAGTCCTGATTTTGAATCACCACCAAAGTAAGTTACATATAATCTGTCTCCTGGTAACTTCAATACTTCAGTAAGAAGCTCCCAAGCCCAGGCACACACTTCTTTCTTGAAGTAATCACCAAATGACCAATTTCCCATCATTTCAAAAAAGGTGTGGTGATAGACATCCTTTCCCACATCATCAAGATCGTTATGCTTGCCCCCAGCACGAATGCATTTTTGGGTATTAACTACTCTAATAAATTGGGCCATATCAGAATTTGGATCAACAGAACCCAGGAAAATTGGTTTGAATTGATTCATGCCAGCATTTGTAAAGAGTAGAGTTGGATCATCCAAAGGTATAGTTGAAGAAGAATGGACATACTTATGGCCTTTGCTTTTGAAGAAATCAATATAGGCCTGCCGTATTTGCTTGGCTGTCATTGAGGTGTCCATCTTTGTAACCTGGAATAATAAATAACAATAGTTATGTTTAACAAATTTGTTTGTTACATGATTATTCTAAAATAAATCAGAAAAAAAATAATACCTATGTCATAGAATAGATAATATAGATAGAACGGACACTCCCCACCCCCCGCCAATTTCAAGCTTCCTCACCCCTCAGGCCGTTTCGGATACGCTAGGAGCACTCAACGAAGGGCTGGTATTGAACATCTAATTCCTAACGAAATATCATCATGGTGGGTTGTTGCGCTGTTTACGGCTGTCCGTTAACTAAACGGGACAAGATTAAAAGCTTTATTTAATTTCCTAATGATAAAATAACGTAAGATTAGAAACTTTTCAATAACGTTGCTTTATAATATTACAAGCTTTGCTTAGTTTGGGGTCAGATGGTGTTGTGTGTGAATTGTCTACCATTATTTATTTATTTATAATAATGAAGTCGTTTTTAACTCAAAGTTCGTAACTCACACAGCCAGTAACTTATGTGCCTAAGCACGGATTGATAATGCCTGGAGGAATAATTGTAGTGACAGAATAAAGTTTCCTTCATGGGTAAGTGTAAAATAAAACGCGAATGTGCACCTACTAACAGAAATAGATATCTAGGTACCTGATCTAATCTATCATCGGTTTTGTTTCATTTTACGCGGCAATACAAACACCCACAGATTTCTGAAACAATTTAGAAATCTGTGCTGTTTGCACAGATTTCCCTTTTAATTAGAATAGTATAATTTGGCTCCATTCTATTTATGTAACTCAACATTACAGCAAGTTTATAGACTACGTCACCAGGTGAACTCAAGGGGCACAACTATTCAATAAAACAATTCAGTAGCCCTAGCGCTAACGCACACATTCACGCGTGTGTACGAACGACATCTGCGTAGTTGTGTGAAGAGTAGGTAACTCCACAGCGGCGGTTGTATGGAGTTTTAGTGGAGTGTCCGGGGTGTGCCTATGTAAGTAAACAGTCAAAGTCAATATTAAGAAACACCTAATTATTATTATTAACATATCTGCTGTCTAATAATCAATTTTGAAGTTGATGCTAACTTGACATTAATAGTTTTTACATACATGTATAATTCTAGGTGAAAACCACAAGTTCATGTAGAAAAGATAGGCTAAGCCAAATAAGTGCTTTACTTATCAATATGGCTTTTTATTATGAAGCCAAAAAAATGTGCAGCTCTGTACATTTTGACAACCCTAAATGTTTTTTTAATAGTAATATTTTATTTCATAATCTTGTATGCACACTTTTATAGTTCCAGAATTTTTTAAGTTAAACTAATAGAAAAATGCTTAGGTTATTTATAATAATATATTTCTAAATCTATACAAAACATATTTTATTACTTCAGAATGAAATTACTTGCAGTGAGCAGTAATAAAGGTTCATTGCATCATAATTAAAATAATGTTATCAATAGAAGCATACATACTATTTTGATTTAAATCAAAATAAGTAGGTATTTTACATAAGTACAAACTATCAACTTTTAGATTTAGGTTACCATATGGTTTCATCGTTGTAGAGTGGTACAAATTTTACTAAGATATTATGTAGACTGATAGAGGGTACAGATTTATTTTCATTTACATTTAGGTCTGTACTTATCACAAAAACTCACTTTGAAGTCAAACAGCAGACGATGCAATTATATGCTGAGAGGCCGTCGTAAAATACGGCGAAATGAGCTAGAGCCCTTACAGCTTACACTCCTGCAGTAGAATTTCCGGTCACCCACAGCCCACAGCAGTCAGGCAGTCACCATATGCGTGCAACCGTGCAACGTGCAAGGAATTTGAGCAATGCAGAGTACAAAAATCGACAACTTCAGGCAACTTGTCTCCTTACTGACATCTAGCCAGCTGCCAGCCTGCCACCTGCCACCTGCCACCCCTGCCAGCCTGCCACACCAATGTCACCAATCCAAACGACCATAGAGGTGTGCACCTCATACAAGAGTGACCTCAAATGTCCCATACAAAATGTCAGAATGTCCCATTACCTCAAAAATACATTTTGTCCCACTTCAAATGAGGCACGAATTGTCGCGAATCTTACTCATGGGCCTGCGCGTTGTTGTCCCGCTTACATTATTTGTGAGCGAGCGAGAAGCAGTAACGTGCAAAGCACTTCTAATGAGTGAGCGGGACAACCAAAAGAAAGTTCGGTTATTGTTTTAACTTGAATTCTGAATTGTTTGCGTCGCATCATATGCGACGCCAACAACGCAGGGCATTATAATTACACTCCGCGGATGTGTTATTTATCTAGGACGTAAAAAAAAATGAGTATACCTAACTGTTATTTAAGTATGGGCATAACAACAAAATTTCAAATAACGTAGCACTACAATAGGTAAAAACAAACTAAATCAGTAAAGCTTAGTACTTAAACTGTTTTATGGCACTTTTTATTTTATTTTACTTTTAAAAATATCGATTACTTTTCATACATCATAGGAACTCATGACGTGTGGCTTGTAATACAATGTCACAGGAAAGTAGTGACTCAATTTGCAGAATGTCACAATCACAGCTCAATTCGTTTTTGTAGTTATAATGTCACAGTATGCATCAAGTCACAGTCTAGTGATGATAGCCATTCTCCTCATTTATGAGGTGGTACAATGAGGTGGGACAATGTCACACCTCAAAATTCGAAATGAGTTACTTCATACAAACTCAAAGTAAACGCATGTCCTACCCAACTCTAAACGACCACATCACTTTATTGTTGGCAAGTTGGCATTGACACTTATGGTGCCTTTTTTTTTAACTTTTATAGGCTTACACTTGACCGCCATCTCGCCTGATGTTAAGCGACGATGCGGTCTACGATGGAGCGTGTTTACCTAAAAGAAACCGATTCACTCTCGATTTGAAGGCACTAAGATTATAACTATCGGGGAAAACCCACTCAGGCAACTCATTCCACAGCCTAGATGTTCTTATCACAAACGTAGAGTCAAACATCTTTGTCCGTGTCTTTGGAATATCCACCATGAAACGGTGCCGCTTATTTGAGTTACGAGAAGTACGATAGAAAAAAGGGCAAGGGGGGTATTAGATCATGCAGATCAGTTGCACATTCTCGGAAGTGTATCCGATAAGCTAGCAATCTTGATGTTCAAGACTTTGAAGTCTTTTTCGCGCTAGGATGTCTTTGCCTATGAGCCTTTTGGCACGCCTCTCAATCGGTTCCAGAGCCTCAAGCTGATACTTAGCTGATCCATCCCAAAGGTGCGAACAGTACTCCATACAAGAGCGAATCTGTGCTTTGTATAACAAAAGTAATTGTTCAGATTTGAAGTACTTTCGCACTTTTGAGAGGACACCTAGTTTTTTGGCAGCTAATTTAGCCTTGGACTCGATAACAAGCCAAAGTTGAGCGTAGAAGCATCTTAGAATAGATAATATAGATAGAACGGACACTCCCAACCCCCAGCCAATTTCAAGCTTCCTCACCCCTCAGGCCGTTTCGGATACGCTAGGAGCACTCAACGAAGGGCTGGTATCGAACATCTAATTCCTAACGAAATATCATCATGGTGGGTTGTTGTTTGTTGTGCTGTTTACGGCTGTCCGTCAACTAAACGGGACAAGATTAAAAGCTTTATTTAATTTCCTAATGATAAAATAACGTAAGATTAGAAACTTTTCAATAACGTTGCTTTATAATATTACAAGCTTTGCTTAGTTTGGGGTCAGATGGTGTTGTGTGTGAATTGTCTACCAATATTTATTTATTTATAATAACGAAGTCATTTTTAACTCAAAGTTCGTAACTTACACAGCCAGTAACTTATGTGCCCAAGCACGGATTGATAATGCCTGGAGGAATAATTATAGTGACAGAATAAAGTTTCCTTCATGGGTAAGTGTAAAATAAAATGCGAATGTGTACCTACTAACAGAAATAGATTTCTAGGTACCTGATCTAATCTATCATCGGTTTCATTTCATTTTACGCGGCAATACAAACACCCACAGATTTAATACAATAATTTGGCTCCATTCTATTTATGTAACTCAACATAATAGCAAGTTTATACAGGGTGACTGGTGCAGGACCGGCCATAGCAAAATCACGCATGGAGGAGGTTATATGCTACCTATTAAAGCTTACTTTCCCTAACTAAAGTTTTATAGTTTAGGAGATAGGTTAATTTTAAACCTTTTAAATTTTTCCTGAAATTTGACCTTAAAGCTGCTATAACTTTTTATTTAAAGTTCTAGTGAATTATTCTTTTTTTTTTTTGTTAGCACAGACAAATGTTTGATCAAACCTATGTCGGAACTCCGCTTAAACAAGGACAAAAAAAGATATTACGCTTGAAAAAGGAAAGATTACCGAAAATAAAAACATTAAGATCATTTTATTTTTAATAATTAAAAACCACTAACTTTCAATAATTTATAAACTCTAAATAAACTTCTCTAGTTCATCACCTATCCAACGGTACCAAATGTATAACAAAAATGTACAAACTACATGTACATATCTAAAACCTCATCGTACAAACACACGTACTACAAAATGTGGATATTTAGCAGCTAGTAATTGATAGGATTTTCAGATTTCTAAAGCTAATTTAATCAATAATAGTAAACAAAATTTGGTCAGTGTTGGTATTAGTAATTAAATAAAACAAGTGCTTAATGGTACATTATTTATTTTGACGAATACAATGATACGAGTAAGAAAAAATTGTGAATTGGAAAAGATATCGGGCATTGAAAGGACATTGTTATTTTAGGTTCTGCTCGAATTGCAGTCCGCAATTTCTAATACATGCCCGACATCTCTTCCTAATTTCTGTCGTAGTTAAATTTAATCTAATCTCTTCTTTCATAATCACGAAAGCATCATTAATTTTTGTATCAACTCCTCTTTGTGTTAATTTGTCCTTTATTGTAGACCAGCTCTTTGGCTCGACCCCAAACGTAGAAATCCAGAGGTGTTAAATCCGGGGATCGGGCCGGCCATTCAGTTGGTCCACCTCTCCCTATCCATGACTCAGGAAATGTGTTGTTGAGTAGTTCTCGGACTTCCAGCCTGAAATGCCGGGCACCCATCGTGTTGAAACACAATGGGCATTTCGTCGTTTAAAACTTCCGACAGCAGATCAGGCAAGACGTCCATTAAAAATTATAGATAATTTTCCCATTTAAGATGTCAGGTAGGAAATGGGGCCCAATGATAGTCCGACCAATCACACCGGCCCATACATTCACAGAAAATTTCCGCTGGAATGATGTTACCCTCTTATTGTGTGGGTTATTAGGGGACCAATGGTGTAAATTGTGGAAGTTGTGAATTCCTTCTCGGTTGAAATGTGACTCATCGGTCCACAATATGCGTTTGAGGAATGTTGGGTCGTCGACATCTCTGTGCAGAATCAAGCGACAAAAATTCGTCCTCCTTGCATAGTCACCAGTTTCAAGCCCTGTCAACAAGCCAAAACCAACTCTTAATGGTTATTAAATTTGATTCGTGAATGTACTTTTCACATAGTTGTAGCGACTAAAAAAAAACATTATTAAATACATTGTAACATCTAAGCTAATTAATCTAAATAAATTAATTAAAATTACCTTGAACTGGTGTGTAATGATATGGGTGTTGATTGTCACGATGCTTTACTGTCCAGACCTTCCATTGGCTGACGCCCAAAGCTTCAGCTACCACTCTGGTACTAGTAGTGGGGTCCTCCTCAAATGCTGCCAAAATCTGCTCGTCAATTTCGACAGGTAATTGACGTGCACTGTTCGGGGTTCTCTGGCGTTTAAGTTACCCGTTTCCCTTAACCGACGATATGTTGTAGAAAATGTGTTTCGGTGAGGTACACTTCTATTTGGAAATCGCTCCTGGTAAATACGCCGCGCTTCACGGGCATTACAGTCAGCAGCGCCGTACGCCAACAGCATATCGGCGTATTCTTCGTTTGTGTATTCAGGCATTTGAATACGAAAACAAACAATAACGAAACTTAACGAAAACAGTCAATAACAAAACAATCAACAAGATAACAGTTCACTAATAACAAGGAATGGTGAAACAGAACAGAGCACGGTCGGTAGTACGTAGGAGCGGTAAGACACGACTGAACATGATATTCAATGCAGTGAATTCTCTCCAAAATCAGATTGGCGTGGCCCTTCCTTTTTCGTAAGAAAGAGACAAAACATGACATCGCATTCCTAAGCTCTGACGTCATGCTAAGGGACCATTGCCGCTGTTTGTTTAACAATAGTAACAATAAACCTTTACCTGAGTAGACCGGCATTTACAATAGAAATCACGATTTTTTATAATTTAATAACTTTTTGGATACAAATTTGGTACCGTTGGATAGGTGATGAACTAGAAAAGTTATTTATAGTAAAATAAATTATTGAAACTTAGTGGTTTTTTAATTATTAAAAAATAAAATGATCTTAATGTTTTTATTTTCGGTAATTTTTCCTTTTTCAAGCGTAATATCTTTTTTTTTATCCTTGTTTAAGCGGAGTTCCGACGTAGGTTTGATCAAACATTTGTCTGTGCTAACAAAAAAAAAGAATAATTCACTAGAACTTTAAATAAAAAAAGTTATAGCAGCTTTAAGGTCAAATTTCGGGAAAATTTTAAAAAGGTTTAAAAATTAACCTATCTCCTAAACTATAAAACTTTAGTTAGGGAAAGTAAGCTTTAATAGGTAGCATTTAATAGGTATTTATTCTGTGCGTGCCGTTATGTGCTTTAATAAAATGTTGAGATATAACCTCCTCCATGCGTGATTTTGCTATGGCCGGTCCTGCACCAGTCACCCTGTAGACTACGTCACCAGGTGAACTCAAGGGGTACAACTATTCAATGAAACAATTCAGTAGCCCTAGCTCTAACGCACACATTCACGCGTGTGTACGAACGACATCTGCGTAGTTGTGTGAAGAGTAGGTAGCTCCACAGCGGCGTTTGTATGGAATTTTAGTGGAGTGTCCGGGGTGTGGTAGAAGTCAAGGTAACGCCCAAAAGCTCAAGATGATCAGTAACCGGCACGGATACACCTCGAAAAGTAGGAGTCAGTTGAAATTGACTCCTTTTTGCGGAGATCAGACACGAATGCGTCTTTCCCTCGTTAAACTTGGCCAGATTGGTTTCGCCCCATTCAGAGACTTCCTCAAGGGCCATGTTCAAACGATCGATCATACTCTCTCTCAGTACCTTAGTATGCTGTCCACTGGCTCTCGCGCTAGATATGTAACTCTCTACAACGGTGCTATCATCTGCGTACCCAAAGATACCGGGCTTCAACAGATCGTTGATGTGTAGGTAGCAGAAAAATCGTCGCAGAGGGTACCGACCCTTGAGGGACTCCGGCATTGATAGCCATTCGGTCCGACAAGCAGCCATCAATGACAACTCGTATGAATCGATCCCTTAAGAAGCCCGATATCCACGCAATAAATCCTAAAGACAAACCATAACTGGACAGCTTGCTAATAAGGCCATCATGCCAAACCCTGTGGTATGCCTTCGAGATATCCAGGGAGACTGCAAGTGCTTCCCCGTGTATCTCGATAGCTTCACTCCAGATGTGGGTGACATACGCTAGAATATCCCCAGTGGACCGGTTTCGGCGAAACCCGTATTGCCGGTCACTGAGGAGGTCATTAGATTCTAAGTACATCAGGAGCCTGTGGTTTAGGGCACGTTCCACAGTCTTGCAGAGTATGGACGTGACCGAGATGGGCCTGTAGTTGGCAGGGTCAGCACGACTACCTTTCTTGGGCACAGGTTGCACGTTAGCAAGCTTCCATGATTTCGGTACTTGCCCAGAATGGAGCGAGAGCCTAAACAGGCGCGTCAGTAAAGGAGACAACTCAGGTGCATAAGCCTTCAACACTAGGGCAGGAATTCCGTCCAGGCCACTGGCTTTGTTCACATCCAGATTGCGTAGCAATTTACGAACCTCCATTTGGCGAATATGTATTTCCGGCATCAAAGTCGAACTGCCAGGTGGAGTAGGAGGTGTCGCACTACCAGCATCTAGACGGGAAGATTCCGCAAACTGAGATGCAAACAAGTTTGCCTTCTCCATTGCGGTGTGAGCCAGTGTCCCATCAGGTTTCAGCATTGGATGCAGTGAGGAGCGGCAGAAGTTTGATTCGACCGATTTAGCTAGGGACCAAAATGCTTTGCTGCCCGCAGGGTACGAAGCTAGTTTGTTCCCTATTCGACTAATGTGGTCAAAACAAGCCCTCTGAAGAACCCTTTTGCAAGCCTTGGCAGCCCTGTTGAACGCCTTCTTCTTCGTGTGTGTGTGTGTCTCTTGCCTTACGCTGTCGAGCATCAACCCAGGCTAAGTTGGCCTCATGTTTAAATACTTCAGCACTTTTACATTGAGAACCGAACCATGGGCGAGCTTTGCTGGATAATGGAACGTCAGAGTATGGAATGAAATATTCCATAGCCGTACGTATAGCATCAGTCACAGCATCCGCGCAGGCTGACGGATCACCAGAAGCACAGTGACTGCCATGGGTAAGATGCAAAGAAAGAGCGCATCTCGTCCCAGTCTGCTGATTTGTATCGCCATAGCCGCCGGCTGCATCTGGGGCTGAGATCAGGCGGATGGTAAACGGATACCGATTTCTCCAGACAGTGATCGGAGCTGCCTAACGGCGAAGATACAGCCACAGAGTATCGGTTTGGATCAGTTGTCAGCAGAAGGTCTAAGCAATAGGGAGTATGCAACTCAACATCTGGTACCCTTGTGGCCTCTTGGACCAGCTGGGTTAGGTCTAACGATAAAGCAAGTTTTCTCGTTGCCAGCCCAGCGTGGTCAGTGTCCCGGTATGGGTACAGCCAATCCTTATGGTGGCCGTTGAAATCCCCCAGTAACACTAATTGGGTACTTTTGCTGAGCCGCGTCCGCTGCCTCACTCAAATAATCAGGGAGCCGAGTCGTCTCCTGATCTCCACTGTGCGATCGATAGACACATGCATAGACAATTTTATCAATGCCTGTGTCTATCAGCACCCATAAAACAGAGAATCTGGTGTCCTCAAAATTACGGAGACGCCGACAGCAGATATCCTCACGGGCTTACAGGCACACTCCAGTACGAGGCTTGAAGTTGTGCTTCAAGGTGTACCATGGATAGGTTAGGTACGCCACGTCCGACGGACATATTATCTGCGTCTCCGTAAGAAACAAGAGCGACGGCTGCTCAGTCTCGAGGTGATGGTGGACTGGAGTGATATTGGCGTGCAGGCCTCGAATGTTAGTGAGGTGCACTTTGAGAGACAAGGAGTGCATCCGCTGTTTAACTCTGTTTCTATTTTTTGTACTTGTCATGATTTTTGAGAGTGAGTATCAGTGGGAAAACGGGAGTAGAACGAGGCTGCACACTGCCAACCAACGGCCACAACACACAAGACAAATACACCAATGGCCAATGGGACACCAAGGGATTTGACACCAAGCTGCGACGCAATCACAGAATAAGTAGAGATATGAAATCACACCATCGATGGTACAATCGCTGATAAAATGTAGTACGCGTGATACATATGACTTGTTCCTTCAAACACCGCCGGCGCGCGCCGACACTTTTTATCTCAGAAAAAATAAACCTTTTTTGTGTTTCTATGTATAATAAATATGTATTTAGAACCATATAAGTATTATATCAGCTATCTGGCCGCCATAACACAAGCTTTGCTTAGTTTGGGATGGTGTTGTGTGTGAATTGTCTACCAATATTTATTTATATCAAGTCATTTGCTTTCCAAGACGTCTAGTTGTGGAACGCCTTGCCTGTTAACATAAGGTAAGCTCCATCTTTTGATGTTTTTAAGAACTCCAATCAAAGAAATCTATTTGTTATGGGGCGTTTTCAAGATGCAAAAAGATCTATCAAAGACAGTTCCCAATTTCACCATAGTGTCCATTTCACGAAAGAAGTCCCGCGGACAATTGTGGAACTAAATTTGACAGATGGGGAGTTCGGCCATGTTCCATGTTGTCGTTTGAACTCGTTTGTCGATGTTATCAAGGTGCGTTTGTTGTGGTAGATATTTTGTGAGTGTATTATTGGATTAGTGCGTTTTAAGGTTTATTTACTATGCCAAAAGTTGTAAAAAGTGCAGGTCGACAAATGATATTAAAGGTGAAGGAGTTCTGTGAAGCGGAACACAAGAATCGCGGCGTTTTTATACCATTAGACAATGTTCGCAAAAGAGTCGCCGCCATGACAGGTAAATTTTGGGGCTGCCATATTATACATATTTTTTCCCGATTGATTTATAGATTGGAGTAAAGTTTTTTTTAATGCACGATTTTTATTAAGGAAACTTTGAAAAGGAATTAACACAACACAACAAAAATTTAATTTGTAAAGTTATATTCAACTATAATGTATACGGAAATAGTCATGGTTAGATTTTTTTTTAAATTGTTCATTTTATTGCAGGTGTGTCAGAGAAAACTGTAACGAGAGTTACAAAAGAAGGCGCAACAGCGGCGAGTACTTCTAAAGTTATTATCACCCCAGGGAAGAGTCGCCCGCATCCCAAAAAGTTCGACTTGGATGGATTTGATTTGTGCGCTATACGGCAAAAAATTCATAGTTTTTATGTTGTGAAGAAGGAATTACCTACATTGGCTAAATTACGTGCAGCTTTGAGAGAAGACATAAATTATCAAGGAAGTATCACAACATTGCACCGTATATTGCATAGCATCGGTTTCAAGTATAAGCGATGCCAATCGAAACGTAAATTACTAATGGAACGTTATGATATTACTGCATGGCGTTCAAGATATTTGGAGAGAATCCGAAGAAATCGCAATGTGGAAACAAAACCTGTAGTAGGTATATTTAGACGAGACCTATATACACAACACTTATCATGCCAAAAGTTGCTGGCAAAGTGAGGAGGAGCCTGGGGTGTTCGTGTCAGAGTCATCAGGGAGTCGTTGGATAATTGCTCATGCAGGAACTGAAAATGGTTTTGTTAATGGTGCATTGTTAATGTTCAAATCCCAATCCAAATCCTCAGATTACCACGATGACATGAACTCAACAAATTTTTTGAAATGGATGAGTGAGAAAGTCGTTCCTAACCTACCTGAAAGGTCACTTGTGGTAATGGACAACGCTCCGTATCATTGCACTCAAATAAATAAAGCACCTACAATGTCAAGTATTAAACGTGACATGCAGGAATGGTTGCGAGGAAAGGGAGTATATTTTGAAGATACTTGGACAAAAGCTGTATTATTTGGATTAATTAAGCAAAACAAAGGTCCACCTACATATGCCGTGGATGAATTATTAAAATCTCACAATCATGAATTGCTAAGATTGCCGCCTTACCACTGTGATCTCAATCCGATCGAAAAAATGTGGAGCCTTGTAAAGAGACGGGTAGCGGATAAAAACGTGGGCCAAGATCCAAAAGAAATTGTACGCCTAACAGAAGAGGCTTTCGAGTCTGTTACAGCGGAAGATTGGGCAGTTCAATGTAAACATGTACAGCATTTGGAGGAAGAATATTTAAAAAATGATGGTCTTATGGATGAAGAAATGGATCGATTTATTATATCTACGGCTAGTGATAGTGAAACAGAATCTGATTCTGTTTCTATTCACTCTTCTGACAGTGATCATAGTATGACCGATCATAATTATTCAATAAAACTTTTTAAATGTTATTTTATTTTTCTAATTTGAAGTTGGTTGAACATCTATATTTCCATTTTATATTTTAGAAATTACAGGAAGATTAATTTTTCACTAATCTGACCTTAGCAGTATAAACATCAAATAGGTTCCTATATAAAAAATATATTCTATTAAAAACATTTTTTTTCTTATCTAACTGTTCGAGTACGAAGTTAATAAAATGAAACTAATGAACTATAAATTATTTCCCCTGATTTCCCCATACCATATAAATTTAACCGTGGCAACATTATGTCGCGCGAATACAGCGCTGCGTCTGCGGGACTTCTTTCGTGAAATGGACTTTAGGTGGCGCCAATGTTTTATTTTGTTAGCGAAATTTCACACACTTGGCAAAATTTTGAAATTGACAAGTAAATTTGCATCTGGAAAACGCCCCATTGAGGCTTTGAGAAGTTTTCGGATGAGAAAAAAAATAATGGTTCGAAAAACCGATAACGATAGGAGGCGCTTGTAGATTTTATGCTTCGATGTCAATGTCAAAACCCACTGACCCACATAGTGAGTGACCAGTGACCACTGGGAACGCTGAACTTAGCTCGCATACCTGTGCCGAACTAGTTCGCTTCTAGGTATCTTGTCGTTCTTCTTCGTAGCTTCGTAGCTTCTAGGTGGTTGTCGTCTAAAACTGTGGTCTAAAATATTTGAAAAAGACCAAACGAACGTTGGTCTTTTTCAAATATTTTTGACGACAGTATTGCAATTTTTTAATTCGTACTGCGCTCCAATATTTAACTATTTCATTTTTAACCCCCGACCAAAAAAGGGGTGTTATAAGTTTGACGTCGATGTCTGTCTGTCTGTCTGTGGCACCGTAGAGCTCAAAGGGATGGGCCGATTTCAATGCGGGGTTTTTTATTTGAAGGTTAATATCCGTGCAGATGTTCTTATCTATGTTTGGTTAATATCGATTCAAGATGGCCGCCTCCACAAAATGGCGGACAAAATATTTCTTCACAACCTACCTTAATCATCATAAGCCGCAAGACGTCCACTGCTGAACATAGGCCTCCCACCTAGATTTCCACAACGAACGGTCCTGCGCAACCTGCAACCAGCGGTTTCCAGCGACCTTTGTTAGGTCATCTGTCCATCTAGTGGGAGGCCGTACAACACTGCGTATTCCGGTTCGTGGTTACCACTCGAGAACCTTTCTTCCCCATCGGTTGTCAGTTCTGCGAGCGATGTGGCCTGCCCATTGCCACTTCTGGGTAGCGATTCACAATCCATTCGGTTGCACCCGAATGGACACAGTCGGTAGCGTTCTCGCACCCGAATGGATCGGAATTTGCGATTCTCGACGCCAATCGGATTGGCGTAGGAATGTCTTTTTTGGCCAGACCAAAGACAAGCTACTCTATCTAGTTTTCAAATATGGTAGAAAAGTTAACTCTTGGTAGAAATATACAAATCGTCAAATAACTGTATTTCGGTTTATTTTGTGGTGCTCAATGGCTACCTTATATTTAAAACTGCATAATAAACAAGGAAATCAAACAATAACCTTAGGAAATTTGCATTTGAAATACAATAAGTCATTCGTACATACTTTTTACTTGTCAATCTGTTGATGTTGTCAAAGTCAACGGAATCATTCTTTGTTTTGTTTTGAAATCATAAACCTTAACAACAAAAAAAAAGTTTATAGTTTTAACTCTTAAAACAGAAAAGACTCAATAACCGTAGCAGGCAGATCAATATTACTGTTCCTACGAATGTGATCAATTACCTATTCATAGTCTAAAAGGACTGTGATGTCCAAAACGACCTCGATGTCGCTTGAAATGCGAATGTCAAGCAACTTGGATGCAAATCATAAGGAAGACTCATAAAATTGTCAAGAGAAGAAGAAGAGAACTTATAATATAATACTCCGTACAAGAAGCCAGCAAATGTGATTATACATATGTGTAAAACGACTTGGTAATGTCGCGCTAACCTCAACTCGCATTTTCAAGCAAATTGGATGCAAAGAATATAGGAAAACTCATAAAATTGTCTAGAAGAGAAGTTATAATAATACAATACTCCATTCAAGAAGCCAGAGAGTTTTCGTTTTCATTGAACTCACATTGAAGATGAAGGCAATTTTCAGTAAAAATATTCACTTACCTACTGATTTCAAACCTATTATCCAATTTCATTTTGTAAGAATATGATATTATGTAATAGATACAGTGCATAACATCAATTGTGATTTAAGTTAAATTAGTTTTCTCTCTATTTAGGTAGGTATTTTAATAAATTCAATAAATGTTAATTTGGTGAAGAAACATGGTAACTTTTTATTGACAGTATTAATGCATATTACATAAATAATTAATTTGTCTTGAATCTTAGTATCTCTTATTAATTAAAAATCCTTGTATTGCACTAAAGAGTTGGGATCATCATAATTTGAATAAGTTTAGAAATTACAATATCCCAGTTAGGTATTATGCAGTTTAGTATGGAAAAGTTAACTGAATTAGCTATATTGTAATATGTCTACAATTATAACAAATACTTTAATTATAATAAATTAGGAAAATAAAACATTTGGTATGTACAAAATCTAAATGTTTTATTGACTCGGATAATACTTTAGTACGGAGAGCATTTTATGATTAATTCATTTTTACAATTTTCTGTTTGGTCTCTTATTAATAGTTGTTCTCAATGGTAAAAACAGCAATACACCATCTCTGTTTTTAAACTTTATTGCTAAATTATGTTGAATATAAACTATCAAAAAATTCTTCAGATTAATTATTAAAATATTTACTGTAATAAATGATGTTTCATTTGAACTTTTAGTTATAATAATCACCTTGTACATTAGTACCGAATAAATTAGATTTACCTTTTATGAAATACCTGGAAACTTTAATGAGGCTACGGCCCAAAGAGTTTACTTATACTTTACCTAAGCGACGGCTTCATGAATGTAGATGTAAGAGGTATTAGCTAACAGGAACATTACATATTCAGTAGGATTAAATAATACATAGTTTGTGATACATGTTACTTTTATTTACAAAACATATCTAGCTCTATCTAAGTCTATAATGGTAATGGAGGACATAGGTAAGTAAATGTTTGTTGAATCAAACATGCGGTACAATGGCAAGATTCTACTTACATAATATGTGTACCAGTTCTGCATTGTCATAATTGCCAATGTCATAAAGATGTTGAAGTCATGGTTCGGATTGGCACATTATCATTCAGAAGATCGTCTCATTGGTACCTTCTGGTAGCAGTCCTTTGCTTCATCAAGTATAATGAGATGATCTTAGCATTCCATGGATTCACCGTGCAGGTGCTGAGTTCATCATGTGGCAGAGAGAAAATCGAGTAGATCCCGAGACTTGTGACACAGGTGTAGGTTTAAGGGCTCCTTTCTGACGTGCATCAACACTCACCTTCACTACTCGAGTTTCTCTCCTGCCCAGCCAAATCTGATATGAGCCTACTATTGCAGCTTCAGATACTCGTTCTAGTATAGAACTTACTGCACTTCTGGAGAAGCCAAGGTCTTTCAGCAGGTTATAGAGAGTTTTTGCTGGTATACCTCCCGCTCCCACTACAGCGTATAAATTAACTACATAGCCGTGTTTTGTTAGAATTAACAAAACACGGCTATGTAGTTAATTAAGCTAAAGTTGAACAGGATACGAAAATACTTTCTGTTTTACAAGGACGGATCCAGAGAGGGTGGGTCAAGGGGTCATTACCACTCTTAGGCTGGTTCCAGAACTTAGGTAGACCACTAATTAAAACACGCACGCACTTATCGTTCTTACTTGGTCCGACTATGTGACCACCACCTGGGTTCACAGCTGGATCCGCTCTTGCTGTTAGGTATATCGTATTTGACATGATGTCTCGTATCTCCAAAGTTTCTTGGTAGTTTCTTGCCTTTTTGCTCAATCATCACATGTTTCATCATTTCATCTCAAAAAAATAAACAATAACAAATCAAGTATGGCAATAATCCATTTCTAGCAATTTTTTAGAGCACTAGCTTAACTGCAAAACCCAAAATTTCAAAAACTATACACATATTATACACTTAAGTAAACAAAAACTCGTTTAGTGTCCATAATCTTACAAACATATTGAGAAAAACAGAAAAATTCAGTAAATACAATAATCTGAAAATCGGATTTAGCTATCCACGATAAAAAAGCTGTCCGAATCTCAACCGAATAGAAACAGCTGGTAGTCGGTTGGAAACGTCAAAACTAATCGGAATCTCCGTTGTGAATCGCAAATTGCTCGTCCCAGTCGGTAGCGGCCAGTTTCCGTGGCTCAGCCCGAACCGAATGGATTGTGAATCGCTACGCTGCTTGCTTACTCTTTGAGCTATGTCGGCCACTTTCGTTCTTTTGCGAATATCCTCATTACGGATTCTGTCGCGCAAAGAGACTCCGAGCATAGCTCTCTCCATAGCTCGCTGTGTGACTTTGAGCTTCGTTATGATGCCCACAGTAAAAGACTACGTCTCAGTTCCATAAGACATGACTGGCAACACGCACTGGTTAAAGACTTTCGTCTTTAGGCATTGGGGTATTTTGGACCCAAAGATGTGCCGAAGTTTCTCGAACGCTGCCCATCCGATTTGGATCCTTCGCTGGACGTCTTTGTTGAAGTTGGATCTACCTAATTGGATCTTTTGACCCAGGTAGACGTATTCGTCAACAACTTCGAATGTGGTATTCCCAACAATAACCGGTACAGGTGAGATATGAACATTTGACATGACCGTATGATTCGTATTGTCCATATTCATCCTCAAACCTACCTGTTGGGATACTCTACTGAGGCCCCTGAGCATAGCACCTCAACTCATCACCGCTACGTTTGCCCAGTTTCGCGTTGAGGTCTCCCATCACAACTGTGAAATGTGTTGGCGAGACATGTATGGCTTTGGAGATGTCCTCATACATGGCCTCAACCTCTTCGTTGGGATGTGTCGAGGTCGGTGCGTATACTTGTATGACCTTCAATGAATACCGGTCGCTAATTTTAAGTACAAGGTATACAACCCTGTTCGACACACTCTCGATCATTATCACGTTGTTGACGAGTGACTTGCGGACGATAAACCCGACACCCCCGTGGGATTGTTGATTTCATCCCAGGTAGTAGAACAAGTTGCCGGATTCGAGGGTTATCCTGTCCTCGCCCTGTCTACGGACTTCTGATAACCCTATGATATTGCATCGCAACTTGTCCACTTCTTCTTCCAGCTCCACAGGGGGTACTTAAGGCATAACATAAGTCGGAGAAGTATTCTAGTATTAAAATAAAATAAAACTAAATTGATAAAATAAAGTCCAGCTGTGTATTTGACTGATGAGTACATATTATTGTGTGATTATTACTAAAAATTCAATTTGAAAGAAAAAATAACTACACATCTTCTACACCAGACATTGCACCATAGTCACTTTCTTTATCACTCTCGTTATCATTTTCACTCGTCTGATGTGTCGTTTGTTTTAATAATGAATCTTTCCGTTATATTGTCAATAACGGCGTCGTATCCATGAAACTTTTTTCTTCTTTTATTGCATGGTCACAAACATTTTTCTATTCATGTACAGTGATACTTTCAATTTTTTCATTTGCTAACCTCATTATTGTATCCATATTCATTGACACGTTTTTTTTTGCGACGTATCCTTTTATCATCATCATATATATATTTTCAATCGGTTTGAAATCTGGGTGATAGGGTGGTAGACGAAGGACGCTGTGACCATGTTCTCTTAATAAGGTGTCAATTTTATATTCAATAAATCGTTGTTTATTATGCAGTATCAATTGATAAAGTTGTGGTTTAAGCATGGATATTGAGTGATCGATATTGCGTAACTTGAGCCAGTCAACAATCATATCTTGTTTGCGACTATTTGAGTTGGGAGCGGGATTTTTTAACGAATTGTGGTAAGATGCGTTGTCAACTACAATAACGCTATTGGGCTTCAAATTGGGAATTAATTGCGTTTGTAACCATTTTGTATAGTTTTCTGTATTCATATTGTTATGATAATCACCACTTTTTTGATTAGCTTTAAACATCAGCAGCGCATTTGGTATGAAATCGTCCTCGCCGCCGGCATGAACGATTATCAATCGATTTCCTTTAGAAATAGGTTTCTTCAAACCAGAAGTGCTGCCATCTGAATATGATTTTGATGAAGTGTGAGTGGTGTCAATATATGTTTCATCGGTATAAACGATAAGCCTGCCCTGAATACGGTATTCGGAAATTTTAAGTAAATAAGTTATACGTAGGTGATGGATCTCATGCTTTTCCATTAAAATTTTTCTGTTATTCTCTGTCCTTGACCATTTGAATCCTAAAAGAGATACTTCTTTTCGCAATGACCATATTGACCCTGGATAGTTAATGTCAGCCTTTAATTTTTCATGAACTCTTTTCATTGTTGGCACCTCTTTGTCAGTAATGTGAAAATTATGAATTGTTCTACGGATTACTGCTTTATCAAAATCATCAATGATTATTATATTTTTCCTGCATCTGGTCTTTTTCGGAGATTTGAATTTGGTTCCATCTTTCAAAACACGTTTACATTCCAATGAGACTCTTTTAACAGTTGACAGTGGAATTCCTGCCGATGTCGATACCAATTGGGCTGATGTAGTCACACTTGACATGTCTTTATCGTTCATGTCTTTAAAATAGCTATTTAAATTACACAAAATTTCTTTTACTTGGCTATTTAATGGTTTCCGTATTTTGCGCTTATTTGTGTTAGCATCCATTTTACTAACACTTATATCAAACAAAAACAAAATAATATTAAACACGTCACGCTGCAGTCTGTACAAGAGGTGAAGTGCGGCAGGAGCGCGGCGAGACAGAATGGCGCCGCGCCTCAGGCCGGTTACCCAAAATCAGTTTAAACCGGTTTTTACCGGGCGAAAATGGCGCCGCGCCTAAGGCCGGTTGTCACACCTACACTATCCATGTACACTCACACAAATGCAAAGCTCAGCTTATACCTCGCGGACTGTACTGGCATTGCGAGCAGTGACGCCCTACGATTTTAACCGCGTAGTTGCCGTTTCAGTTGTTTTCTCGCGTTAAAAACCTATTAGATAATAAGCCGTTTTCCAGACGCAAAAAGACTTGTCAAAGATAATTCTAACTATTGCCAAGTGTGGCACCACTGTTGGTTTTGTGACCTCTAACAAAATAAACAGTGGCGCCACCTGCTGCGAAATTGAGAACTGTCTTTGACAGGTATTTTTGCCTCTTGAAAACGCCTCATTACGTTGAAATTTTTAATTTAATGTATACAATTTTGGGGGGTTCTGTCCCTCGTGACTTCACATTTACATGGCCATGCTTGGAAGAACTAAGTATTTAGCCGACAATGCTTTGAAGATGTATTCCAGACTAGCAGCGCCGTCCAGTTTCAACCGCGCAGTTTCCAAAGAGTGCTATTAAATTCTGAGTTATAAGTTTTCACTTCTATCGGTAGTTCCTAAAGGCGGCCCCTAGATGATCAATCATTTTGCGCAATATTGCAAATTGTACATTATTGACCGTTTAGGGTTAAGATTGAAGATTGCACAATGATTGAATGAAAGTTTGAGCGAGTGTACTTTTTATTGCACCATATTTTTTCATTGCGTCGTGTAGGGTCAGTATTGGACAATATTTATCAGTCTGTTGCTTGTTTTGACGAGGAGAACACGTAGTGCGCGAATGCAGAAGTTAAGGAAACTATGAATTAGAGATTATCTACGAATATGAGTATCCAATTGTACAGATTATTGCCATCTCTGTGGAATATCAAGAGCAAAGAATATAATGACCGCATTAAATAAATGTTTAGTATTAGACATTGTTGTCTAAATGCAAAGAGATGTTTCCTTTTTTTATAGTACCTATAAAATGACGAGACGAGCAGGGCATGTGCCTGATGGTAAGCAACATGTCTGCCCATAACATCCCAATGACACGTAGCTATTAGAACTTTTATAATGCAAATCATTACCTAACAAAGCATTGCGCTCGTCATCCAGATATATAAAATATTTTATCTCTATGCCCGGTAATTTTGCGGAAAACAATGCCCTTCAAACCCGAACACAGTAACACATTGCAAACAAAGGCAAGCAAAGATTTTCATGAACAACAACACTATATGTACGGTACATACTCGTATTACTAGATGCAGCTAAATCTTACTGAGAGACATTTTATTCGCGCGGTCCTTATGGAATCAACATCGTTCTCCGACTAAACAAGAAAACATTGAGCTGTACGTATTCTTGTGCAATATAGTTGATCGTTTGAATGGTAAGTTCCTTTCAATCTTTTTGGACAATAAAATGCATTGCACAAAGTTATTGTAGGTCTAGGGGCCGCCTAAGACTGTCAATTGTTTTTTAAGAAAAAGTTTACATTAATTTGGTAATATTAGCTACACTTAGGAGTTATGATATCACTTATCTCTCTGTTTCAGTTGCGACACGCTGTAGTTGGGATTAATTTTGAGGAGTTTGGGCATCAGCAATCCTGGGCGGATTGACGGAGAGTTTCTCTTTCTCTCTACTTAGTCTGTGGATTGACGGCGGCGTTAGTTACAATTTTGGACACGTGCACACGTGCCATTATTAGATTACAAGGATCTAAAACTGTAACATCAACTATGAACATAATTATTATTTTTTATTAAGCGACTCGGGGGCTGCCGCCATAGGTCAATTAAAAAAAAAAGGTGGCCACAGAATAAATATTAGGCCGGGCGTTTCTCGGAGGTAAAACTCAAAGAGAATGTAATATACTACGTAGTAAAATTGTCCATTGTGAGACGGTGGTGGCGGGACGCCTGAGAGGTGTGGTTAGCCTGTGGTGATGATCCTCTCTACTTACCTACTTAGTCTATAGTCTGTGGTGATGATAACCTGATAACAAAATAATAATATAACCTAGAAACTTAAATAAAATTATTTTTTATTTACCAAATGCAAATAAATGAGCATTTATGTGCATTCTCAAATTCTCATCGAAGAAATTGATTAAACTTGACAACAAATGCAGATACCTTACAGAAAACTACCTAAACTACTATAGTTATAGTAAAAAGCTAAGGTAACAGAAAACAGATTACCAATTTTTGTAACTATGTAAATAATAGTTAATATGTTTTGTTTTTTATATTATAAAGTGATGAGACAAGCAGGACAAGTGTCTGATGGTAAGCAACACACATAAAAGCATCATGTAGCTATTGGAACATGAGAGAGTACAATTCATCACCAAGCACTGCACTGTGCTGGTCACCCAGAAATAAAAGATGATGTAATAAATCATCTTTTATAGATACATCAGATTTATCTCCATACCCTATAATTTCAAGGATTACTAAACCCTTATTTAATTTATTTTCATTACAGGAAGACTTAAAAGGCACATTATAATCAAATTCCTGTAATGTTGGTCACTGCTGTAACAACTAAGCTTTTAAAGTTTTCAAAATTATCTTTGAAACCATTTGATCTACCATGGAAATTAATGAATCGATATAGTTCAGCAGCTACAGAGATAACTGTAGGCAGTGAAGTGATGCAAAAAGATCGAAATGACTTAATAAACGAAAGAAAAACAGACAATGTGTTGCAAAATGTCCAAGAAGATTTATCAGATATTACTCCAAATTTTCATCAATCATTTAACATTGCTGCCTATGTGAATAGATCAGAAACCTTACAAAACTTAGTAAAACTTAATGTGAATTTGAGTAAAATAGAAAAAAAGCCATACATTGCTGAAAAGCTTCTTAGACTTGACTTTGATAGAGATATGAAGAGCCATATAATATTCATTAATAATTTTATGGATATGGAGGAAATTGGTGAATACATCACAAAGAATCCTATGATTTTTTATGAAGATTTAGAAGACTTAAAAGTGAGGGTTAACTACCTATTGTCAAAAGGTTTTAATGACTCCCAAGTTACTAGAATTTTTAGTAAGAATCCATTTTGGTTGATGTTCAGGTAATTTTAACTTTTGTTAAAATATGTAATTTTTGACATTTATTGGTTTTTAAATATATTTTTTTTACAGTACTTTAAGAATTGACAGACGGTTGGGTTACTTCCAAGAATGTTTTGAATTAACCGGCAAAGAAGTTAGATACTTGGCAACGAGAAAGCCAACACTTATCACATTCAATCTACATCATATAAAAACTAATATGTTCACTTTAAAAGAGGAAATGGGCTTTGAAAGCAATGAAATAAAAACAATGCTTATGGATAAACCGAAAATATGGATGTTGAGTAAGTTATTTTTTTAATATTCAACATTTAAAGCATTTTTTTTACATAATAGATAGATGCTAATTGCTTTTTGTTTTGCAGCCCAAAGAGCTTTGCTGGAAAGGTTCAATTATATTCACAATGTTATGCAGATCTCTCACAAGACAATTGCAAGCAATCCAGAAATATTACTCTCTAGGGTTCATAGAATAAAACAAAAGCATTTATTCCTAGAGAAACTGGGCAGAGCTCAATATGACCCAAAGAAAGAAAATTATATTCCTATAACAGCTTTAATAAAAGACACAGATGTTGAGTTTTGCAAGATGTATGCCAAATGTAATGTAGATGACTTCAATACATTTTTAAAAACACTGTAGTTAACACTATCCAGACTTTCCCAGAAGGCTTTTGTTTTGGAATGCATTTAATGAATAGTACAAAAATGCATCTAGAATCCCTGCCACAGTGAAGACACCACCTATTATAGCACAAATATTTGTTGCTAAATGTCCAACAGATCTGAAAAAAAAAAATACAGAGTCAACATAAATCAGGTAAAGACAGATTATATCTAAACCTTTATTGTAAAATTATCAGTATTTGATATAAATCACACATAATACCAGTTTGGAAATTATAATATGCTTTTATAACTGTAATAGGTTCACACTTGACTGCCATCAAGCCTGATGTGATTTATGATGGAGTGTGCTTACTAGGAGAAGAAACCGACACTGTCAAACAGAATAGATGTTGAAGTTAAACAGTATTTTGCTTTATGCAGTGGCAAAAAATTAACCATTACTTTCTACACAGTATGAATAGTGCAAATAAGTGGGTTTTATGAGTGTAACATATATTATGAATAAAATTTGACTAAAGATTTATTACCTTTCTTTTTCTGTATATTTGACCATAAGTGGAGACAGTTCATAACTGAAGAAGGCTCCAGGCATGCCAGATTCTGAATTTATGTTAGATACTGATTTCTGATGTCTAGTTACTGAAAACTGGTTTGTGTGCAGAATCGTATTCTCTAAACTGACATATACTGTCGGCACAATTTTCAAATAATATTGAAACATTACAGCACCTGAAATTAAAAATAATGATTGAACTTAAAATATCAAGGATTTTGGTAAAGCAAACAAACAATACAATACTTTCTAAATGCCATTCAAACCCAACATTACCTAGTTGAGTAAGACTGCCTATGAGGAAAGTGGCGGATTCATCAATAGGCTGAGTACGGTGGAGTCAAGGGGGCGGCAAATCTTTAATTTTTTTTAATGATTTTCTAGCTGTTGACGGTATTCGATATTTTTAACCAATGATAATAATTAATATTGACTTGAATGATTTGAGAATCAAAGATCAGGGAGTACCAGGGAGTTATTGATCAAATATAGTTTATGATGAGTTTTCACTTTTGATAAGCCCATAAAGTTTTAAACCAGTTTGGAAACGAGATAAGAAGTGCGAAATACATTTCCATTTCATTTCGGTCATTCGGTCTACCTTTTTTTTTTGTCATAGAAGAAATGCATTTTAGGCATACCCTACCGCCTGGGGGAAAAGGTCGGGTTATGTCGGACTCGACACCACGGATGAACTTGGTGCCCCTACCGACTACCACCTCCACGGGGTTCCAACTCTTGCCGTTTCCGGGAATGCGGGACCGCTCACGCAATCCACAACGAAACCCGCCGTGGCTTGCCCGTCTTCCGACCCTCCTATGGGGCATATCCCCGTCACCGATGCACCTGAACCCAAGATACGTCGTGACAACTTCGGAGACCTAAGTAAATGGGTGACAGACGCCCCCGCGTCTGGACAACCTTAGTCCCCCGCGACGGGTCAGGTCTGTGGTTCCGCCGCCTACCACTTTTCGGCTGCAGAGGATAGGGAGTGCGACGCAGCGCAATACTGGCACTCCTTTTGGGGTGGAGCCGCTGCTAAGTACATGATTGTTGTGGAGAGGGCACAAACGGCTGTCCTAAAAGTTATGCGAAGACCACGTAGACATCCTACCTAGGAACTGTTTCAGGATGCTAAGGTGCTCTTTGTTAGGAAACTGTTCATCATGAATATTATAGTAAATTCACACATTGTAGATTAACACATAACAAGAGATAACCCCATCCCGCCACAGTCGCGCTTCCGAAAGTCCGAAGAGTTTTTGCGTCACGCCTATTGCCCTACATCCATGCCTTTACCTACAATTCAGTATGCAAGCAATGTGACCTAAATGGTTTTGGTTTGTCGCACAGAAAAGACCGAGGCAGGGTGAGGGACTGGCTCCAGTCCTTGAGCTATAAGAAGTCGGAAGAACTAGTTAGGTGTACGATCACGATATTGGAAGTTATGCCACAACACCCAAAACCTCACTTATCACTACACTGCGAGGTTCCCCACGAAACCGCCCTTTTTGATTTTGATGAGGCAGTAAAGTAAAGCTTTCTGTTTTAAAATTCAAATCAAATTAATGTTCTCAAGCGATGTCACTTGCACACCCCCATTCATAATCACACAAATTATATGTATTTTTATTTACTCAGAAACTTTTACCCTCAAATCTACACCGCTTCCACACACACTGCTATCCCTAGCCGCGGTCTTACGTGTGGACCATTAAGCAAGATAATCTACAGTGCGATGTCGTGTGGTGTAAGGCATGAGGCGGAGGAGCGTGAGAAGGCTATGACCTCATGCTCAAAACAATTCTTCAAATCTTTTTCCTCTAATTATGTAAATGGTTATTCATGAATTTTGTCGAGAGGTTGAAAATGATAAAAGTCCTCTTCATTTTCACAAAGAGAATTATCCTCGTCGCTGCTTTCTTTACTCTCGAAGCATATTGAATTTTAAAACGTTTATCCAAATACCCGTCTTTTCTTCTATATTCTTCTTCCAGTTTTTTGACTTGAATTTGAGGGAAATTGGGCATTGATTGCATTTTTCAATTCCAAATTTAGGAGAATTTGGAATTGGGGTATTGGCAATCCTTTGTTGTGGCTTGGAGACGGCGTTAGTTCCCATTTTGGCCATGAGTCAAAACACCCTGGTAACACAGTATTATTATGATTGCTGTGTTTTAACACTAATTTTTAAGTAATAGATTCTGCAACATTGTCGGCAATTTTCGAAATGTGTATTTTTTTAATAAGCTCAAACTTACAAAACGTACAAATAAGATCGGTTACATTTCCAGCACGCCTAAACCTGTAAATTACTCTGTTTGTATTTTCCGTGGGCTGTGAATTGAGCTGAAGTCTCACGTTCGTGAATGAAAGAAATATTTGGGTGAACTGGGATGATCTAGATGGCCATGGTCATGGCCACGCCCTCGGGTTACACCCGCGTAGTTACCATAGTGAACAGATTTGATAGCTCATTGTGAGCTATCAAATGTACCTATGCTATGTAGGATGATAGAAGTGTGTACAAGAACAAAATTAAAAATTTTGATTAACCCCCGACCCCCGACTACCTCGGATTTGTTATCTGTACAACATTCTACTAGTCAAGGCCTTTCATTTGATACCCATATTTAGTTTAACATTAAGGTTTTAATGTTTCTCCTTTCGTTTTAATTTGAGCAAGAAACTGAAATCACTGAGTATTTTACGTAAGTGTATGCACATGACCATGTTACGTGTGCCCCTATATATGTCATTAGTGCGTCCGCGTTAGCCTGAATCTGAGAAATCATATCTACTTAGTGCAATTTTGCGGGTGTCTAATACACTTTTCGACTAATATTATAACAATGTACGTATGTACCTATGTACTGTTGCGCAAGAACTTAACCAAACATAGCTAAGAACACCCGCACAGATATTACCTTTCAAATAAAAAAAAACCGCTTCGACATCGGCCCATCCGTTTGAGCTCTACGGTGCTACAGACAGATAGACAAACATCGACGTCAAACTTATAACACCCTTTTTTTTGGTCGGGGGTTAAAAATAATAAGATTCAGCACTATGCCGTCACTAGAAAGTTGTCCAACTGAGTTAGGGAATGCAGAACCGGTTCCGTTTTGGAGAACTGGGATTTTTGGGACATTCGAGCTAAAGAACCGGGATTCCCGGGATTTTCTATACTTTATATAAGAATTTATAAAATACATTGCAAATTTAAAAGTGTTAAAACGGCGAAAGTAAGCAAAAGGCAAAATGGCAGAGCACAACAGAAATCTTTAATTCAAATCATTTTAACATTTTATTTCTTGTTATCAGTCTTATTTAGTGTAATTTTACAAGAAGTATGCGTTTTCTATATGCTACCAGCAAATTTTTTCTACCTAATCCTACATAATATCAGGTCTTTACATATGGGGTGCATGGCTCGGGAAATTTCACGTGGTGCACCCTGGGGATACCCGTCACCGCCATCATCGGCTGATATATCGACCAAGTAAAATTCCTAAGTCTTCCAGATGAGGGTCCTCCACGAGCACTCCGATTAGATTAGCTGAGTGCTCGATGGAAGGACGCGGCCATAGTAAAGGCTTCCGCCTTTACTGGTGGTGGTGAGGTACCGCGGTGGTGACGGACGCTGCCATAGTAAAGAAAGGAAGCCTTTGAAAAATTGAAAACATGAAATATCGCGTTATTTATGAGTACGAGTTCCACCCTTCCATCATAGCACCAGCGCTGCAGAAACGGCTCGAAGGATTAACGATGTGTGTGGTGGCGATGTCGCAAAAGAAAACACAGTGCGTTTTTAGTATCAACGTTTTCGTTCTGCAAATTTCGTTGCTAAAGTTGACAATGAAGAGTTGAAGGCTATACTGGAAGCAGATCCATCGCAAACCAAGTTTGAATTAGCTGCAGGCTGTTAAAACTGTTTTAATCCACCTGAAGCAAATCGAAAGGTGGATATTTCAGGAATTGAGTGCAGCAAATCTTCTAACGCGCGTCGAATGCTGTGTTAATTTACTCAACCGGCACAATAATGATGAGATTTTAATTCGAAACAAAATGTGATGAAAAGTGGATTTTGTACAACAATTGGAAACATTAATCGTAATGGTTGAACCCTGGCGGACCAGCCGAATGCTGCCACATGCGAAAATTTCCTAAAAAACTTGTAAGCGTTTGGTGGACTAGTGCCGGTGTCGTTCGCTACAAATTGGTTAAATCTGGCCAGACGATTACGGCATATGTTTAATGTCGGCAACTGCAAACAATGATGGTAAATCTAATAAAAAAATGATCCGAGGCTGGTCAATCAGTCTAGGCCACTGCTGCTGCAGGACAACGCTGGATCACACACTGCACAAACGGCTACCAAATTAGAGGAGCTTGAATTGGAATGTTAAAGACACACACCGTACTCCCCGGACTTTGATCCAACAGATTACTACTTTTTGTTTATAAGATGGTTAAAGTACCTAAATAGATAGCAATGGTTTGATTAAATATATTAAATAAATATATTATATGTTCCTCCCTTACAAAACACCAAGTTCATTAGTAAGTAGCTAATTAATGTATATATATAAAATAAAGTATAAATATCTATACTAATATAAAAGCTTCCAATACGCCTTCTACTCGTTTAAACTTTCACCCTAAAATTAAACTTGAAATCGGAAATAAATAAGTTCGATAGGTTTAACACACAGCCCGGCGCTAAGACCGGTCTACCAGCACGGTAATTTTACTATTGTTATTTTTGTCGGAAAAACTTTGATTCTCCGGCGATTTTCATGGTAAGTTTGGTAATTGGATTATGTACAGCATTGGCTCCATACAGTTTAAATACCTCTTCTAATCCATTATTCCGCAATGCCGTACAAAAATCACGTGACAAGGGAAATGATCGAGAATTACAACCCCCATCTTCACCTGCACTCCTCAGTTGGACAGCTTTCAAGTGACGGCATAGTGCTGATTCTTATTATTTTATACCCTTTTATCATTCTACATAGGTCTCCTGGTCGTAATTTGACCCATAAATTTTGTTCACGAGCCTGTAGTCTTAGTTTTTACTTCTATCGACAGTCCCTATGACTATGTGACTACAAAGTTATTTGAAGTGAAAACTTGTTTTGGCGCGCCTAGACAGATTTTCGTAGTCTGTGAATTGAAATCTAGCGTCACGCTCGGGTATGACAATAGCTTTTCGGGTAAACTCGGGATTCGGGATGCCAGAGCGAGAAACAAAATACAGTGAACTATATATAACACAGGGACTATAGTATATTATATTTAAGTCTTTTTATCACGTTAACTTCTAGGTGCTTACCACATTAATTGAACTTGCCCCGAAATATTAAATTTGCATTTCACATCCATTGCAAAAAAGTTTTTGTTGTGATATACTCGTATTACTCGGTTTTCGGTTCGGTTTCGTATTTTCGGTTGTATTGTTTCATCACAGCACTTACACATACACTATAAACACAACATATTTATGCATTTTTAGCGAAATACCTATAAAATAAATAAATAGCAAATACTAAAAAAATTGCTATACTCTAAGCGCTGTAGCATGGCTCGTGGCTAAAATGGAAACTAAGACCGCCCGATTTTCCCAAATATCACAAAATTTTGGGGAAAATTAATCTCAGCTGCAGCGTGTCGTTACTGCAAGAGGTAAGTGATACCAATGATACCATATCCAGTAAGAGTAGCCAACGTTTGAACGCAGCTATAAAAAAATCTCCCGCAACAGGCTAATACACCTATCTATCTAAACGTATTTTAATTTAATATTAAGTTGACAAAAAAATTAATAAATACTTTTACTTTTGTTAAACCAAATAATTTTCAAACGCTCATTTTAAAATGTTCAATTGTGAACTTCAAGGAAAAACGAATATAATAACCGTGAATATGGACGTGAAATTTATATGGGATTGTAGAAGATACGTTCACAGGTGACAAAATAAATTAATGTCAAACATTTAAAAGAATCTATGTGATTGATGTTTTTGACCATACTGATATTTTTTTTAACGAAATGAAGTATAAAACACGCAAAGTCGGAACATCTAACACGTGACAGCAATCTATACTAATATTATAAAGCTGAAGAGTTTGTTTGTTTGTTTGAACGCTAGGATCTCGGGAAGTACTGGTCCGAATTAAAAGATACTTTTTCTATTAGATAGTTCATTTATCCAGGAAGGCTTTAGGCTATAGAACATAACGCTACAATCTATAGAATCGGAGCATGAATCAAGAATGTAACAAAAACGGGGGAAAAATATTCCTTTTTGAGAGTTTTCGTAGCGTGCTTTGTCCACAGACTAAGTAGAGAGATACACTTGACATGACAGCGATTATGTCAACTTCAACTTAAAAATTTATTTCCATTCGGTAATGTCACCGTAATTTCGCCAATGTCCAAGATTGCGTCATTGAATATAAACCTTTGCTAATCAAATTTGTTTATAAATCTGAGTTGGTACGACCAATTTCCGACAGGTGGCGTAGCAGGTAGCTTTAGAGGTTTTTTGTTTGAAAGCGAGTTTTTTGTTTGAATTATCAGGAATGGCTGAACCGATTTCAGTCATAATATTATACCGTTGGATATGTACGGGATCCCGATGAGCGCCCTATAATGTACCACGGGCGAAGCCGGGGCGGGCATCTAGTTAACAATATACCTACTTTATGAATTAAGTATTTAGGTTGCTTTACTTCTAAACGTCCTGTTTACATTCTCAAAAACATAAACAGCAACCACAGTGAAGGCGGCAAAAAGAAAAGGAAAAGCCATACCAATGCAGCAGCGATTTCATCACATCGATATCATCTAACAACATATTTAGGCGTAATTGGAATAAGGTTCATTTCACTTTGTTATTAGTCCATTTTTCAAAGATACTGATTGGACACGCTAATAAAGAAATTTGTAGCCGCGAATAAAGGAATTGGGTAGCTTTTTTTTTTAAGGTAAAAAGTTACGAGACGAGCATGACATGTGCCTGATGGTAAGCAACATGCCTGCCACATAACAGCACAGTGACACGCAGCTATTGGAACATGAAGAGTCCAAATCATTACCTAGCACTGCACTGCGCTCGTCACCTAGAGATCTAAGATGTTATATCTCTAAGCCCTGTAATTTCTCAGGAAACATTGCCCTTCAAACCGGAACACAGTAATGCTTGCACATTGCTGCTTGGCGGTAGAATAACTGGCAAAGGTGTGGTACTTCCCCAGGCGGACTCTGGCAAGAGTCCTACCAATACTAAAAACTACTACTACTTTTTAGTCCGCGAATAGTGAAAACTTGAATAAAGGAAGCGCTAATAAGAAGCTTTTACTGTAGGTATACAGACCCAGAGCAGAAAACATTATTGGGTAAATAGGTGTGTAACATAATTCATAATTTAATTTATTTTGATTTCTCAATAGATAAATTAATGTGATGAATATATATAATCGTATAATTTTTTAAACTATATTTTCAATACTATACGATAGTCCTGGTTAAAACAGGAGCTATCGTTTATTACGCATTTATTTAATTTTATCTTAGATAATATTAGAAACTAAAACATGGCAGAAAAAAGTTTGGCGGGTCAGAAAGCTATTTTATATTTTAGCCGTCTTCCATAATTAAACTTTATTCTCTATTGCTGTTACAGAATATTGAAATTTGAATAATAACTGAAGAAAATTAAAAATATCAATAGAAAACAATTTTTTTTTTTTGTTGTTTAGATGGGTCACTAACATCGTACAGCGTTTTAGGCATTCGATGAACAGATTAAAAACATGAGTTTGAAATTGAAATATTAAATTTATTTTGCATCTTTTTTAATGATTCACATGCTTTTTCGTAAATCTTTCAAAGACAAAATTTTAGATTTTTATTAGCATTGTGTGTTAAATTCTATTAATGTAAATTCGAATATTTTTGCGGTGATAGTTTAAGTTTCCGCAAAATTAAGGAGATTTTCTACCTGGGTAGCCGCCGTCTTCCATAATTAAACTTTATTCTCTATTGCTGTTACAGAATATTGAAATTTGAATAATAACTGAAGAAAATTAAAAATATCAATAGAAAACAATATTTTTTTTTGTTGTTTAGATGGGTCACTAACATCGTACAGCGTTTTAGGCATTCGATGAACAGATTAAAAACATGAGTTTGAAATTGAAATATTAAATTTATTTTGCATCTTTTTTAATGATTCACATGCTTTTTCGTAAATCTTTCAAAGACAAAATTTTAGATTTTTATTAGCATTGTGTGTTAAATTCTATTAATGTAAATTCGAATATTTTTGCGGTGATAGTTTATTTAAGTTTCCGCAAAATTAAGGAGATTTTCTACCTGGGTAGCCCTCTTGACCATGTCATCCAACTTCCATTAGATTCATGTACACCTATATATAACTAGGGATGAGACTTTATGCAGTTCCGAATCTTTAACATTTTTTAGGTGGGCAAAAATTTAAAAATGCCGCCTCCATCCACTTATATAATATATTTTAGTATTACCACACCCCGGACACTCCACTAAAACTCCATACAAGCGCCGCTGTGGAGCTACCTACTCTTCACACAACTACGCAGATGTTGTTCGTACACACGCGTGAATGTGTGCGTTAGCGCTAGGGCTACTGAATTATTTTATTGAATAGTTGTGCTCCTTGCATCGAACTCTTAAAAAGGGCAGAAGCGGCAAACGCGCTTCTACTATGGCGATGCAAAATCAGGTGACGTCTCCTGATTTAGTCTCAGTCGCAACAAGGAGTTATGTACGTTCGCTGACAATTCAATTTTCAAATTTTTCAAACAAATTTTCGCCACTTTATGTTGTCTTTAGATTATAGCATACCTCATCTTCGTTTCTTTAATTAAATCGATGGCTCCTTGAGTTCACCTGGTGACGTAAAGTAGTTTATAAACTTGCTGTAATGTTGAGTTACATAAAGAGAATGGTGCCAAATTATACTATTCTAATTAAAAGTGTGTATGTATTGCCGCGTAAAATCAAACGAAACCGATGATCGATAGGTACTTAAATATCTATTTTTGTAAGTAGGTACACATTCGCATATTATTTTACACTTACCCAAGAAGGAAACTTTATTCTGTCACTATAATTTTATTCCTCCAGGCATTATCAATCCGTGCCCAAAACTGGCTGTGTAAGCTTTGAGAAATTATTACTACGTAAATAATATTATCTCAATGTGTTAAGTTACGAACTTTGAGTCAAACATTACTACGTTATTATAAAGCAACGTTATTTAACAGTTTCTAATCTTACGTTATTTTATCCTTAGGAAATTAAATAAAGCTTTTATTCTTGTTCCGTTTATTTGACGGACAGCCGTAAACAGTACAGCAACCCACCATGATGATATTTCGTTAGGAATTAGATGTTCGATACCAGCCCTTCGTTGAGTGCTCCTAACGTATCCGAAACGGCCTGAGGGGTGAGGAAGCTTGAAATTGGCGGGGGGTGGGGAGTGTCCGTTCTATCTATATTATCTATTCTATGGTATTACCTCTATCATATTTATAATTTGATCTACCAAATGTCTATTGATTCACATTTCGAAATAATCATTCTGGAAGTAATGTGTCCATTGCTGTTCTTTATTTATTTATTTTTTATGTGGGGAAAAACACTTGACCGCCACGTCTGGACATGACGGGGTGTATCTCGTATATCATATTCTTCTTTTGGCATAGAACAGACACGCCTGCGTCTTTCCCTCTTTTTACAAAATTTTTAGGTTACGCCGCAAGAAATAACACTTCGCCGCCATTTACGGCAAATAAAATGTTGACCCTACTGCAAGATGCCATCCACAATGTTAAACCTGAGGACTGGTCGAAAGTCGTGAATAAAATAAAAGGGGCATTATGTCTGATTGGAATCGAGATATCCAAATTTATCAATTTTTTAACAATAGAGTCATCGTTAGTAATATCCTTTACGGAATCTGACGATGAATTAAGTAACGATTTAGATGTTACTGACTCTGATACTAGTTGA
This sequence comes from Ectropis grisescens, assembly GCA_017562165.1. Classification (NCBI taxonomy): domain Eukaryota; kingdom Metazoa; phylum Arthropoda; class Insecta; order Lepidoptera; family Geometridae; genus Ectropis; species Ectropis grisescens. The sequence continues at coordinate 14,131,234 of CM029770.1, read as the reverse complement.
AAAAAATATAATGTAAACACTATAGATAAGTCTTGTATAGCGTTTACATTGTGTGTTCAAATCGCAAACGTATGAACCGCCGCCTCCCCTTCCAACAGCGGCGTGTGGCTGTACTGTTAATGGCAGGCATGTTGTTTATCATCAAATACGTATCCTGCTCATCTCGTTACTCAGTACCATAAAAAATTGGAACTAGGTCCAGTTAGGTAGTCCAGAACTATGAGAAACTACTCACATTATATGGCGGATTTACACATTGACCACCCCAAGGCTATTCAACTACAACCGCCTGATTTTGCTTTTCTAAGTTTTTCTCTTTGCTGTGTGCCAGTGTAATGTTCCTCTTACAAAAAGTAAAAAAAAAAAAACTATTTTCCTGTAACATTTTGAAAAAGTGGCAAGGTTCTGTCCGCGATGCCGTGGCCACAGCTTCCAATAAATTCAAAAATGGGATAGAACAAGGACTGCAGGTTCAGAAAAAGAGCATGGTTGTGGATTTTTGCCGGCAAGATATTCCACACAGGTATATTTGTGGCATCATATGTTTTAATGTTGTAATGAATAATGTCGACTTTTTGCGATTTTATAGAAACTTTTCCATCACTACCTATCTCATATCCGAACTGTTTTTTGGCATACAAACATAAATTTAATTTTTTGACTAAATTTGCCGCCTCTCTAAATTCTGCCGCCCTAGGCTTCAGCATATTTCGACTATTCATCTTCATCATCCCCCCATCACTAAATGCATTTTTTGCGTTACGTTTTACGCATATCATTTGGCTTATGATTATTTCAATTTTATTTTATTTGTAGACTTCTTAGATTATGTAGACTAGAACATTCTATATGGGGTATCATTTAATTTACTGGTAACAGTTATTCATTATTCAAAATATTACTAATGTGGAGCAGCTGAAATACTAACTTACTTTCCGACCCGCGTAATTTTTTATTTTATTTATTCAACAGTAGTCATTCAACCGCAATGTTATTCTCAATATTCTCGTGTTGCTGTGCTTTCTAGGTATATTCTAATTTCCAATTTTTAAATAATTTTTATTTTTAATTATTAAAATTATTTAGTGGTCTTTAAATATAAGTATTTCTGATTTTAGTTTTCACTTCTGCCGTGCGGACTTAAGCGCACATATTTTATTTATTTATTTATATTGTCACCTAGGAACGTATCTCCTATGATATTCTCGTATAAAATTAACATTCTTAGTTCACCTTTTTGTGTATTCGCGGCATATTTACGGAACGCATACCCCGCGAATGCGCGAATCATGAGCTTTTACTGCACACTGATTGTTTTGCGGTTAGGTTAACTTAAATGAAAACTCATTAAATGCAGAGCCAAAATTAGTAAAAAAAAGTAAGAATTGTCCGTTCTATAATTAGCGGCAGTGACATTCTGACATTGTCACATTAGACTTTGACAGTCGTTTTGATGGCAAATTCGCCAAATGCTAAATTCCATTTTCTTGTGTTTTCTCGAGATTTCATATTTCTGAGGACACACTAAACTATTATACAAGTGAAAATTGTGTTAAATTTGAAAATAAATTATCGGCAAACTCGTTTTACATAAACATTGCTACACGCATAAAGTAACAGTTTTGTTTTCTCAAAGCCTACAAGTACAAGATCCACAATGCCTGTCCCCGGCGGCATGTATCAGAGCCAAGGCCCGACTTGTTTTGATAAAATGAAAATGGGCTTTATGATCGGTTTTTGTGTTGGAATGGCCAGCGGTGGTCTCTTCGGAGGATTCACTGCTTTAAGGTTAGAATAGGTTTCACTGTATTATAATCACATGAAAAAATAATAACTTGAAGATTATTCATAATTATCGATTGATTACAGATATGGAGCCAGAGGAAGAGAATTAGTTCACTCTGTTGGAAAAGTGATGCTTCAGGGTGGAGGAACATTCGGAACTTTCATGGCAATAGGTACTGGGATCCGTTGTTGAGATACACTTTGTTTGTGATGTTGGCAGTTTTGTACATAATCCCCATTGATCTTTTTCAATTATCTAGTTCGTTTAAATATTAGATCTAATAAAAATATTTCATTAAAAATTCTGCTCTTTTAGTGAACCTATGGCGTTACATAATCACTTTACTATGCCATTATTTTAACTTTCATAACTTCATAGTTATGCTAATTTTGGAGGAATAACAATTAATTACATTCCAGTTTCATTCCTGAAATTATAATTTAAATACATGGCATTTATGATGTGTGATATGAAGATGAAGATATGAATTGATGAAGATAATTTTGCAAGCCATATATAGCAATCACAACCATTTTAGATAAAATCTCCATTAATTAATATGTCAAAGAGCGCACTGTGACATCCAAATTAGTAAACATCATTATAATCGGTTTACAATAATAAACCAAACTTCTTTGAGACAACAACAAATGAATTGGCAGTTACAGACTGTCCAAGTTCAGAGAACATGTCTCTCACATTATAATATTGATGCTTTTAACAGGTTTAAGCGAAAAACACACACAAACTGTCAATAACTTTGAAGAATTAAATAGCCCCAAAATATAAACTGAATGGCAATGCAAATGACACTTTTATAGCAAATCCAACTGGTTTTGCTCATTGGTTTGATACTGTATTTTTTTAAATCACTGCAAAACAAAGTTGTGTAATTCTTTGCTTTATTGTAGTTTTTGAATTAATCTAATAATTTATGGCCTAATGACTAAATTTAACCTATTTTAGAAAGTTGAGGATATACTCTTTTAGCCTATTATTAACGCAGAAATCAGCTCATAGCTTAATTTTTACTGACAAGTCATATTTTTTGTTTAGTTTCTAAAAATGCAGGCATGTTACAACTAAGATGACAGACAGCACAGAAGGCGTGACCATGAGCATGGCCATCTAGAAATGTGTCAGCCAATGGGAAATGCTGACTCATTTCTAGATGGCCAATGGCCGTTGTCCCGAGTTTACCTGATGATTTCTTATCATTCCTGAGTGTGACGCTAGAATTCACAGCCTATGAAAAATCTGTCTGTGGCATGCTAAAAGAAGTTTTCACTTCAAAAACATTGAAAAACCTATTTTGAAATAAATAAATAGCCAATGTCTATCTTTAGACAGGCCTTAGGATTATATTTTCCCATGTGTTTTTTCAGTGTTTACAAATTTTTTTCAGCCTCATGTATGTTCATCATGATCATCATCATCAGCCGCTAGACGTCGACTGCTGAACATAGGCCTCCCCCCTAAATTTCCACAACAAATGGTCCTGCGCAACCTGTAACCAGCGGTTTCCAGCGACCTTTGTGATGTCATCTGTCCATCTAGTGGGAGGCCATGTATGTTACCATATACTGAATACAAAGGGTTAATTTGATTTTGACTCTTTTAATAACTTTTATAGGTTTACACTTGACCGCCATCTCGTCTGATGGTAAACGACTTAAAGCGGTCTACGATGAAACATGTTTACCTATAAGTAACCAATTCACTCTCAATTTCAAGACACAAAGATTGTAACCATCAGGAAAAACCCACTCAGACAATGTATTCCATAGCCTTGACATTCTTATCACAAAAGTAGAGTCAAATCTCTTTGTGTCTTTGGAACATCAACCATGAAATGATGTTGCTTTTTCGAGCTACGAGCATTGGGATAGAAGAAAGAGCAAGGTGGTATTAGATCATGCAAATCAATTGCATACTCTCCAAAGTGTATCCAATAAAAACCGATAAGCAAGCAATTTTTCGGTGATGTTAAAGACTGCAGTCTTTTTCGCACAAGAGTGTCATTGCCTATAAGTTACAATGAAAGTTTCAGTGTAAGATACAGAATTCAGACCATTCTCATTCTCCTTGCTCAAATAGCAATCAGTGTAGTGATTAGGAAATATGAAATACTGCAAGATAATATTTTTAAATTGAATAACTGATCATTCATTCTATAAATGGTTGCTTTTAAAATCCATCAAAAATTTATCAAAATATTTTGATAACTTTTGTTGAATATAAAAAAATGTGTACTAAAATTATAAATATGTCAAAGTATGAATCAATCATGTCATAATGTGTGAAAGAATTGGGATGAAATTTGGAATACAGGTAGATTATAGTCTTGAAGAACACAGGCACCTGGAATGCCACATTGGCTAGTTTTTACCGCAGGAAAATAATTAGGACGGGAACTACACTACGACTAACAACGCGTAAAATCGAGCGGAGCAGCTGGTATTATTTCATATACAAGCAGCGCCCTGCGGTTTTACCCGCGGAGTCGCCGTTCCTGTTACTTTCCCATGATAAAAAGTAGCCTATGTTCTCTATTGTCTAGATTCAGTGCAGTAGTTCAAATGTTTCAATGTAATTGCGCAACAAAAAAATTTTGCGTTTATAATATTAGTAAGATAAACACACAAAAGAGCCACTTTACTTATTTATATTTGTGTCTACTTTTACCTTCTTTGGCAAGTCCTGTGACTCCATCCAGAGGGGCTGTGTTGGCACTCTTGATGTCGGTACCAAATGACAAATGTTTGATAATATGAGTTGTGTTAAACACTGATGAGGAGTACGGTTGCACATCATGTACATGCACATGATTGATTGTGAAGCTTCTACCAGGAGCTATGTGAAAACTTCCACCAACCTGCATAAAAAGAATAATTATTTGTCTGTACACAGGTAAGTTTTACATTCTGACAGCAGATTATTTAGCAAAGGACAAATATTCCATTATTATAGCAAAGGACAAGTTAATTAACCTATAGTAAGTTAGGTTAGTTTGTAAAGTAATGTTGTTAGATTGCAAACTGACAATTTATTTACTTTTTTTTAACTTTTATATGTTTAAACTTGACCGCCATCTCGCCTGATGTTAAGCGACAATGAGGTCTACAATGGACTATGGTTACCAAGAAGAAACCGATTCATTCTCGATTTGAAGACACTAAGATTATAACAGGAAAAACCTAGGTACCTCATCTTCTTATCACAAAAGTAGGGACAAACCTCTTCGTCTGTGTCTTTGGAACATCATTTTACAGTGACATATATATACAAGTTCTCTGGATGGATATTAAGTCATAATACAATCTATACTAATATTATAAAGCTTTTGAGCTAAAGAGTTTGTTTGTTTGAACGCTAGGATCTTGGGAAGTACTGGTCCGGATTGAAAGATTATTTTTCTATTGGATAGTCCATTTATCGAGGAAGGCTATAGGCTATAGAAAATAACGCTACTATTAATAGAAGCGGAGCATGAATCAAGAATGAAACAAAATCGGGAAAAATTATTCCATTTTGAGAGTTTTCGAACATTTAAGTTCTATACTAGTGTGTCTAAAGCTTTGACATGACACATGACAGCATGTGTCTAAGATTGCGTCATTGAATATCACAGATTACATACCTCTTGAATATAAAACCTTTGCTAATCTATTTTTTTTTTCTAAATCTGTGTTGGTAGAACCAATTTCCGACAGGTGGCATAGCAGTTAGCTGAAGAAGTGTTTTGTTTGAAAGCGATATTATCAGGAATGACTGAACCGATTTCAGTCATTCTTTCACCATTATATATGTATGGGATCCTGATGAGTACTATATAATGTACCACGGGCAACGCCGGGGCGGACATCTAGTAAATTATAAAATGTTAAAACTAAGACTTTTATTGTAACTATGACATACTTACGCGGTTAACTTCCATATATCCATATATTTGACACCCTTCCTTTAAGGCTAAGTTGGTTCTTTCAATTGATTTATCATTCTTGCATTGTTCTATAGTTGCTAAATCAGGTAAAGCCCATCTTCGTAATCTATATGCCTCTTTCACATCTTCACAAGTATTACAACACCTAAAATTAGTGTAATTCATAAGTTTTTAGGGTTCTGTATTATGAAAACAGGACTCTTTTACTAAGACAGTGTACATACTGTCACTTCAACCTATATTTTTTGAACCAATATAGCTAAGTAGTTGCAATTTCACAGAATTTATGTGTATAGCAAAATAACAACAAATATTACTAAACTTACTGAGATTCATTCAATGCAGCTCCATAGCAACTTCCACAAGTAACTTTAGCCAACTCTGTGTTGTTTTCTTTCACCTTAAATGAAAATAAAATAATACATACTGTTTGGGACATTGAAACTAATACAATGCAGCTTATGTGAAGGACTGGACTCATTGTGAGTTAGTGATAAAACATGTAATAAAACAGAATACAGTTGTTTAAGTTGCTGTACATGCAAAGTAAGAAAATTGTTGGTCAGCCAGATGCAAGGTGGATTTATATTATTATTGTTTTTATTTTTTATGGAACCCTGACTGGATTGCCACAAACCAAAGAAAGATTGAGTTATAATAGAGCTCATTGGGCCAGCTGAGGGATTAAAAAGGCTGCGGATGATAATAATTATAACTTTAGATAAATACTGTTGTAGATGTAGCAATTTCATGTTTCTTTGGTTCTTCTATAGGATTTCCACTTAAATCTAATCTTCTTTTATGTATGTTGTGATCCATCTGAAGATGTTGTTCACCAGATGAGTCCATAGCATCTAACACTAAGTCTGAAATAAAAATACATTGATATGTACTTATTTTATTTATCTACTTTTCGTAATTGGCTATGTGTCGTAGAAAATACTGTAGGTACTTACAGTCACAAGAAATTGAAGGCACAATAATGTCTAGGTTGATTCGTAACTTGTGTCCTCTTGATGTGTCTACGAAGAGCTCTTCCGATATATTGGGAGACATGTAGGTGTAAAGTTCCGAAAGAAACAGAAGAAGCATGACGATGCCCCCAGTTACGGTTACTAAAAATGAAGAGCCCATTATGATTGTGATGCCAGTGATGATTACACACTTTTTATTCGTAATATTCATGGGAATACACTTACTGGCCGCTCCTGTAGCAGTTTTAACCCTGAAATCTTCTAAAGTTTTAGCGTAGGCATCTAACTGTTTAAACTTATCAATAAATGGCGAAGTCATGATAACTTTCGACTCAGATCACTTCTAATTATCTTAAATTATATGCCGCAAGTTTTGGCAAAGCTGAACATAAAATTAATCAGATCTTTCATTTAAAAACAACTACAGAAATAGTAAAAATAGAAAATCGCCGACAATGCCGACACGACAACATTCAGCCAGACAACAAAATTACGGATCTGACTGATCTGACATGACATCGTGTTCGTGACCACAGAGGAAGTAATCACTACGATCGTGACATCTGACAGTGAAATTCATTCATTATAATTTTTTAAATTTTGATGCTTAGTTTCGCGTCCGTGTTTTTTTTAATTATTAATTTTTACATAGGTACCTAAGTATTATAGTATTATTATGTAAAGAAAAATTAAAACATGTTGGTCACGTGAAATGTGAAATGTGCACCATTGAGTAGAGTTAGTACGTACTAAGAACACATGCTTACCCGCTAACTTGCAGACGGGCAATTTTGAGATATGGGGTCCAGAAGATGCATTACTTACCTACTTCATTTTCTAATAACTGATTTTCACGTATGTTATAGACAACGATGATCTTGAACTACAACACATGAAATTCTGCACTAAGCGGACTGAATGTAAGACATAATGTCAAAAAGGTCGTTGAATGCGCCATGTTATCACTTTGATTAACTTGAGGGTAAGCACTTCAAATGTTCATGAACAGTCAAATTAAATGTCTACAATGGCCTTATGTAAAATATAACAGAAGAGTTTAGTGCTGGAGTAGGTTAGCATTGCTGTAGTAAATTAAAAGTGTAGACGTTGAACCAGGGCATAAGGGAGTTGATGTTTGAATTAATTACTTGAACTTGATGACACTGCTGAGTCTGTCAACAAAACCGGAAAAGCTGTGTGCTACATATATGGTATGAAGTATTGATGATTAAACGAACTTACCTGTAAGTGAAGTTCTATCATAATTATACGAAGAGCTTTGTCCGAAGAGATTAGCATAGATTACATGTAGTAACACATATCGTGTCGCCATTCCGCACTATAGTTGAGGGTAGATAACTCATTAAAAAAAATGAAGGTATTGTTGATATTTTCCTGCTCTCTGCCTGCCCTACCGACGATCGTCATTTAGTTCAGAGCGTAGAACACATTGTTTTACCTATATATGTCCTATGAAGGTATACAGAGTATACACATACCATATTTATAGCCAACAATAAAAACATGTTATTTATTGGTCTGCAAAAGAAGGGTAGGTACTGTAAGTATGTACTCTTCTCCTTATTTGGAAATCTTTGGTAAGGAAAGGGTGGGTGGGATGCTAATCTCTTCGGACAAAGCTCTTCGTATAATTATGATAGAACTTCACTTACAGGTAAGTTCGTTTAATCATCAATTATACTCGAGCTTTGTCCTCGAGATTAGCATAGATTACATGTAGATGTTGAGAGTTAGATAGGTTGCATGTAGGTACCTATTTTGCAGGAATATGAACTTACATAATATAACTATTAATTATTTAAGTATACGATAAATTAAATGTACTTTCGATTGAAAAGAATCATTGACTTCTTTTATAGATACAACAAAATGAAACAGTCAAATCACATAAAACTTAAATTTATAACTAGATGCTTTCAGCTATCAGATTTGTTTCCTGTCTATTAATTATAAGATAGTAACTAGACCTAGTTACATATGTATTGAATTTAATCACTAATAATACTTGTTGCGAATGACAAAACAGAGTTAATTTTCTGATTTATTACTCTGTTGTAAAATTTACCAAATGTAATTGAGCTTCCGCTCCACCCAGCTGTCTTCCGAATGAGATCTACATTAACACTTAATGTATTCTATGTGCCTTAGGCCTTAGGCGAAGCTGGCAGCGTGTCTGCTGCTGTGGGCTGTAAAAGTACTTACATTGGTTCTACAGCTGTCTAAAGTGGTCTTAATCCACCTACACAAAATCTGTGGGGTTACTGCTTTATGAGGTCTTCTTAATCTTAAAAATAATCATTATTGATAGGTAAACATCTAAACATTGTTTTTTGTTTATGTAACAACGCAATAAGCACAGAGGGCACAATTCTGGACGGTCATGAAAATAGGGTAATATCAGTTCCGGTTGGGTTGCACCACCCCGGGATGTTTTGATTTAGGATGGAATCTTAATGTTTACTAAATTATCCAAAAATTATAAATATTTAAAGTTGATTTTGACAGTCTGTTTTTCTGTGTGCAGTGGTTAAGGCAAGGCGTGTGACTGACTTTTAAAATGATTTCTAGATTTAACGATTAATTTGGATACCAGGTAGCTATAACATTAGAGTACCTTTGTCGTATACCCAGTTGAGTTGTATTTGGGCATAGGAGGTCGCAACCTAAATAGCCCTTTAAATAATAGTTTAATTCTGTCATCAACACCTAAATGTACTTTGGCTTATAATTAAATACAGAGCTGACCTACAGCTGTTTCAGGTCCCGTATTGGCCACCAGATTCATATAGTTTTGAAAGGACGTAAGTATGCATCTAATATTCGGAATTGATGCTTCATAGATATCGATATTATTGTCTTTACAACAGTTAAACCATGTTATAAAACAAGTGTTGTATTGGTTTATAGAATTCTTTAGATTTATGTGTATAGAATTGTCTGACAGTGAACATGACGGGGACTAATGAGGGAGTCACACGTGTACTCAGGAGGACGTTTTGATAATATCTCAGCAACCAAGATAATCTTTTGATGTACATCACGGTTGCTAGAATGAGAGACAATAAGATTTTCGCTAGGTTTGAAAATAGTGGGTTCTGAAACTAACAGGCTTCTGAAAATTGGACACCACTGTTGAGTAGTCCAGTTGGGAACAACGAGGATACTGTTCGTAAGACACATTGTCGTTAATAACGTTTCTTAATGTTTTAATATGACAAACGCTGGAAAGCCCTAAAGAGAAAAAAAATTGTCAGGAAACCGTGAATGCGTCAATCGCATAAGCATCTGCGTCCCCGTGCCAGATATTATATCTTGTCCCATTTGCTATATAATCTACTGGCAAAACGACATGCGTGTAACCCAACTCACCCAAATGATGTACAATCTTTTGAAAGGCATAGTCTTTTGAAAATTCCCATTTGCAATCTGGGTGAATGGGTCGTGGCTCTACGTCTGCTACACTGTTGTCAGCCGACCGTAATATATGATGCGCATACCACAATATTGCGAGTTTTGCATCATTGCTAAAGTTTTTAGCATATTTAGTAAAATGGGAAATTGAACACCACCCGTGCGATTAGCATACGAAAATGGTTGTGGTGTTATCAATTTGCAGGAATATTTGGCATATTTGATACGATTTTACAAAAAAGTTCAACCCTAAGAATGCAGCAACCAATTCTAGATAATTAAAGTGATATGAGCGTTCTAAATAAGACTACATTCCAGTCGCTCGTTCCTCACCACATACGAGGGTCAAACTGAAAGTTCTTAGAACTGGCCACTTATAAACAATATAATAAAAAATATTTCTATAATTTGAAAATAGAACTCTTTGCCAATATTACTGAGTATATACTTCATTCATTTGTCATTTGTTTTACGATTTGGCGGCAAATTGAAAATTGTCTGTGTCACGTCAACATGAATTTAACACGAGAAAATTTTCGTGCAATGATTTTTATGACTTTCGATGTCATTTAAGTCAACAAGAAAGTTATGATAGACTACGATTGGCCTTTCACGATGAAGCCCCATCTCGTGCGACTGTTTACAACTGGTTTAATGAGTTTAAACGTGGTCGCACTAATCTCACTGATGATTTACGTGAGGGACGGCCTTCTACGGCGACGACTGAAGATAACATCTGTGTTGTGCGGCGTATGATAGAGACTGACAAAAGAGTGACCTATCAGCAGATTCGGACAAGCTTAGGCATCGGTATGAGTCAAGTGCACAAAATTCTACACGAACATTTAGCGGTCAGGAAGCTTTGCGCCCGGTGGATACCTCATAATTTGACTGAGGCTCAAAAACTCCATCGTGTGGATTGGTGCCGTAAAATGATTGAAAGATTTAACGGAGGTGACTCAAATGCTGTGTTCGACATACTAACAGGTGACGAAAGCTGGATTTACTGTTATGATCCTGAAACCAAAAGACAATCTGCTCAGTGGGTGTTTCCTTTCGAGGAGTTGCCAACTAAAGTGAAGAGATCGAAGTGCGGGGAAAAAATGGTGGCCTCGTTCTTTGGAAGGATAGGTCCTTTCGCAACAATTGTGTTAGAGGATCAAAAACAGTTTCTGCAGAATGGTACACTACCAATTGTTTGCCACTTGTCTTGGAAAAAGTTCGAGAGAAACGACCTCGCAGTAGGATCCTCCTTCACCACGACAACGCCTCATCGCACACCGCCAAGCGAACGATCGACTATTTGGCGACATCAAACGTTGAATTACTGGGTCACCCGCCGTATAGCCCCGACCTCGCGCCTTGTGATTTTTATTTATTTTCAAAAATTAAAGAAAAACTTAAAGGAAAGCGGTTTATGAATGCTGAAGAAGCGGTGGCTGCGTATCGCGATGCCATTGAAGAGACCCCTAAGGACGAGTGGGCAAAGTGCTTTTCCCAGTGGTTCCATCGCATGCAGCGGTGTATTGACGTGAATGGACAATATTTTGAAAAGATATAATAAAACTAATAACTGGCTAATGTAATCAGTTTTTGATTTTCTAAGAACTTTCAGTTTGACCCTCGTAGTACGCATAACCCCGTAGTTGAGAAATCCCTAGAAATTTCTAATCAAAAGATTTGTTTCATTTTTAGTTTCGTGTACCTAAAGCAACGCACGATACCACCATTGTAAGTCCGGTAAAACTGTCAATGATAATTTATGTTTATGTAATTGTCGTAATTGTCATCATGTTTGTAATGGATTTAAATGTTTACATCTCTCTAGGTCCTTTGTATTAAGCCTGTGCTTATGCTGTGCATGTGCTACTGCTGGAGAAGCAGAGGATCATGCGAAATTCCGCATGATCCTCACCGACATCTAAAAAGATAGATCTTATCATAGGTAAACTAAGAATATACAAGAATTGAATTGAATGATGGAAAAGGATTAGGTACTCTTTTCAGTATTCACAACAAACCCTAAAGCTTCATGAAGTGTTCTCGTGTCCTGAATATTTTGTAAACACTCATTGTAGCTGGAGGACATTAACAAACCATAGTCCTAATAACTACATATACTTATGTAGTATAGTATAGTTACTATATATTTATATAGTAGATATATAGCCACAGAATGTGAGTAAACTGACCACAGCCTTCGTAATTTTGTGAACACCAAAAGCGCAGTGTTGCGATGCAAATGTGTTGCAAAACATTGAATTCAAATAGTTTTCCCAATCATCATGAATGCGAATCAACCAATATTCATCTTTGAAGTCTAAAGTACCTACCTCACTAAAGTAGGTACCTACCCATTAAACAATCTTTAGATGCAAGTTTCAAAGTCGTTCTTAAATCCTCTAATTTAAAATGCTTTGTATTTATAACTTTATTTAAAGCTATTAGGATTTATAAATCTATTCTTCCAGTTTGATTTCGGAATCACTGGACATCGGAAAAATACTGGAGATGAAAATATTCAGACATTCTGAGATGGCGCCAAAAGAGAGAAGGTCATTTATAGATTGTTTGAATTTGCTTCATTCAGTTTCTGAACATAGTTTACTTTTAGGAACATTATGCTGGACCGCTGAGCAAGAAAATGGTATGTTATAACCTTTTATCCACGATAATAGAGTCGTATCAGCGTCTCACGAGTAATAAGTGACCCTTGTTCATAAAAGTTGGATAATCTACCAGCGGACTGTACCGGTGTCGGACTGTCGGTGTTACCGGTGAGCGCGAGGCGGCGCCGGTGAGCGCGAGGCGGCGCCGGCGCGCGCGGGCCGGCGCCGGCAGCGGCGCTGGGTGCGACGACTGCCTGTAGTACTTCTCGGGCCGCGTGCTGCGGGCATGCTCCTTCATCCTCGATGCCCTTTCTGCCTGTGATTCGGGAGAGGAGCTCGAGGAGCTAAAACTGTTTTAAGTAGATCTTTTAAAGGTTAAATAGAGTAAAGTTTCGTCTTGTAACAGTCTTGGTATCGGATGTCACATAACAACTTATTTATTTATTTACTTGCTTGCATCCGTAAATTATTTTATAAGAGTCATATTATTTCTTGTTTCCGCAGACAAGAGCATGGTACTCCACCATGCTGTTGTCTGCGCCTGCTTAAAAAGAAGTAGCTACAATAGCAGTTTGTTTCGGTCTTTTAATAAACCGTGTCTTAGATCGCGGTCTTTACCTCTGCGTTCAAATTTTAAATCAGGTGCATCGATTAGGGTGCAATTCCCTGACAGTAGGTACTTAGATAAAAGTTAATTTCTTGTTTCTTTAGATAACTAAGATGTACTCGTAGCTATGTATTGTACTACGCGTACTGCAAGATCAGAATGTATGTCCTTACGTAGTAGAAGAAGTAGCCTTTGATGAATCTACTCCCAATACCTATTTTCCAAATATCTGCGGCAGTTCGTAGTCTAATTCCGCGACAAGTGGTTGTTGTGGCTCCGATCCCGGCGGCGCGGGCGGCGGCCGTGCGTTACCAGTAACGCTACGCTCGCGGTTATGCTGTTCATCTTCGTTAGAGGGCATATCTGTAAACACAAATACAGTTCTGCGCATGTAAGTACCGATGGTAGGTAGGTACATTTGTGTTTAGTAACGTGATAACCTTAGAGGCGACCTGCGTTACTAAATTTATTGTGTAGCAATTTGCTCACGTCTGCGCAGGTAAATAAAGGTACTAGGTACGTAGGTACCCATTGGTAAAGTGATAACCCCAAAAGCGATCCGCATTACCAATATATTGTGACAATTTGCACACGTAGTACCAGTGGTGTGTAGGTAGGTAGGTATTAGTAAAGTGATAACCCCAAAGGCGATCCGCATTACTAATTTATTGTGAGTGACAATCCCAGAGACGGCCCGCAACACATCTACCATACCTAATCACGTAATCAGTTACGTGAAAAGTACCTACCTACATATAGTAGGTAGGTAACATGTTCATCAATTAAGTGATAACCCCAGAGGTTACCCGCAGAATTGATATATAACGAACATGTAGATACATCGGTCGATGTACATAAGTAGTAGCCAAACCTTCGTATCTTGACGGCTCCTGCGACGGTGTAGGGTTGGGCGGCGGCAAGCCGGCCGGCCTTGACCGCGTCGGTGGCGTCTCGCGACCGACCGCGCTGCGAGCCGCTCGAGCTCGCACGAGCACGAGGTCGACGCAGCGGAGGTGAGGCGCGCGGAGCCAGGCGGCTCGGGTTCCGGTGACGGTGATCTAGTTCGTGATGGCACCAGTGGCGTGACTTCCAATCTTGAATTACCTCGATGTTGCCGATGTCGAGTACGTTGTGCTAGTGCACGCGCAATTACATTTTCGAAAATCGTCGAAATCATAACTCTCGATTTTACACTTACTCACTTTTAAGGAAAAAATGCGCTGTACTGCACAACGAAAAAATGTGCGACGTGGCGGAGCACTAAAATGTGAATGACGATCGTCGGTAGGGCAGGCAGAGAGCAGGAAAATATCAACAATACCTTCATTTTTTTTAATGAGTTATCTACCCTCAACTATAGTGCGGAATGGCGACACGATATGTGTTACTACATGTAATCTATGCTAATCTCTTCGGACAAAGCTCGAGTATAATGAAACGATAGCTGCGGGAAGAGATAATCAATACAGCCTAATTACAGCCTATGGGTAATAAGCGTAAAAGAAGATTAAAACTCGTTACTAAAGGTTGACCTGACGTTTTTATTTTATTTTATAAGGACTTACCTACTGCAGCAAACGATTTATGGAATACTAACCATGACATTAAAGTTAAAGTACTTTATTCATAAATGTACAATTTACACGTCAATACAACATAATATTGTGATGAATGGGCGGGGGAGTGATCAAGCAATACTGTATTGATTGATGACTCCCCTACTCCTAGTATCTGTCCGATGCTGGGAGTGGCGAACGGTTTTAGGGAGGAGCGCAGGTCGCAAAGATCCCCTGAAACAAGGCCAGTGGACTATCCTTCCCGAGGTTGCCGCCTGTTTTTGGCCAAGAACCTTCTGTTATTGGTATAACAAAAACCTCTGGCCGTCCCCCAACACCCCTTCCCCAATCCCTATCCCAGCTTCCCTAATCCTATCCTAACTTTCAACTTCCAATCCCAACCTCCTTAATCCTGTCTCAACTTCTTAAATCCCTTTCGAATCTCCTCTCCGAAATCACTCCTCACCCAGATCCCGCAGAGCAGAGCCGAACCGTGGCGGCGCATAACCACACATCAGGTCTACACGGCCATGGGGCACTAAATACCCCCAAAAAGTATGTACCACACCTATCGAGGGCGGATAGTGTGTGAGTTTTTCACCATCAGCTCTAACTCCCTTTTTAAGATGAACGCACAAAATAAAAAAAGACTACCCCAGGAGGGTACCACTAGCACCGCTAGTGGAGAATCCCTCACCGGGCCTAGCCCGGTCTGCCCCTCGTACTCTGGGAGGCAACTTGTGCTCCAAATCAGGCTCCAGCCTAGATTTGTCCGGCCTCATGGAGGCCATACCAAACACCACCACAACATCAACCACAACCAATACAACAACCTTTGAGTCACAATGGACCGTAATTGCTGGAAAGCGCCCTTGCAAAAGGGGGTCCTCCCACACAAACTCGGGAAAAACCAAAAAGGGTCCGAAAGGCAACCCAGATCACAGTCGCCCACCCAGGCGTGTGAGAAGGAGGCTCTTCAGCCAAAATCAAACCAAATACTGGTACGGACGTCGCAGCAGCGGAAACGCAGCGCGGGACCACACCGTCCACCTCGAAAGAGGTTACCACCACCACCACCACCAACACCACAACTACCAACACCACCACCACCACCACCACCACCACCACCACCACCACCATCCGGCCGACAGAAGAAGAAACGGAAAACGAGAGGTGCTCGAGGCGGGCGGATCGCAGCGGCGGCTTCTATTGCACCTGAAAAGGAACAATCTGGGAGCGGAAACGTGCTGGACGAAAAGGCTTCCTCGAAGCGTGCTCGTCTGGACGAGACCTATTCTCCCAGGGGCGACGCCAAACGCGCGAAAACCGACCGTAAACCAACACGGACGGAGAGCTACGCAGACGCGGCTCAATCGCACCTGAAGGTGGCGATTATCACCGTCCCGCCGAGGGACCTCTCGCAAATCCAGGCGAAAATGGTTAGGGAGGCTGTCGATGACAGTATCCTTCAAACCGTTCTAGCACCATCTTCTCCAAGCGCACTAGCCCCATCCTTCCGCGGTCGACCCTTCCTAATGGACGGGGCGTTAGCGATGTGGTGTGAGAATGCAAGTGCGCTAAGTTGGCTGGAAGGAGCGGTCAAAACTATCCCATCACCAATACCAAACACCACCCTGGAGGTTATCAAGCAATCGGAAATGAAGAAGAAGCTCAAGGCAGGGCTTCTTGTTCATACCTGCATAACTGACGCCACCACACTGCACCGAGTTCTTTGTGCCCAAAACCCATGGTACAAAGTAAACTCGTGGCAGTGTTACGAGATGACGGTGGATGATAACCCCCAGGAACAGGACTCTAAGGAGAAGGTGGTCCACCTTATCCTCGGAATACCGGAAGACCAAAAACAGTCCATTTTGGACAGAGACCGCCAGGTAGCCCACATGTCGGGAAGTGGGTACATCCGATTCTTCTCTCCAGAAGAAGATAAGGCCGAGAAAAAGTCGAGTTGACCACCACAGCGACGGAGACCATGGTAACGGAGACATCAACTCCGGAACCATCCACCTCTGCTCCCCAAAAGAGTCAGAGCGAGGTGGTAGCAGTCTCACCGCTGGAAATTGAGGGGTGCTCCAGTGACGAAGATGACGTCCTGCGTAGTCCTTAGCCCCCTCAATTTCATCCAAACCAACCTCCAGCACAAACAAATAGCGGCGGCCACGCTACGCAGAGTGCTGGAGACAAATAAAATGACCGTCGCTATGATCCAGGAACCCTGGGTCAGAAACAACAAAATCTGCGGTCTAAATAACACCAACGGTAAGTTAATGGTCGATACTACTGTTGAAAACCCAAGAACTTGCATTTTTATGCCTAACTCTGTAAACACCACCTTGCTTAACCAATTCTGTTCTAGAGACCTAACCGCAGTGAAACTCATTACGGAAAAACAAACTGTCCTAGTCCTAGCATCAGCGTACCTGCCGGGCGAGGAGAAATTCCTTCAAGAGAACTTGCGGAACTGGTGCAACACTGCGAAATGCACGACTGGGATCTAATTATATCTGCCGACTGCAATGCTCATCACTCTCTGTGGGGAAGTAAGAATACCAACAAAAGGGTGAGTCTTTAGCCGAATATTTATTTCAAACAAATTTAAACATTATGAACAGAGGTGCGGAACCAACTTTTGTAAGTTCCAGGTACCAAACTATCATAGACATTACCTTGGCAACCAACTCGGCGGCTAGTCAAATCGAGGGATGGCACGTATCAGACGAGCCGTCATTCGCGGATCACCGCCGCGTTTGTTTCAACTAAAATACAAATCAACAAACCCTGTCCCATATCGTAACCCCGTAAAACTGATATAACAAGGTACACAAAACTACTAAACCAAGCACTAGGTGACATACATCCAACTGACACAACACTTAGTACAGACAATATAGAATCAAACGTACAGCATCTCACGGCAACTCTCATAAACAGTTATGAATTGGCATGTCCTGCTGTTAAACCAAATGACGTAGGAAAAAAGATCTTGGTGGGGCCCAGAACTTGAAAGGCTACGTCAAGGACTCCGAGCCCTTTTCAACCGGGCAAAAATACCAGGACTAGTGAGGACTGGGACAAATACAAACAAGCACAAAAACACTACAAGAAGCGAATCAGATTCAGAAGAACAGAATCCTGGCAAAACTTCTGTAGTAGTATAGACTCAACAAACCAAGCCGGAAGAATAAAGAAAATCCTAGCTAAAGGGGAGCCAAATCATATGGGATCCCTAAAAAGGAAGACAGCACTTATACTAACACAGACAATGAAACCAATGAAGTACTCCTGAAACCCACTTCCCTGGATGTCAAGTCACAGGAGACCAGGAGTGGCCAGACGAGCACTATAGCACACCAACAACCCAGGAATGGGAAGTAGCAAACAAGATAGTAACTGCAGACAGAATAGAATGGGCACTGAGAAGTTTCAAACCCTTCAAATCTGCAGGGCTGGATGGCATATTCCCAGCACTACTACAATGGCAACCAAAGCAAGCTATAAAGCAGCTACTACCAATCTATAGGGCCTGTATAGCCTTCAAATATATACCAAAAAGTGGAGGGAGGCGAAGGTAGTATTCTTACCAAAACCTGGTAAGGAAGACTATACACACGCTAAATCGTTTAGACCCATCAGTCTAACGTCGTTCCTTTTAAAAACACTAGAAAGATTAGTGGACCGATACCTAAGAGACGGAGCACTAAAACACAAACAACTGCATCCTCAGCAGCATGCTTACAGGAAAGGCAGATCAACAGAGTCGGCACTACACATGGTAGTACACAAAATAGAATCGGCTACCACAAACAAGCTATCAACACTTGCCGCTTTCATAGACATAGAAGGGGCATTTGATAAAACCGTGCATAACAGCATAAACCACGCCCTCCGGAGTCTCAAGGTAGAACCAGTGATTAGGAACTGGATCACCGAACTGGTCAGCAAGAGGGCGGTCCAGATAGTGATGAATACTACTACGAGGGCAAAAGTAGTCAAGGGATGTCCCCAGGGCGGCGTCCTATCACCACTATTATGGAACATAGTAGTGGACAGCCTCCTAAAGGCACTTAACGAAAAAGGTACACTACTATTGGTTATGCGGATGACCTTACGATACTGATAAGTGGCAGCGCGGAAAACATGCTATGTAAAGTCATGCATGTTCAGCCCTTCAGATTGTAGAAAAATGGTGTGACGAACATCAACTGTCAGTAAATCCAAGGAAAACAGAACTTATTCTTTTCACCAACAAAGGAAGTTACCTGAACTACACCTACCAAAACTATTTAATACCAAACTCTCCCTATCATCTGAAGTGAAATATTTGGGTGTCACTCTTGATAACAAATTGAACTGGGCGAGCCATATCGATACAAAAATAAAAAGGGCCTGCATGACTTTTGGCAATGCCGGAGACTTGTTGGGAAGAAATGGGGTCTCAATCCAAAATCACACTTTGGTTATACACATCAGTCATCAGGCCTTCTTTGACCTATGGGTCAGTTGTGTGGTGGCCCAGAACACAACTGACCACCGCGAAAGATAAACTCCAGAGTCTACAACGCCTAGCGAGTGTAACAGCTACTGGATGCATGAAAACCACACCATCAGCTGCATTAGAGTATCTCTTAAATCTGAGACCTCTACATTTGGTCGTACAGGAGGAGGCCACGGCAGCCGCCCTAAGACTAAAAGCAAACGGACTGTGGAAACAAAACATAGAAACACGACACTCAAAAGTTCTGCATCGGGTCCTGAAAGAAACACCACTTCTTGAGGCACCCATGGACAGAACAACATGCCAACATGTCTTTGATCGTAAATACAATATCCAACTCAATGCAGAATCGAAAGATAGCTCTGGCAGCAGAGAAGTTAGGATATATACTGACGGCTCCAAAACCGCATTCGGAACAGGAGCTGGTGTCTTCTCAAATGACTTAAACATAAAGATATCAACCACTTTAAGCAACTTAAACACAATATTTCAAGCCGAATGTATCGGCATCACCAGGGCAGCACAGGCAGTCGCAGCCAGAGATGTTGGAGACCTAAACATCAAAATTGTCTCCGACAGCGCCTCCGTGCTTCAAGCCCTTAAAAATAATACTATAACCTCTGTCCTTATACTGGAATGCCACAATGCACTCCAATCCATAGCGAGTGCAAACAAAATAACCTTGCAATGGATTAAAGGACATAGCGACTCACTAGGTAATGACGCAGCAGATGAACTAGCCAAGAGGGGAGCAAAGGCAAAGGCATATGGACCGGAACCACTAATGCCTATACCCCTGGCTCAAATAAAAACGTGGCTGCGCAGAAATACTGAAAAAGCCCATTTAACAGAATGGAATAACAGTGAAGGATGCAGGCAAACAAAAATGCTGTTCCGGAAGCATCGAAAAAACTTGCCCGCAACCTCATGAGATTAAACAGGGACAAAATTCGTAAAGTCATAGGTATAATAACTGGTCACTGTCCCTTAAATAAGCACCTATTTACCATAGGTGTAACAGACAGTCCTCTATGCAGAGGATGCATGGAGGAAGAAGAAACGCCACAGCATGTACTCATGGAATGCAGCAGTGTGGCGAATCAACGGGCAGAATTCCTCCAATCTCCGTCGTCTGTTCCGGATGCCTATCGCAACCTTAATAGGATGCTCGCCTTCTGGGACGGCCTAGGCTGGTTGGAGTAGAAAGGGAAGTATGAGTCACGTACAATGGCCCAATAAAGAGGCTAGGTGCGGAAAAGGCCCCGCTAAACTAACTAACTAACTAACTAACAACATAATATACCTACAAAATATACACTAGCTAGCTAGCTGTACCCTGCCTCGCTTCGCTGTCGCACATCGTGATGCAAAAATTGGATGAAAACAATCCTTGATGTATATTATTATATTATATATCATTCTAAAATTTCAGCTCGATCGGTGCTGAACTTTTTGGGTCTTTGAAGCGTACACAAACCAACATAAAGTTTTTATATATAGAATAATATGTACAATTTACACGTCAATACAACATATACCTACTTACAACAAGTCATTATATACAGTGAAATTACATATAGTGATCTGTGGGGAAGCTGATGATTGATTAGTTTAATGTAACAATACTTCATTTGTAGTTTAATAAATAGATACCTATGAAAGTATTTCTAAATACCTTAAAACCTAGGTCTTAAGTATAAATTCATTTTCAAGGGTAAAGTAAGCTTAATAACCTAAGTCACAACAAAAGCACTTTGCTATTTTGGTCATGGCACGTAAATGCAGGTTATGATTAATTTAGTACAACCCAGTAACTAGAATTAATAAATAAAAAAGACTTTTTTTACTTCCTAAAATTAAGACATTTTGACTTTTTTACTTTAGTCTGCCAGCCCTAGGATTATCGATCTAGGCCTAATTAATCTATGGTCGCCACTGAATTCAGTGATTCAGTGAAGTGTGGATAATCCTTTGAGGATGGGAATGAGGTTTTTAATCTGAGATGGGAATAGTTGGTCTGAGAGTGTCGTGTGAAATGAGAGCCAAGTTCAATATACTACTCTGTGTAAAAAGTATCGGGAATATGTCAATAAAAAGACAAAAGACGTGTAAAAGAGGTCGTTCTAATTTTTTTACTGCATGTTGGTAACACTGTACTGATTTAGCGCGTTTGAGCCATAGTTTTGAGTTCTCGGCGATTTTTACAATGGAAAATATTGTTGAACAAAAAGTATGCCTTAAATTTTGTGTTTCGAATGATATTTCATGTGGCGAATCACTAAAAATGTTGCGAAATACCTACGGTAAAATCGTGTATATCGAAAACAAGGGCGTAAGAATGGTATAAGGCTTTTAAAGAAGGCCGAGAAGTTGTAGTAGACTTGCCTCGTTCTAGTAGACCTTCAACCGCTACGACCAAAGGAAACACCGACAGAATCAAGAAGCTAGTGCTCGAAAATCGACGTATGAGTCTGAGAGAGTTGGCTAGTGAGGTCAACATATCTTTTAAGTCCATCCACAACATTCTCATTGACATTTTAGGCATGAAACGCGTCGCCGCTCGACTAGTTCCAAAAGAGCTCAATTTTGTTCAAAAAGCGCAGCGAAAGCATGTCGCTGAAGACATGGTTTCCCGAGCTTCTACGGATCCGACCTTTATAAAACGTATAATAACTGGCGACGAGAGACGAGACATGGGTTTATGAGTACGACATGCAAACAAGCCAACAGTCTTCAGAATGGCGTCTCGAACACGAGCCGAAAGATTTGTGGCAACACAACTCATGGATGCTGCACCATGATAATGCACCATCACACACAGCCATTATAGTAAAAGAGTTTTTAGCGAAAATTTCAACAAAAGTTCTCGACCAAGCACTGTATTCACCTGATATGGCTCTGTCTGACTTTTTTTTGTTTCCCATGTTACCACTTCGAGGAAAACGTTTTGAGTCGATAGAAGCCAAAAAAGAAAATTCGCTGAATGGGGCCTACTTTGAAAATAAATTTAGATGAATAATTTGTATTTTTTGTTTTATTGACAAATTCCCGATATTTAGTACCTACACAGAATGTATATTATGATCTGGGTTGATTTTGACTTCAACAAAAAAGAAGTGAGATGAAAATGGGTGCTAAGTTCAATGATCAGTCCTGAAATTGATTACAACAAAATAGAGCATTTTGTAAGAACTTAATATAATAATATTTATGGTTTTCTTATAACTTAACATGTTAAAGCTTTAGATCTTACTTGGCTAGTTCTCGAACACCTACGTAGGTACTAAGTTACGGCTGGTCTAGAGACACCCCGGGTGTAAACCCCACACCGTTTCAAGTAGTGCCGCTAACTTAAAACGGTGAAGGAAACCATCGTGAGGAAACCGATATGTACCTAGAACCTTTCGAAGTCATGTGTCATCCACCAACCCGCACTGGGCCAGCGTGGTAGGGTGGCTTGACTCTCAAGAGAAGCAGTGGCGTAGCGTGGCTTTTCGTCGCCCGAGGCCGACGGAGAATTCACCGCTCCCTACTTTAGTTATAAATAGTTTAAAGTTCAAATAAAGTTCCATAACTAATATACCTACTTACATCATATACCTTATTGCAACTCAAGACAATAATACACTTTTTTTTTAATTTGGTTTAAAAATGTGTCATACTTTTTAATATTAGTCCTTTTTAATCAGATTGTATAGTAATGTAATGAAAATCACCAAGGAATGTTAGCACACCCTGACAAAAATTTCCTTCCTTCATGATGAAAATACTCTGAAACATAAAATGTTTATAGTCAATTCTCAAAAGTTGTGCATTTTTAATAAGTTAATATTTTATTACGAGTACAACTGCTAATACCGACATACGTATTATTAGAAGCTTATTTTGTATTTGAAATAAAAAATAATTAAAAAACAAGCTTTTATTTAAATGATCTAAAACGAACAAAATACATTTTGAATGCAAAAACCCGCCATTTTATTAAATTATAAAAATAAATGTACATTGATATTAGTAAATAAAAGTTTGTTGCGAGAACACAAACATATTTTTTTTTTCTTCAAAAGAACAAAGAACAAACTAATTCTAAGCATATGATAAGAACGCGTTTAAGTATTTTATCGAAATTAAATATCATCATACATCTTATAATTTAATCTCGTCAAAAACATAACTGCGAAAGAGCAAAGTTCAATACCCGCTTGCTTCTCTGGAGGCGACTCGCGTTAACAATTTTGGCGGGAAAATGGCTGTCAAGTTAACTAAGACCGTTTGTTTTCACTTCGGCATATAAAGTATCGCCTTACCTGTACATGCATAAGCCCATTATTCTTAAGATTGCGTTTCAAGACGCTTCTGGCGGTATCGCTTGTTTATGATTAATGTGCTGGAAATGTTAACAATTTTGACTTTTGAAGTTTTTCAAGTTCTCAAGTGTTCTAGGACCTATTCAATTAAAAATTAAGATTGTTGGTTTTCGTCATTTGGTGTAATTTAGTTCCCTCGGTCTATCAAGCTGGACGCTGAATGAGCCGTTTTCCGACGAGACAAAAATAGTTCCAAAGTACGCACTAGATGGCGGTGTGGAATTTCAAAAAGATTTGTCTGTACCATAGACTCTTAAAAGTGTAATTACTATGAAGCCCCTCCCAATGTTTAGGGTTGGAAAGGGCCTAAATATCAATGGCGATTACATCTCTCACCTACGATTTGCGGACGACATCGTCATCATTGCAGAGTCGCTGGAGGACTTGCAGTGTATGTTGGACAGCCGGGCTGACGCTTCTCAACGCTTCGGCCTCTGGATGAATTTGGATAAAACCAAAGTCATGTGCAACGTTGCTCCAAGGCAGATTGCCGTAAATGGAATCACTCTTGAAATTGTACAGAAATACGTTTACCTAGGGCAGATGCTCGAACTAGGTAGAAATAACTTTGAGAGTGAGGCTATGAGAAGAATCCAGTTGGGCTGGGGCAGCATTTGGAAAACTTCGTCGAGTCTTCTCGTCACCCATCCCACAAAGTCTGACAAAAGACAAAAATGTATAACCAGTGCGTCTTACCCGTTATGACCTACGGAGTGCTGAAACGTGGACACTGACAGTGAAATGGTCCGTAAGCTCTAAGTCGCTCAGCGAGCTATGGAAAGGCCTATGCTTAGGGTTTCTCTGTGGGGTTGCATCCGCAATGAAGTAATTCGTCAGAGAACTAAAGTCACCGACATAGCTCAGCATATTAGCAAACTGAAGTGGCAGTGGGCTGGTCACATCTGTCGCAGACCCGATAGCCGTTGGGGCAGACGGGTTCTGGAGTGGAAAACGCGCGAATCGGCAGACGTAGTGTAAGACGCCGTGACACTAGATGGAGTGACGATATTCGAAAGGCAGCTGGTGGCGGTTGGAGAAGTAAGACCTACGACCGGGCTGTATCATATGTCCAGCAGTGGACGATTACAGGCTGATGATGATGGTGTATCAAGCGGATAAATCTATACTTATAATAAAACTGTAACGGGTCGAATTCTGTACATTGAAGATATTTTGAAAAAAAATTTTTTGGAACACTCCATTGTCGATACTGATGGCGAAAATGCATTTTTTTTCTTTCATGTCTGTCTGTCTGTCTGTCTGTCTGTCTGTCTGTCTTTCTGTATAGGGATCACGCATCACGCCGAAACTACTGATTCAATTCAGCTGAAACTTGGCATATAGGCTACTTTTGATCCCCAAATTCTGATCGGTTTTCTTGCGGGAGGGGGTGAAAGTCAGAATGTGTATTTGGTAGTAACTCATGTTTGCGTTGTTTAATTTCATTAATTCTTTTTTTGTTAGAAAGAACACATTTATTATATTGTCCCGTCAAAATTTGAACATTGTCGGTCTGGTGGTTCGGAAATTACACAAACATTAAATAATAACGACACACGCGGCGCGTTCAGTCCATACTAACTTCTAAGTATTCTGTGTATCACAGACGATCCACAGAATATCTAGGTTCTAGATTCTAGAATGTGCCCACGTGATCGCGTCCCGTCCGCGTCTTGAATGAAAAAGGAATTGTCAAAAATATATTTTTGTGTAGAAAAACAAACATCATTCGGATATAACCGACTTCAAACAAGGAGGATGTTCTCAATCGGGTTGCATGTTTTTATATTTGCTTTTATTTTACGCGATAACTCCGCTAATTGTAAGTTCATTTTGATAATTGCTTTTTTGTTTGGTTGAAAATACTTTAGAGAAAATACTTTTTAGAGAGAAAATATTTCATAGCTTCTTATAAAATTTAGTCGAATGACAGAATTAAATTACCTATCATTGAAGTAGATTTTTGTTCTTTAGGAGAAAACATATTAGCATTATAAGTAGCAGCATAAACAACCCATTAAATGTTCCCACTGCTGGGCGTCGGGGCCTTCTCTCGCAAGGAGAGAGTCAAGTCTATAATACACCACGCTGGCCCAGTGTTGGTTGGTGGATGACATATGACTTAGAACTTAGATTCTAGGTACATGTCGGTTTCCTCACGATGTTTTCCTTCGCCGTTTTAATTACCGGCATTACGAACATGACTCTGAAAAGATAGTGGTGCGCGTGGTTTTGAACCCTGGGTCTCCGGATCAACAGTCGCCGTTCTCCCGACTAGGTCAGCTGTAACTTACTAGACCAGCCGTAACTTATTAGAAAACGTATTATTTCAATCCAAATACTGTTTAAACTTTAAAGGTAGTGTTTAACAAGCTTCGGTGACCAAAACAGACCGTTGTTAGGATTCCGTACCCAAAGGGTAAAAACGGGACCCTATTACTGGGTCTTCGCTGTCCGTCCATCCGTCCGTCTGTCACCACGCTGTATCTCAAGAACGGTGATAGCTAGACAGTTGAAATTTTTACAGATGATGTATTTCTGTTTCCGGTTTAACAAAGAATACTAAAATTAAAATAAATATTTGTTTAAGAGGGGCACCCATACAACGTCATATTTTTTACCGTTTCTTGCTCGATTCTAATAACGTACCTGTCACAGACGGTTTAACTATTCACATAATATTTAGTTTTATGTTTTCTTTAAATGTAATTAATTAAAATAAAATAAAATAAATTATGAAGGGGGCTCCCATACAATTGAAGACGTTTATTTGCTAATGGTTCGGAACACTTCGCGCGCGAGTCCCACTTGCTCGCCGGTTTTATTTTTTCTAATATTTTGTAAAATCCTATCCTACCAATATTATATAAATATGCCAATGTTTAAATTTTTGCTGCTCAGTTACGTTGGAACGGCTGAATGTATTGAGTTAAAATTTCAAACACATTGTATCTTGGCTGAGCGGTAGCAATGTTTAGCTATGTGTTCTTCCAAACTATAATCTTATTGGATTTCAAATTTCAACCCGATCATTAAATACGTTCCGCCATAATTAAGTTACGAACATCCAAACATTGACATTCAAAATATTTACAGGACAACGACAACGGCTGAACACATTTGGAAGGAATTCGAAACACACGTACTTAGTTTGTACTCAGAAATAGCAAATCGGTTACTTATAGGTTACTGTAACGTCAGAAATACTAAGCAAATATGGTAGAAAAATGAAACAGAGATAACTTATAGTCTGAAATACCACATATACTACCTCAACGACCTAACTACAAAACGACACAACGAATTGGTTTGACATACGAAACGCAGATAGTTAAAGTCTAAAATTTCACATGGGGTAATAAGTCTATATTTTCATTTAACTCCATAAATACATGCACCCCCGTTTTGGCGTAGATAATACAGGTGCTTTGGGTGCACAATCAAAATAACAAGCAACGTTATATTCTCATTAGATGGCGCTAATGTCAGTTTAAATCTCAAGCACTAAACCCCATTTAAATCAATGTTTTGTTATTGTGGTATGTATTTTTTTCTTTCATCACTAGGTGGCGTTACTGGTATTCTAAATTGTACTAAAGAGTTTGTTGCTGCTAAAAGGATTTTGATGCTGAATTTAGATTTTTTCGTTCTTTGATTCTTTTGTGTTACAATTAAATAATACAATTAAATTCTTACATTAACATTTCACTAAGACTTGGCTTAGATTTGCGGGTTCAACTTGCTTGAGTAACATTAAAATTCAAAATTTTAACCATTTTGATTCCACACAGGCTTCTGAGGCAAAGATGATGAAATTAAATATTTTTTTGTGTGAAAAAACAAATTCATTCTGTTTTTCAATGGCTACTAATGTATAAGTCCGTAACATCTGCTTACGCGAACGAAGTAGCGGGTTCAGCTAGTATTATAATATATGGCTACTATGGCTAAAGTGCTCGTCAAGACAAATCATACGAGCCCAAACTTGACAGGGCTGTGCTAATTACTGAGTTTCTATGACCACCATCCAGCTCCATCATCAGACCCTAGTTACCATCTATCGTCAAAGTAGGTACTTGTCAAGACAAATCAAAGCCCAAAATCGATTGAGCTACGTTATTTAGTTACTGAGTTTGTTTGACTACCTTCCAGATCCATAATCAGACCCTGGTTAGCATCTAGCACCAAAGTACTCGACAAAACAGATCAAACTAGTCCGTGCTAGATTATGTACAATTTAAATTATTTCAAATAAGCGTTAGACTAACTACTACGCATGCATTACAAATAATGTTTGGATGTAATTTAAAGTTACTAGCTACCTCAAGAGTTTGATATATAATGAGACAGAACTTTTTAAGCCCACCCATGTAGCGGTAGGGGCCTGGGTGAATTCTCTGTAACTGATGACTCTGTGGTTTCATTGGTGTGTCTCTGGATCTAAATCATAGAGTGATAACTGTTTGGAATGGGATTGAATTGTACCTACACTCTGTGACAAAGTCTCGAGCAACCAATTAATGTTGCAAATTACAGGTTATTGGTAGGTAGGCATCACTCCATTGTATAAATAGCCTAGCACCAAACTGCACACACACACGCATGCACCGCACACTTACCCTTACGGACGCAAAAACACACATACATAAGCAAATATTTGCACACACGCTCATATAACAATGTTAAAATCATGTTTGTATGTTTATCATTTTGTATTGCTATTCTATAAAGGCGGAATACACTAGATTATGCAACACTGGCATTAGCCTAGTGCACTTTCTAGAGAACAACGTAATTAGAGTTTTAAGATCCACAAAGTGTTCCTTTTAAACTTGTAATTTACTTTCTATGAAATATATTTTTTTATGTCTGTTGCTTAATCCTATCAGATTGTTCCGATTAAAAACGGTTATAGGTGTAAAAGTGATTCGTTAGGTAGAGATTTACGTGAGTGTCTTATAATCTACAAAAAAGACAAAATCATCAATTTTAATAGGTGTGTTAACACTAATCACAAATGAATGTTTAATGTTAATTTA
Organism: Ectropis grisescens; assembly: GCA_017562165.1. Lineage (NCBI taxonomy): Eukaryota > Metazoa > Arthropoda > Insecta > Lepidoptera > Geometridae > Ectropis > Ectropis grisescens. Next base: position 14,102,408 of record CM029770.1, on the reverse strand, counting down.
ATGATACTCGTAGTTTGTATTAATAGAATATCGAAAATCACATTATTATAATTTAATATTACGTAGTAAATTTATTATAAATGATTTTAAACGCTATATTTTTAAATCTGTTGTCACTTGACTGGAAACACCAATACGACTTATTACGTCACTAGTCGCAAAACAAGCTGTCGAAAACTGACTAAAGTCACTTTTCTCAAGTCTTTTCTATTATCAAAGTTACTTTTCTGCATTTTTAGGGTTCCGTAGCCAAATGGCAAAATACGGGACCCTTATAGATCCGTCATGTTTGTCTGTCCGTCCGTATGGTCACAGCCACTTTTCTCCGAAACTATAAGAACTATAATACCATTGAAACTTGGTAAGTGAACTCTGTGTGTTACTTTGTGAACCGCATTAATATTTCATACATAAAATAGATAAAAACAATACATTTTGGGGGTGTCCCGTATTTAGAACTGAAACTCAACAATTTTTTTCCTTCATAACCCTACGTGTGGGTTATCTATAGATAGGTCTTCAAAAATGATATTGAGGTTTCTAACATATTTTTTTTTCTAAACTGAATAGTTTGCGCGCGAGACTTCCAAAGTGGTAAAACGTGTGCCCCCCTCTGTAACTTTTAAAATAAGAATATAATAATGACAAAACAAAAAAACGATGTACCATGTAAACTATCAATGAAAATTACTTTGAATGAGATCTAGTAAGTAGTTTTATTTTAATACGTCATAAATTGACTATTGTTAAAACACTGATTTAAGTAACAACGAACTACAAGAACTTTTATATTTTGTTACTTGCTGCTACGGAAGTCTTCATGGGCGAGTCTGACTCGCACTTGACCACTTTTATTTAAACTATTAATTCTTTAGTAAGCAGTAAAGATAATTATTAAACTAGGTAAATGCGATCACAATTAGTGTTCTGTATCTCTACAACCATAACCCTTAAAATTTCAAGTCTCCGCCTCTAGTTTGATTTGATCGTTGCCTGTTTAGTTCCTTTCTCAGGATGATTTAGAAATATAAGGCTTTCAACAACTATTATCTTGGATTACCTTGGAAAAAAGGGATATAGATAATAAAACATGAGACATCCAATCTATTACATAATAGGTATTTTATTTTATTTGTATTAACCTTAACGTCTAGGTATAAAACACATGAATTTTACCTATTTTGGCAAATAAACAATTAGATTCCATGTAATGTAAATCACTGAGGACCGCATATTCTGTGTAACTAAGTAGTTTTCAAAAAGTAATGCGATCATAATTTGTTTAAACTTAAATTATTACACCTAAAAACCATCCTGCCACATATTGCGACGATTGACGTAGGTATTTAAATAATTCATAACATTACATATTGAGTATTATTTACATGTGTACAGTCTTTTAATTTAAATTAAAGAGATCACTTCTTAACATTGAACCCTTCTCCCGTGGGATCTAATATCCAGGGATAGTTATTAGGGCACTCCATGCAAGTGAATAGTCGCAGAGTCTCTCCTGGCAGCTCGCGAGTGGTCAGAGGGCAGGCATTGGGCAGTGAACAGAAGGGTTGACCTTTAACGTCACATTTGTCTTGTTTCCAATCCGCAAAGTCTCTGAGTGCGGATAGTTCAGTAGGTTTTTGCATCCATTGGATCACTTGGATCTGTGAAGTAAAGTATACGTCGTTCTTTTCCAACATTTCTTCAATGAATTTGATAAGTTCATCCCTGAACTCCTTCTTGGATTTAAGCCATGACGCGTGGAAGTGTAGACCTAGAGGAGCGCGGTTGGTAGAGTAGTGGCGGTTGAAGTTGTGGCGCAGAAGACGTGCAAATTGATCACCAGTTTGGATGTTGGAGCAAGAGTCCACTACGTGACAACCGGGCAGAGATTCGTCAAACGTTGGGTCGTCTCTTCGGTCCAGCTCGTTCATGACCATCTCCCATACTGGATGGCTTCGGGATGGGCAGTTGTGAGCGTTACCGTTGCATTTATGGGGCATCCTGAAGTAGAGAGTGTAGGGCCAAATAGGCACGCGACCTAAAGGAGCAGTGATAGACGCATCATATACAAAATATTGATCAGCCATCATTTCAAACTGTTTGTTTCCTCCAACGCGCAAGTAAGGAGCACGGAGACCGATGATGGAAGAATCGGTGATGTTAGCGAAACGCTCAACAATGAGACGAGCACCGCCCATCTCCGCCAGCCAGTCGTCGTAGCTTCCACTGGTCCAGTACGACGGATCATCTTTGTGCGTTATCGAGAAAACTGCAATCTCGTGACCTTTACGGTGAAGTTCTTGTATACCCGCATAATTTGAGTATTTGTGTGATACAAAGAATGTTCCGCGGATCTGGCAACCATTAGGATTGTGCCGATTTCCATTGAAGATCTGTTCGTACAGGTCAAGGTTGTCTACGTTGACGGCTCCGTTGAAGGTGATAGTAATCATCTGAGGCACTTGGTTGGGCTCAATCCCGCCGGGGATGCGAGTGCCATCAGCAGAACAGAAGCAGTCGGGCAGGATGCACTGGTTGGGGTCGCAATCAGGCGCTCTGTTGGGGTCCACGTCCACAGCTGCAAAATATTATAGCTATTAGACACTGTACCAGTTCAAATACTAAGTAAACTGAGTATTGCTAGTTAAGATAAAGTGTGAAATTTCTTTGCAGATGTAAATTTTACTTACTGCAAGCGTTTTCGTCAGATTCATCTTTACAGTCGGGTTTCCCGTTACAGAACAGTTCTTTTTCGATACAATCTCCACTTCCACAGGCAAGCTTGCCTTCTGGGCAGATGGGTTCATCAGTTTTCAAGATTGGCAAAATCTTTCTCGGCTCTGAAAATTAAACATAGATTTAATATTAATCTTTGCTGATGATTTGTTTGATTACATCGGGGTATATTTCTAAATGACGATTTGTACCTGTGCAGGTGACTGGTTTTTTTTATTTCATACTTAATTGTATTTTTTGTGACATTAAATATGAACGAGAGAAGAATAGAAAGGTAGGGCTAAGCATGAATGTATGGATAGAAAGGACTGACTGAAAAATTAACAATGGGCCAGTATTTAGTAATGTAGAAATAGAGTAGAAAGATTTTATCGTCACTGAGACTAGAAGAGAGATTAATTAACTTCATTAGTCATAATATACGTTAAATAGAAAAGGATGATTCACTGTAATGATAATGGAACTTGGAGAAAATAGACATAAATATGTTTAAGAAATTAGGTAATCAAATATTTTAAACTAGAAATTAAAAAAAAGATAGAATTATTACAATTATTTCAAACAGAATAAAGTAGGTAAGTAGTTAAAGGAATAAAACGTAAAATTTTAATCTAAAGTGTAATTGTTAGAATATGCACCAAAGTTCCGGAACTTAAAGATAAAGCCTATAGATAAAGCTTTTCGTGTATAATACAGAAAGAGGTGAAAATAAGCGTATTAAAAATTAACAGTCAAAAGGTAGATGATTCCATAAATAGGTCCAAATTAGACTCGATGGGTGCCTATTTACAGAATTATGTACCCGAAGATTAGTAAAGATATCTAAGAAAGTAAATAATATTAGAAGAAAGTGTTAGGTGTTTACCGAGTACCTACGAGTAAGAGTGCTAGAAAAGTTGCGGTGAATTTCATGGTAATGAAGCATAAGCGTAAGAATTAGTATAAAGTGAACATTAGACAGAGACATGTTTTTGCGTAGGTTGTGATCTTTGTGAGAAGTCACAGGCAGAATTATTATTTGCCTGGTTCTATGAGTTGACATTTATTAAGACTAGTGAAATCGTCACTTTCAATTTCTATCACTCGAATCGACCACAAACAAACCAAACTGGTTAACTTTATTGAAGGTAGAAATTCGTTAGTTTATTTGTGTTTTGTAGGCATAAATCGAGAAAACAGTTTGTCAATTTGCTACTTTCTTTTTATGTTCCGCTCCAGTCAATTCGAGTAAAACCATCGATCTTATTAAAATGTTCGACGGAAAAACTTTTACCTTCATGAGAAAGAAACTTCATTGTATAAATATTTAAGCAGGTGCCGATTCTTTAGAAAACTTAGCTTAGGGAAGTTTTCTAACATGATTGAGTTAACATGATTTTTTGAAAATTTGTAAGTAGACAGGTTCAAATTTGCCTAAAGTCTAATAATATCTATCCCTCGCGTCCGCGCGGCGCTGCGGGGCCCCATACCATGCTCGTACCACAGACTTGTCGAAACCTACACCTAGTCTACAGTGCGACGCGGCCCCTTCACCCAAGCATCATTGCTCTCTACGCGTCAATAGCTTCTGTTTCGGGACTTACTCTCCAATTTGTCACAGTTGTTGACTTTACCCTTCCAGTCGCAGGTTTGTTTATCGAGATCGAAAGCCAGTCCAGACGGGCAAGTGATCTGTTTTAGACCTGACCTAGTGCACCTGCATTGACAAGAAATGTGGAATTAAGATAAATAAAAATGAATAGGAAATGGGCATTCGGAAGGCTAGCGGGTTCCGGCCGACGGTAGTCTGATGCGGAAGTTTAGCCCTTCGCATGACCATTTCCTTGGTCGGACGTAACTTACTTTCTAGTTTATCGCAATTTTTAACATGAGTTTTCCAGTCACAAGTTTGCCTGTCGATATCGAAGGCAAGCCCGCCGGGGCACTTGACGGAGGCAAGCCTGGTAACACCATTCTCAGCACCTTTGTCGCACCTGCACACAGCGAACCATTTTAAAACACTTAAATGATTAAACATTCCCATTGAAATAGTGCAAATCCATATTAAGTTCTCAATATAAAACAGAATCCAATCAAAGTAATATGAGATTTTTTATACTATCCATATCCAGTTGTCTCACGAATTTTCAAGGTGTGGAACAGACAGTATTGCCCCATTATCACTCAGCATATCTTCAAACAACAATCTTAAATCAAAGTATCAACAATGTCCTTGATTTAGCAGATGGTCGACACAACATTTCCTACGTAAATAGAGTAGGAGCTTAAAGTAATCACTGTTGTAGACATATGCGCGCTACATTGTAGACTGTGAGTAGCTTACGGCAGGTACTCTGTCAACAACAAAGGTACAAGGAACAAGACATAAATACGCCCTAAAGTATACAATAGTAGAATATTTTTAATCATAACTACATATTGAAATATAATATTAGTAAATAGGTACACTAAAACGAAGCTGACATTTAGTGAAAAGAAATTTAGTAGTACTTCAATAGACGGTAGTGTACTACTGAATACTTGAAAATACCTGGTAAGTAAGCACATAATAATGCATAATATTCAAGGCACGCCGGTGACCGTTCTGTTCTCAGACTGGAATATTAAGTCACTGCATACCGAGTACCTAGAGCGCACCTATAAATAAATCAAACGACAATGAACGTTGACTCGGCATGGCGCCTCTCCCTATCGACAACTCGGCGACTAGGTTTTCTAGAGAAATCTATGAATAGTGAGACAAAAACTAAATCCATTGTTAAAGGTAAAAAAACCTGAAATTAAAAGTTAGAGTTCGATGAATGGCAGTAGCCATAGACGCGGCCTTGTGAGCTTTCAGTTACGACAATTCAAGAAACTTGTTTAGCCACCAACCAGTTTCTCTGAGAGTCTAATGGAAACGTGACAACATTACGGTAACGCCAATGTTGTATAAGTTTTGCAATATAATCTCGATAGTTGCATATGATTTTGTGGTATGCAATTACAGGCGTAGCTCTGGGCTCGGCGTCTTAGTAGGCAAATCTTACCTGACGACATCTCGGCAGTCTCCATCGGTACTCAATCGGAAGTATTCATCGGCGGGGCGACCATCGCACAGTTGTTCTGGGTTCACCTCATCGCCGCCGTCGTCTTCTTGCCGTTTAACGCGATCACCACTGACTGCAGAGATCAAAATGTTATTCATTAATTTCTTTATGTCACTGCGGCCTCAATTTTTATTTTGTACGTTATTCGCTTGCGATGAGAAGTCAATCACCTAGCCGTTTTTGGCGTAAGAAACATGAGGAACGTGCTTATTAGGTAACATGCTCAGGTAAGTAGCGGTTGCGACATCGCGCTTCGAGTATCGTGTAGCAAGCGCGCAAGTCGTTTTGAACACGTACCAGCGCAACATCGAATGTTGAGTATTTTGTTAGAACCTGTTTGCTATGTGTAGTTTGTAATAGGTCTTTATAAGCTACTAAATGAAATAAAACCGGACAAAAAATACAAGATGGTGGCGTAACATTGTCTTCCTAGTACGTAGGATATGAATTTTACTAGATAATACAGTCAAAGCGCAACTGCATTCCAAAACGACACGAAGGCGGCATTGAAAGTTAAAACGTTGGTGGAAAGAAATCGAGGTCAAACGAGTAGACTGCGCCACGTCGCAGGCGGCAGCGCCGCGCGGGCAGCGCGCTTCGGACCAGCGCAACAAAGAGACGCTGCTCCGAATGACACAACAAAACACAAACTTTTTACATTACCTAACACACAATTTCACCAAATTATATTTTAAGTTACGGAGCAAAAAAGAATATTAAATAAACTAAGTTTAGAACCAACTAAAGAAAATAACTACTAAATTAAAAAATAAAGAAATCAACAATATATAGGTAATGAAATATAACGATAAGCTTAGAGAGCTTTTGATTTTTTTCGGATAATCAAAAACTGACAAAATTATTATAAAGTTGATTTTTTAAAACAAACTTAAAATTACACAAAATTCTTATAAGTAACTAAAACTTAGTTCAGCATTGAATTTAAATCAAATTTTGTACAATCTCTTCCTAAATTTAAACATTTAATTTTAAAGGAAGGTCAATTCAATTTTAAATCAAGAAAATGATGAAGAATTTTAATGAGAATACGTATAATGAGTGATTGACATATGTAATGGTTGATCGGGATAAGGCTGCGTGTAGATTGAAGAATACGAGTACTCACCGGATAAGGCAAGCAGCAATATACTGATACACAGACACGCGTGTCGAGCCATGGCGCTCGGCGAGGACTGGCCGCTGTGACGGGCTCCCTCAGTGAAGTGCAAGAGGTTTCCACTGCCCCTCTTCACCTATTTGTATTTATATAACCAGTCAGCTCGAGGCAGCCGCACCGCGCTCCGACACGCCGTCCTATACTCGCAGTACCTCCGCACGGTTTAACTGCATGCACCCTCATCACAGCTTTTAAAAGCGCACCTCGTCGTTACTGAAAACAATGTACACAAATGATAATGATCCTCATTTTCGCTTTTTAATAAATCACCATAGATAGGCAACTTTCTTTAACGATTAGATACATACTATGCAAGAATTATGATTACGTAACCGTAAATGACATGATTTGAATGCCTAGGTAACACGTATGAAAAAACGAGTCGGCGGCAATTCTTCCTCATTTCTGTGTTTTGTTTGACAAATAATCTTCAGTAAAAGAGTTAAAGGAAAACGCAACAATATTTGGTAATAGTAAGGCGGCTTTCGATTCGCTTGATTTCTCTTCTCATGACCGATTTTTATTTCTAAGCCCGTAAGGGCTAACCTATTCTGTATGAGACGTATGAGGATGGGTGTTGAAAATGGATTGGGTGTTGATCGAATAATAAAATTATATCCTAAGGCCTAAATCGTCTATATCCAAGTGGAGACACCATGGAGTCGGCATTTTGCTGATATGTTAAGTAGGTGTATGTGTTACCATAATGTTTTTTTTTACTGGGAAGTTTTTTCCAAATTCGTTTAGTACTAGCGTGAATCAGTAATAACCATCCATTATAGTTAGTACTAGCTAAAGCTTGGTGTGATGCATTCTCCAGACAAATTCTTCAAACGGATCTTTTTGTTATTGAAGTGAAAACTTTTGGAGCGCCATACACAGATTTTTCATGGGCTGTGAATTGAATTCTAGCGTCACGCTCGGGAATGATAAGAAATCTTCGGGTAAACTCGGGACCATGCCCATTGGGCATCAAGAAATGCGTGACCATTTCCCATCGCATTTCTAGATGGCCATGCTCATGGCCACGCCCTCCGGTTTCACCCGAGTAGTTTCCAAAGTAAGCTATCAAATTCTGAGTTACAAGTTTTCACTTCTATCGGCAGTTCCTATGACTGCCAATCTTGTTTTAAATTACTTATACAAATATAATGAATCGGGGGAAGCAGCTTCCCATGTTTTGTAGTAAGTATTTTTTTATTTATTTTGGTTCAGCATAGCTCTAATGCCAAAACACAATTTCCTTAATATTAGTACTAACAATCCGGTCATACATAGTTCAGATTTAATGATGAAAGATATTCTATTAACATCTGTACCTTTCAAATGATTTGATAGTGGTGGAGTGGGATCCGAAGATTACCTTATACATATTAACACGATTGTCTAAATAAATGCTTAAAATATTAAAATGCTTAATTAATACACTTATTGTTAACTAATATACACGTAGACAGGATATAGATTTGCAGAAATTAGATACTCGTACTGTGATTTGAAATCTATTAGAAGGAATAATTTTAATTACCGGGTGACGATTATATTACAACATTAAATAATATTCACTCATTATTTTAAATACCGTATATCGTTTTAGCCAACTATATGTGGGTGTCTGCTGTCGAACATTTTTATGGCTAGAAATAGTCAACTTGTTACGTTTTACTTAAAAACTTTTAAGAAAAAGTTTACGACTAAGATATTAACGTGTCTATCTCAAAGCCAGAACCAATCACATCATTTTACAATTTTTGGCAAAAAGTTTGAATTGTAAATAATGAAAAATGATTACTATACGTGTGACATGTAAAATAGTTATCCTTCTCCTGATCGGAACAAGTATTTTATTTGTGACTTTGAAATATTGACGAACATATTTGGATCAGAGTACATTGGAAGTAGATATACGTATTTTTGAACGGTATGAAAATTTAAGCTGTTACCTATACTCCAGCTTCATATTAGCCTATCCAGAAAAACAATAATTTACGTAAATGAGTAGATTTTAGGTTTGTATTTTTGATATCCAGGTCTCCATTATAAATTAAATGCTTGATCTCCTCCTAACTCGGTAGCATTAAAATTGGTAGCGTTAATCATGTAATAATTAGGTACCTGGTTGTCATCATGTAATGGTTAGGTACTACATACATTAGTGGATAAACGTGATTTCCCGATTATTTTCTAATGGGGCTCTTTGCAGAGCTCGCCTGATGAAATATGACACCTTTGCCTGATATTCTACCGCCAAGTAGCAATTTGCAAACATTAATGTGATCCAGTTTGGAGGGCAATGCGCCCACATATAATTACACAGAGCAAAGATATGAATCGTCTTATATTCTTAGATCGCAGAGAAATGCTAGGCAATGATATGGACTTTTCATGTTCAAAGAACTGCGTTGCACTGTATTGTCATGGAAAGTTATCATCAGGTAGATATCTTACCCGTCATATCATTCATAATATATTATTTTGAAAAAAAAACTTCTTTTATTTTGACCGCTTTCTAACATGATGGTGAGTAACTTATCGGTAGATGTACATACGTATACCTAATGTACATTTACGTTCAATTAGCCCTATTGGCGGTATAACGTAAAAGTAGAAAGTTAGTTAATAGTACTTTATCTTAATAAAAGTCTCTAGTAGCGCCCCGTGGGTTTGCGCGCATAGTTTTCATAATTTTGCCGCTATCAAAACCCAAGTGTTATTTCAGATTTTAGAATGTATTGTTGTTTTAAATAACAATACAATACAATACACATTCAGATCTAGTCAGTTTTTTTTTAGAAAAGGAGTTACAAATATATTTGTACCTCATTTTCTAAACCATCTATCTATTTATACATACAACAAACAAACTTTCGCTATTACAGCATTCGTTAGATAAAGTTTGTAAAAAAATATAGTTTAAACATGTTTCAAATTAGCAATGTACTTTGAGAATAAACCAAATATGGGCTTATAGTGTAAAGATTACTCTATAATTTGTGGTAATTTATAAAAAAATAATTGTTAGCGTAAGATATTTTTGGCAAGATAAACGATTAAATTAGTTGGTGTGGCTAAGAGAGGACACATCGTTTTAGCATACTTGCCCGGTGAGACGGCAAGACTCACTTTCGATTAATGTTCGAACCTGTTTTTATAAAATATGTCAATGTCAAATAAAGGTGGAAAGAGGATCTTCATTACTTAATTTACATAATTGGAATAACAAAATAGGTATTTTACGATAGCACCGGCAGATACTACAATCATCACGTGCTAGAATGTAATTCCAGCTGCCTCATCTAATTCGATTTATGAAGAGCTAGAAGCAAAGAAAAAAAGTTCATAAGTAGGTATGCGAGAAAGCTCACTTTCGCTACTCAGATTACTATTAATTAATTAGACACAAATACAAAATGAGATTAAAATTATTAATAGCCTACAATAGGTGGCTTAGTCCTAAAAGCATTAATTATATGAAATCGACAAACAAGGAAAGAGTCCGCCTGCTGGCGAGCCAACATCACCTATAGATCTCTGTATGAAAACGAAATTTGCGATTCTGGCCACATCAGGTAGAGACGAGTAGGTATAACTATTTCGTATATGTAAGAAAAAAAATGTGATAATTTGAACCTACCCATGTGTTTCAAAATAGCTACTAAACGAGAGCTTGTATGAAAATGTCAATATATTCAGAGGTCACGTATATTATATTATTATGTATTTAAATGATACCAGCTATACCAGTAATGGTACCATCCTATTTGTCAAAAGTCAAGGCTAGACGGGTTGTAGTAGCGGGTACTTGACGTCATTCAAAATTGTTCGTGGTATCGCGATTGTATGTACCCAGTACGATTATACTAAGTTTGTCGACAGATGGTCATAATTTATTCGTCTCGCGGGTTCTTTACATAATTCCCATTTTCTTGTATACCAAAAAAAATGTAATTGTTAAATTAAAAATAAAACAAACTAATAGCAGTCAAAGATACCAATTAAAAAAAAAAACGAGGATTATATCAGCACATGTACAGTAAAATTTAGTTATAAAATAATTAATAGTACAACAAAAAAAATGCATTTTCATTCCACCAGCTCGAAAAGAGCACTTTTGCTCCTCGATATCAGGTCGCAAAAGTCGTTTTTACCCTCTAGAGGTTAAAGTAAATTTGAATTTAGAACATCGTGTGTACGGAGATTTTGAATTCAAAACATAATTTAACCTATTTATTTTTACCTACTTGGTGCCGAATGCATCATACATTTTTTTTAATATTTAAAAACTCAGACTTGGAACCTCCTTGGTGTACTTACTTTTTTTAATTTGCTTAGCGCGAAAACATTTAAAAATTTGTATTTAGTCATTTCCTCGCTGAGGTGGAATGAAAAGTTGCGTGTTGCACTGGAGTGCAAAGATTTTTCACCTTGTGCTCTTTTGATTCCTTGCTACGCTCAGGATTCTAATTTTGAATCACACGCTGCGCTCGTGATTCAATTTTAGAATCCTTCGCTTGCTTGGTCATCAAAATTGAGCACGCGGTTAAAAATCAACTTTGCACTCTTGTTTAAGAAATAACTATTGTTTGATTGTTAATGATATTATTTTTAGCAATATATATTCTTTCTGAATATATGGTTTCCTGTTCATTGTAAAATAACAACATTAAGTTTACGTTTCAATTAAATACTAATTATTCTTATATAGAGCTTGTAAATATACAATAATAAGTTTGTAGCATACAGTATCCTATGCCATACTCGGGCCAGAAAGTAGGTAAGTAGCTAGAAGATAGGTGAATAAAACAATTGAAAATTATGATTATAGCATTGATCTTAGGCTAATATATCAATGTTATAATTATAATTCTTATCATCTTGCCCTATTATAAATTCATAAATAGTTTCGTTGAAAACCTGAGAAATTATGTTATAAAATGTTAATTTGACAAGTTCTAATTTTGACAGCAAATTAGAAAGCAAAACATCAATTTCTTAGTTAATAAGTTAGGATTTGGTAGGTATTGGTGTTTTAGATAGCGGGCTAGAAATAGTCAGTAGCCAGTTTAAATTGGCTTATTTAATGTTGGAAAAAGTTTCTAAACAGAACCATAACTTAGAACTGAATAAAGTTTCGTAAAACTGCAACTTTCTGCAACTGTCACTGTTACTAAGTCAGATATTTGTATTTATTGTGGGTGTGTTTGTAATAGATTAGAACTATTATCTAGTGCATTATTTCTTTAAGTAAAAAGATGAATAACTGAAATAATGATTTTTTGGTGCTAAGTGCACTAGCTTTTAGATATGTGTAGTCGGCCTTGCGGCAACATCCGGGTCTCACAGGTTATGTAATGAGAGGAGCGAGCCTCGCAACACGGCCGGCCGCGTGGCCACGCGTGTACCCGCTTGCTCCGTGGTACGAAGCAACAACCAACACTTCTCAGATCTCACAGTTCTCATGCCATAAGAAACAGAACAGCTAGGTGGCAATTGTTCACTTATCGTGAGCTTGGAAAACATAGATATCACATTCACTTTAATTTAATACTTAGGTACCTTTGTCTCGTGGTTTCAACTGTCGAATATTAAAGAATTTGAATAAGCTTACTCGTAACTGGGGCTTGTAGGAACAGAATATTTTTATATAAAATTAAGAAAACCAGTAATTAACGTGTTCAAACACCACTATTTACAGAATGTTTATGGTTTAATACAAACTTTCAATGTACATAAGTAGTTTGATGTTAAAAATTTATAATACAGTGAATTTTTAATTTGAGCGGTGTCTTGCCTTAAGAGCCCTCTCATAAAACGACAGAGCTCGACTTTAGGTAAAATCCTGCAACATTGTCAGCGTGCGTCCGTTCGATTCAGCTCGAGCGTTTAGGCGGACAGAACGATCTTGAGCCGTAACGGCAGTGTACTAAAAATTTTGATGAGATTTTCTGACGTGACAACGTCTACTAAATCGATGAACGCTGGCTGCGTGTAAGAAAATTGATGACTTATTGTCCCGTTACGTTCGTTGTCCCGTTACGTTACGATAAATTATTCTTTCATTTCAAAAATCGGATTACTAGTATAATTTCATTTTTATTTAAAGGTTAATTTTTGTGCATTGGTTGTTAGCTATGTTTGGTTAATATCGATTCAAGATGGCCGCCTCCACAAAATGGTGGACTACATATTTCTTCATGATCTACCTCAATATGGGTATCAAATTTAATGAAAGAGCTTGACTAGTAGAATACTATGCACTATGACACATCTCAAATCCAAGATGGCCGCCACCACAAAATGGTGAGATACATTTCTTTTTTTACTACTTCCTCAATATGGGTATCAAATAAAGAGCTTGACTAGTAGAATACTAGGCACTATGATAAATTTCATATCCAAGATGGCCGCCACCACAAAATGGCGTTTGTCATTATTTTTTACTACTACCTCAATATGGGTAACATATGAAAGGCCTTGACTAATAAAATACTATGCACTATGACAAATTTCAAATCCAAGATGGCCGCCACCACAAAATGGCGACTGACATTATTTTTTACTACCATCTCAATATGGGTAACAAATGAAAGGGCTTGACTAGTAGAATACTACGCACTATGACAAATTTAAAAATCCAAGATGGCCGCCACCACAAAATGGCGACTGACATTATTTTTTATTACCACCTCAATATGGGTAACAAATGAAAGGGCTTGACTAGTAGAATACTATGCACAATGACAAATTTCAAATCCAAGATGGCCGCCACCACAAAATGGTGAGATACATTTCTTTTTTTACTACTTCCTCAATATGGGTATCAAATAAAAGAGCTTGACTAGTAGAATACTATGCACTGTCACAAATTTCAAATCCAAGATGGGTGCCACCACAAAATTGCGAATGTCATTATTTTTTACTACTACCTCAATATGGGTAACAAATTAAAGGGCTTGACTAGTAGAATACTAGGCACTATGATAAATTTCATATCCAAGATGGCCGCCACCACAAAATGGCGTTTGTCATTATTTTTTACTACTACCTCAATATGGGTAACAAATGACTAATAAAATACTAAACCACAAAATGGCGAAATACATTTCTTTTTTCACTACTTCCTCAATATGGGTATCAAATAAAAGAGCTTGACTAGTAGAATACTAGGCACTATGATAAATTTCATATCCAAGATGGCCGCCACTACAAAATGGCGTTTGTTATTATTTTTTACTACTACCTCAATATGGGTAACAAATGACTAGTAAAATACTATGCATTATGACAAATTTCAAATCCAAGATGGCCGCCACCACAAAATGGTGAGATACTTTCTTTTTTCACTACTTCCTCAATATGGATATCAAATAAAAGGGCTTGACTAGTAGAATACTACGCACTATGACAAATTTCAAATCCAAGATGGCCGCCACCATAAAATGGCGAAACACATATCTTTTTCCACTACTCCCTTAATATGGGTGTCAAATGAAAGGGCTTGACTTGGAATGTTGTACAGATTACAAATCCGAGGTAGTCGAGGGTAAATCATTTTTTAAATTTTGTTCATGTTTCTCCACTCGATTATATTGTATACAACCATTTTAACTTGATCATTCAATCTTGAGCTGTAGCTGTAGTGAAGTGACAACAAATTAACTTGAAGTTTATAAAATAAATATGATATAGGTAGACTTAAGTGAGTCTTATAAAGGACTAGACTAAATGAAACACAAGTAAATATGTCATGAATAATATAATTTTAATTAAGAAAATATGGTGATACACTTTTTTGTGAAGTTTCGTACCATTGACGTTATTCTACCGCCAAGCAGTAATGTGCAAACATCACTGTGTTCCGGTTTAAAGGACCAGATAATGTTTCCAGTGAAATTACAGAGCATAGAAATAAATCATCTTATGTCTCTGGGTGACGACCAGAGTCAGTGGGCGTTTTTTTTTGGACTCTTCGTACTGTAATATATCATTGTGAAACCTAAATTCTACAATTAAATGTCTTAAATTATATGATTATATGCCGTAAAGGCATTGACCTTGCCTTTCTCGGATCAACAATTTCCGGCAATACACAGTCGTGGTAAAAGCGAGTAAGTTTAGGGAACATTTGTTCCTGCCAAAATACAGAGTCTTTCTCAACCCGTACCACTTTTAACGGAAAATCGGGACCAGTCCATACAGCGAACATACACGTTTTTTTTTCGCTATTTGCAACTGACCCTGAACTTGGTAGTACCACTCGTGATTTTTATTCATCACAACTTGAGATTCACTATTAATTTTAAAACATTTCAACTTTTTGTTTTGTATGGCGATATCAGGATTAGTTCCAAACAGCGAACTGGGACATTTTACTTCAACTAATCCTTCTCTGTACAAGCCATCGGGTGTCGCGCCTAAATAAAAATATTCTTCATCTATGAAAAGACCACATTTATCTATATTTTCATTTTCTTGAACACTGAGCTGTGCCAAAGCTTTTAGTTCATTGTCCTTCCCATGTTTAATAGAGGTTATGTGATCCAGGTTATATGAATATAAAATTGATTTTACAAGAGGAGCAGAGTTTTGGTTCGCCCGCCTTTTGCAAATCTTGCCATAGTTAGATGAAGTCAGTATGCACCTTCTAAGTTCAAGCCACAAAGAACTTTCAGCCTGTAATATAGTAGCTCTCTCTAGTTCATGGCGTTTTGACGATTGTGCTTTTAAATTGTCCTCATGGTCATGGTCATGGTCATGGGCATGGGCATGTCATCATGGTATTGAGGTAGTAGTGAAAAATAATGACATTCGCAATTTTGTGGTGGCGGCCATCTTGGATTTGAAATTTGTGACAGTGCATAGTATTCTACTAGTCAAGTCTTTTCATTTGTTACCCATACTGAGGTAGTAGTAAAAATAATGACATTCGCCATTTGTGGTGGCGGCCATCTTGGATTTGAAATTTGTCATAGTGCATAGTATTCTACTGGTCAAGCCCTTCATTTGTTACCCATATTGAGGTAGTAGTGAAAATAATGACATTCGCAATTTTGTGGTGGCGGCCATCTTGGATTTGAAATTTGTGACAGTGCATAGTATTCTTCTACTAGTCAAGTCTTTTCATTTGTTACCCATACTGAGGTAGTAGTAAAAATAATGACATTCGCCATTTTGTGGTGGCGGCCATCTTGGATTTGAAATTTGTCATAGTGCATAGTATTCTACTGGTCAAGCTTTTCTTCATTTGTTACCCATATTGAGGTAGTAGTGAAAATAATGACATTCGCAATTTTGTGGTGGCGGCCATCTTGGATTTGAAATTTGTGACAGTGCATAGTATTCTACTAGTCAAGTCTTTTCATTTGTTACCCATACTGAGGTAGTAGTAAAAAATAATGACATTCGCCATTTTGTGGTGGCGGCCATCTTGAATTTGAAATTTGTCATAGTGCATAGTATTCTACTAGTCAATCCCTTGCTTTTGATACCTATGTTGAGAAGTAGTGAAAATCAATGACATTCGCTTTTTTGTGGTGACGGCCATCTTGGATTTCAAATTTATCATAGTGCGTAGTATTCTACTAGTCAAGCCCTTTAAATTGATATATATATTGAGGTAGTTGTAAAATTAATGATAATTAATTAATATTGGAAGTTCGTTGCTCAAACACGTCGGAACGGTCATTGGTCATGGCCATTGCTCATGGTCATTGGTCGTGGTCATTGGTCATGGCCGTTCCTCATGGTCATTGGGCATAGTCATGGTCATGGTCATGTGCATGGTCATGGTCATGGTATTGAGGTAGTAGTAAAAAATAATGACATTCGCCATTTTGTGGTGGCGGCCATCTTGGATTTGAAATTTGTCATAGTGCATAGTATTCTACTAGTAAAGCCCTTTCATTTGTTACCCATATTGAGGTAGTAGTAAAAAATAATGACATTCGCAATTTTGTGGTGACGGCCATCTTGGTTTCAAATTTATCATAGTGCGTAGTATTCTACTAGTCAAGCCCTTTAAATTGATATATATATTGAGGTAGTAGTAAAATTAATGATGATTAATTAATATTGGAAGTTCGTTGCTCAAACACGTCGGAACGGTCATTGGTCATGGCCATTGCTCATGGTCATTGGTCGTGGTCATTGGTCATCATTGGCCGTTCCTCATGGTCATTGGGCATGGTCATGGTCATGGTCATGTGCATGGTCATGTGCATGGTCATGGTCATGGTATTGAGGTAGTAGTGAAAATAATGACATTCGCAATTTTGTGGTGGCGGCCATCTTGGATTTGAAATTTGTGACAGTGCATAGTATTCTACTACTAGTCAAGTCCTTTCATTTGTTACCCATACTGTACATACTTAATTAATATATTGGAAGTTCGTTGCTCAAACACGTCGGAACGGTAATTGGTCATGGCCATTGCTCATGGTCATTGGTCGTGGTCATTGGTCATGGCCGTTCCTCATGGTCATTGGGCATGGTCATGGTCATGGTCATGTGCATGGTCATGGTCATGGTATTGAGGTAGTAGTAAAAATAATGACATTCGGCATTTTGTGGTGGCAGCCATCGCGTTCATCGAATTATTAGACGTTGTCACGTCAAAAAAAATTTACAGATTCTGCTTCTTCATGAAGTAAACAAGATCAAATGTGATGGTCCGATCCGAAAAATCAGAATGAAACGTTATAAAACGCCAAACGAATTAAAATTTTGTGGTCGCACTATAATTATTCTAGTTTATGTCATAAACGCGCGAAATATTACGTAACCGACTCCCACGCTAACTGACGCAGGTCCTCCCCGACGGCCGCTCGCGGCATACTAAATTGCGCAGCGTAATTTATTGTAATTTCGACTGCTGGTAATTTATATTTTTTGAAAATTGACAACTATGATTTGAAAAGTAACTATAGAATTGGATTCTAGAAAGAACAAAGTATTATCGTGTCTAATTTTTATTTTGGAGTTATTGTGTATTTTACACAGAGACAACGCTAAAACTGCAATATAAAACTTAAAATTGGCTTATGATTTTGTTTTTTTACTAATAAATGGGACCAAAATTCAGATATATGTGACTTGAATGAATTAATAAAATATGTGTATGATGTTCCCCATATTTTTTTAAGTATTAATTTTGAGTATCACTTGTAGATTTAGAAGTCTGAAACTGACACGGCGGCGACTTTTCGGCGAAGTGGTCATGGGAGATCGTTCCCTACGACTAAAGGCTTTATTATTAGTAAAATTGAAACAAGGAAACGTCAACAAGAAAGATCGGCCTATTTTTTGAACGTAATTATCTTTTTCTAGATAATACTAAAGATGGAAATATCGGAACACAAACTTTTTGAATTTCGTGCGACGACGTGAGCCGGCTCTTAAAATACGAGGATACTCGTATTTTTACAAATTTTTTTATACGTAGGTACTTGTGCATACACAAATAAACTTAGTGTTTTAAGCCGAAAGCAGTTTAATATGTTCCAGATATAGTGGCTGATGTAGTGAAAATAAGATTTTTATCGCGATTGCAGTGTTAGTCCCGCAGTCGAATTAAGTTCAACGCACGCATCTCTTAACGTAGCACGCCTCTTTCAGTTTAGTACAGGCGTTTTGCGTAGCCCTGCATACATTACAATTAAAGTACAAATAAGTATTCGTCGATAAAAATAGACTAGGTTCCGGTTTCTAGAGGTATATAATCCTCAATCCATTGCTTATTTACACTAGAAAGAAACAACAAATTTTGAAAGTGTTTGAGATTGATCAAGCAACAAACACGTATTCTTGTTTATATTATTAGGTCCAGTGGTTAGGTAAAGTTCTGTTCTACGAAAATTTGTTCTAGCCGCAGGCAGCCCTTCCATAAATTTAAATAGGTGGATTCAACAGCACTATTTGCATAAAGTACAATTCCAAGAATCACGCTCAAGGTCAGCACGGTTTCACTACACCGGTAGACAATAACAAAATTCTTTCGGTGTTGCAGAGTTGACCCTAACATTTATTTAAAATAAGTAGTTACATGTTGAACATGGATTACATAAGGTAATGGTATGGACCAATATAGTCCAAAAACTGCTGTCACTGTGTATGAAATCAGTTCAAGTGGAATGAGTATGAAATCAGTTTGGTGTTCTATGAAATGCCATATTTGCCTGTCGTTTATTTACTAACTCAACAGTTTAGCTGCTAACTTTGCTACCTACCTATTGATTTTAAATGGACTTATTGATTTGCACTTTCGAATGATGCGTTTGTTGCATAAGCTTTCAAGATTTAGCATTTGAACTGTGTCAGAGATTCGCTAGTCGATACGTGGTTATTACGTGCACATTTGACCTGAATAATAGATCCTAAACCTACTTAGAACAGTCTCAGTTGGCGCGTAACAAACGCAAAAATATTTTGTGTGGATCATCGGGACCTTGATTTTGACAAACACTACCTATTTAGGAACCTACGTGTGTTGCAATTGTCTATAAGTTCTTTTTGTTGGTGATTCATCGTATTTGACGAATTTAGCAGTAAATAATTACAATGGCATTACGCACACCTTTATTTCACTGTATAGTGAGTAAGAAACACGATCTTTCATAAGATGCACTGAGTGCGGCGGCGGCGGCGGCGCGGCGGCGCGGCGGTAGCTTGGAGCCGTGTCGGCCGGGGCCGTCCGACCCGGGGCCGATACGCTGCCGAGGCAAGTAGGCGCGCGCGAGTCAAGGATTCAACAAGATATTTCCTTTCACTTGCGACAATGCATACCTACCTAATACGTATGTTTAAGTTTACGCGTAGATTTATTTGTATATATTACCTATTCTGAAGATCGCCTCGTCTGCTACCTGCAATTATTGCGTGTGGTCATTGTTTATCAAATATTTTTGTGAGGTGGCCTTCGTGAGGTGTAATTAATTATAGTATCCTATAATTTTTTTCAAATGTCGAAACTATGATTTCTCTGGGATCCCATAGTTATTTGCCGACCATTAAAAAATATCCCGTTGGATAGACAATTAATTATCTATTTTTTATTATTATTTTAATATTATTATAGACATTATCTATTTTTAGTATGATCCCTATTTCGGAGTAGATAGAATATCCAGAGACAGAACTAATAATACAAGGCATCATACATAATGATTTTCAGATGCTGTTAGTACCTACCTAACCTGCTTATCTGAGCGGGAATGACTACCCTCACCATCCACAATATTACCTACAAACTTCTTCATATTGTTGTACTGTCTTTAAAAAGAAAAAAAAATTGCGTGCGTGAAGAAAAGACGCATTTATATGTGTTGAACCAAACAGCATATAAAAATAAAAATAGGTAATTAAATTTCAAACACGAATGAGGTAAAATATTAAGTTAGAATTAACCAATAGTAACAGACTCTCAAAAACTTGTAACATAAGAATATATCACCATAATTGATATTTCAGAATATGATTGAGGGTCAACCCACAACAACACATTAGTATCTAATAGGACGAGGCAAAAGTTAACATCCGTATACGACTGAGAGCAATGACGCCTACTTTTATCATGAGATTGAAGGCTTCAAAACGTCGATGCAAAAAAAGATATCGGGATTTGTAAACACTTTATTAAGTAAACTTACTAACTATGCAACATCAGCATGAAAACATTGTGAACTGTGGGAATGGTTTCAAAAACATTCTTTGACACCATTCGTGGGTATAAACTTACTTATCTGTGCTATTGCATTCTAATTGTGGTATGTTCACATTTGCAATTGAACAAATAATAGAGCTGGTTTCACAATAAAATATGACGATTTTAAAGAATTACATTAGCTTAATCATTTCTAATTTGAATGAACCTTTTTGTGGCCTCCACAGTGATCATTTATAAATGTGTAGATTGTAGATTGTGTAATTGAATAACAAACAAAGTGTTTAAAATTGCTAAGTACTGAGAAGTTTCATTAATGCTTGACAATTACAAAATCGTATTATATAGTACTAATTTATGACTACCTATTCCTTTTATAATTTCTCTCGGGTTAAAAATCCAATGTCGGGAAATGTTTTTTGGATAACAGGAATATCTACAAAAAACATTAGTTAGAATAATTATTGTACATAATCTCTATACATAAAAATGTTATATTGGTTTGTGTACGCTTCAAAAACTTTAAAAGTTCTGCATCGATCGAGCTGAAATTTTAGAATGATATATAATCCGCATCAAGGATTGTTTTTATCTAATTTTTGCATCACAATGTGCCACAGCGAAGCGTGGCAGGGTACAGCGAGTTATTGTATATATTTGTTTCATTTGTTTCAGAATTTAATAAATTAATTTGCGGAATGAAACATTTGCTCTTAGACATTATTTTAACTTAGAATTTCAGATTAATTTTCCTTATGGCCTGAATACAACTCTTGGTAGGCAACATGCAAGAAACAGGTAAGCTTTAATAATAATTTCATGTTTGCTGTAGGGGACAGGGGGAAGGTGTAACAACCTAACAAGTATGCTTTGTTTTGAAGTTTGCACATTGTGTATTCATTATTTTTTCGGTATTTTATTTGTTGAGTTTAAGTTAAGTTTAGTTCAGAGAAATCACAGAACAAAGAGATGAAACATCTTATATCTCGAGGTCACGATCAAGTTCACGTCATTTCCTAATGGAAGTGACGTGAACTCTTCATATTCATTTATTTGAGTGGCGTGGGTCTTGTTAGGCTCTCTATTTTTGATTAACGTAATCCAAATAATGACTAGAGTCAAAAACTCCACCCCACACTCCACTATGTTTTTATGAACCTACTAACAGCGCCCCTCGGTTTTACCCTTGTAGTTCCCGTTGTTTTCGTTATTTTTCGGGGATAAAAAGTAGCATATGTGTTTTTCCAGACTATTATCTATCTGTATTCCAAATTTCATCCCGATCCGTTCAGACGTTACAACGTGATTGAGCAACGAACATCTAAACATTGACATTTATAATATTAGTGGAAAGTAGGATGAACAAATAAGTATATTAAACAACATAACTTTTTAGTGTTTTATTTATTGATGATGTGAGTAAGATATTCCCTTGATTTTCCACTATGCTTACCGACGTATGATAGGGGTATTTTGAACAATATATTTATACATTTCAAAATTTTATGTAAACAAAATGTAAAATCATAAAACAGCATTTGTCGCTAATATGTTTCAACAGGTTGCGAAGCTGACAACTCAAAGATGTCTCACGGACACCTATCGCTATCGATGCGTTTGTAAAATCTAATTGACATCTCAATAATAAGTGTTAACGAAGAGTTACCACGAGTGGACACCGTATTGGAAGAAGACTTTCACTGCTTTCACCTGACGCAGCCTGCATTGCGCTTCTTCAAAATGTTATAGCTAATATCTACGCCGAACGCAACTCGACTCTCTATTTATTTAGATACCGCAAACAATACAATTGTTTTTCATTGTCCTTATTCTCCGGGTCGATAAACGCCTCGTGTTGCAAAACAAAATGGAAAGTTCGTTATGGCAGTGAGGATACATACATGGTCGGAGGTGATGATGTGCAATGCAACCCGCCCACAGATGTCAGGAAGATTAAAGTGTTGGTGGCGCCCGTCCCCGACGTCTATTGTCCGCCGCCTCGCTTGTCTTGTCATATATATTACATGTCTACTCATGCATTCCACAAGAATGTGTCACTCAATTGTAAAGTCCTTTATAATATTAATGTGCTATACGTTTTATATATTAGGCATACCCCGATAGGTGGGCCACAGTTTCTACAGAGTGGACACCATCGGTTAGCTGACCCCAGCGGCCGTCGTCCAAAGAGCTGGAAATATGAGTTTGCGTTTAAAAAAATTGGGCAAGGGAAGCTCAGGACCGGAATGTGAAGGGAATCAGGGGAGACCTTTGCCCAGTAGCGGGACAACTTAGGTTATCGAGGATAAGAGGAGGTTAAATTTACATTAATATTTATTGTTGATGAAATTTTAAGTCAAACTATATATACAATTGAAATATGACTATATAAATAGTTCTTGAATAGCCAACGACGTAAATTGGTATTTTCACTGAAATTTGGAAAAACCCAAACGTCTGAATAAAACGGGTATAAATTTGGAAAACAGGTACATTTAAGTCTGGAATAGCTTTTTTCTAAATAAGGAAAACTGGAACTATGTCGATTACACCAAGGGACGCTGTTAGTTATTTATACGATATCACTTCCTTTGGCCTGTGGTGATAGAAGTTCTTGTCACCATATTTAGGCCTATGGAGGACATTGTGTTTTTAACTAAAGTCTAGAAACAGTATTTTATTTTGTCTTTTATTGTCGTAAAAACTGGTTAGGTAAGGTAAGGTAAGGTAAGGTAAGCGTTGGCTATATTGGCAAAGGCTTTTGCCTTTGCCAATATAGTCAACGCTTACCATCAAGCGAGGTTTTCATGAAGTTCTCGTTAAATTTATTTGAACGGGACTGATGATATTATTATATTATGTGAAAGTATCACATTTTACATTACATTAACTTTCCGTTATAAGTCACTTTAATATAGTCTTTCTATTTTTGATAAAGGTATGTTCGATATATTTTGGCAAAGTACAAATTTAAAACAATATTTATTTTGTTTCATATAAAAGTAACATTACAGGTTTCGCCAATGCGTTACAATTATTACTAATATTGCCGGACTCAAAAAAATGTTTGGCTGATTTTGTGATTTTGAATTGAATACAAACTTATCTAAACGTCTTTGATTCTACTTGTGACCCTGTGACCTTTTTTTCTTTCCTTCGACCTTTCTCAGCGCATAAGTATTGCCAATGAACGTAGCAATGGGGCCAGCATTTTGCGCGATTCCTGCCCAAAATGCTGGCCCCGATTGGCTGACGCGCTGGCGCGATTCCCACTGACATCGGGCTCTTAGATTAAGTTCATGTACATGTTGTAACTAAAGATATACGTAGTTAATACTTTTTAATCTTATGTGTATATTATACAAATATATATTTTTAAGTTCTTGTTCTGGTATAAGCTCATCCAATTAACACTGAATAAATTTTAATAGTAATTAAAATATAACACTGTCGTTAAAATAAAAGTTAAAAACAAGACGTCCCTGTCTGCTTAGTACTCCTGTTTTTTTGTAGGCCTGCATAATAATATCTTTAGATGTTGTATTTATACAGATTTACCGCATATCATAACGCAAGCCGTCACAACCGGAAAGTGGCATTCTAGAGCTTTTTCAATGTCTTGTTAAGGCTATAAAAGTAGAATACCTTACATACCTGTACTCACCAATTAAAGATTTAATATGAACTGATACAGGAAGTACAATTTAATTTGTGTGTTTTCTATACAATCTAAAGATTTTTCCTAGATGATTTTAATTTTTAGGCAAAGACGAACATTTTAATTTGTAGGCAATATAAAGAAACAAAATATCAGACCGCATATTGTGTACGGATGACTCATTAAAAGAATAAATTGTTAACTTATATCAACTTTTTACATTAAAAACCCTAAAGGGTATTTTTATTTTAAGTTTAGTTTTTAAGTTCCTAATACAAATAATACAAATACGGGACCTAAGATATCGCGAACTGGTTTGTCTGTCTCTCCGACAAATCTAGGTTTTTTTATTCCAACCTTTACATCACACTAACTATCGCCAGACTGAGCAAAGCTTGTACTAAGATAACCAGCTAGCTGATAGAATATTTATTGATTTTGTAGGTAAATATACTCATAAATTTTTGTTGGCCCTGTATATTAATCGCTGTATTGCAAACATTTACTCTAAGCCTATGCGACTCAAAAACTTGTCGAATTTATGAATAAAGATAAGATATTATTGCAAAGTATGCACACAATTACCATTATAATATAAATAGCGGTCCACCTCAGCTTTGCCCGTGGTACTTATAAAGCCTATCTATTCAGGGATCACGTAAATATCTTTCTCCACATCCACTAGTGCAAGAATTTTTTCAATCAGTCTAGTAGTTCCTGAGATTAGCGCGATCAAATAAACAAGTAGCAAAGTCAAATCAGTATTGAATTTTGGTCCGTTTGCATTTGACTTATTAAATCGATGAAACGAGTCTTTCAAAAAGTTATTTATTTACTTTTGGATTAAACCGGGAATAAATACAAATTTGCCGTTTGGCACAGTTATTATGTTCACCAAAATAAAATTAAATATCATGGGTATGTATTAAAAAGGGCATGGTTATCGAACTGATTGATGTGGAATTATAATCTAGTATTTATTTATACTAATAAATATGTCGTTAGGAACCAGTCTAGATAGCTCTCCTTATACTTAGGTGCATTCTTAGTAAGACAGATAAATATTATAACGCAGTTTGTTTAGTTTACTGTCAGATAAAGAGAAGCTTTGAATATGCAGAAATTTAAATTAACGGAAATATTATTTGAAAGTAATGTTATCTCAAAACAAGAATCAATCTACAGAGTCGTTCCGATTTGACTAAGTAAATCTATCTTTAAACCCACGCGTTCTGGTCAGTACCCTCTGGATAAGAGCTTAGCGTTTATTTGCAAACGTTTTCTTAATACTTGTTGGTTTTGAGTTGGTCCCGCTAAATAAAAATATACTTATTGCTGTCTACTATAGACTTTATTTCCTGCACGATAAGTCCAGGTTTCCTTTGAAATATTTAGTTGTTTGTACAAAAAACTTTCCGCTTGGGGCTAATGCTCTGGACCTGGCGCGCCGAACAAACACTCCATCACTTTATATCACACAAAGAAACAGACAAGCCTGATTTATTGTAAGATATGTATTATACATATTATACACATGATACCTTAATAGGGCAGTGAACTGAGAAAAATAACCAATAAATGATAGAATTCAATTTTGGTGTCTTCGACAAGTCGAGAGGATTTCTTCTACGTAAATACGCTCTAAAGGAGACCACATCGTCACTTAATACCAGGTGAGATCACGTATTGTGCTCGGGTTAAAGATTTACGTAGTCCTAATATACCATAATATTCGAAAGTAAAGCGACGCGATAGCTCTGAGTTCAAACGAGGATTCATGGTACTTACGTTTCACTATTCTTCACGTTAGATATAACTTCGGTATTGTTGTTTATGAGTGAAGTGGTTACGTTTACGCAAACGCGCTCTATTATACATCTCATTATCGCTTACATCTATTTGTATGTAAATGAAATAAATACATTTATGCATACCCATTTCCGTCTAAAGGGACGGTCGAGCTACGTTGGACTCTACACCACAAGTGGTGCAGCTTGGTGCCTCTACCGACTAAAACTTTAATTGAGATCTTTACCACTCACGGCGGGAACGCGGAGATGCTCTTGTATTCCTCCGCGTATCCAACATGCCTCGCATTTTCCAAGTCCACCTCAGGGACCAACCAGTAAGCGGGTGTTAAACACACTCACGGTTGAACACCCTTAGACTCCCGCGACGACCCAAATGTTCGACCCCACCAAATATTAGCACCAAATATTAACACCGTACGGCTGTAATATTTTTAACAAAAATAACCGACTTTCAACAGAAAACTTATAAAGTAAAAAAGTTTTCCTCGATTTCTTTAGGATGTCATCATCAGATCTGGTTTTCTTATCATGATACTAACCCTTGGAATATTTTCTTTACAACAAAAAAAGAATCATCAAAATCGGTTCATAAACGACGTAGTTATCCGCAAACACACATAAAAAAAATATACGGTTGAATTGAGAAACCTCCTTTTTTGAAGTCGATTAAAAAGAAGGGAAAGCGGCGCTCAAATACACTGGCCCTTCTCTTCCCCTTCAGTCCCATCATTCTTTGGTAACCATGAAAATCCGCAGCGGGCAGGGAGAATGGTGCACCGTATTATCCCTTCGCTGCCGCGATGTCCGCTTCTAACATCATTAAAGAGATTCCTTTGTTTTATTACTACTTATACTAGTTAAGCCCCAACTAATATAAATAGTAGTAAAACAAAGAAATTTATTTAATACGTGTAAAAAGTATGTCTATTTCTGTCCTTAATTTAAGAATGAATGAACCAGAAACGTGAAACTTCTTGAAATAAACTTGTTTAAGATTCATAATAATCCAATGTACAAATATTATACAATATGTTTTAAAATAAATACAACTGAAGTTCTATGTAGGCTTTGAAAAAATCCAAGATAAATTCCAAAGGAGATATTTAGTAAAACACATTTAAAATCATATTAATTAACAAATTTCATGGTGATTTATTAACCACCATGATTGGCAAATAACATTTGCATCTTTATATTATTATCATTAAGACGTCGTCATCTATCCATGTGTTATTTATCCGATATATTTTGCTCAGTTCCATTTTTCCGATCCAGTAATAAGTATTGATTTCGGTTATTTTGAACGTTTATTTACGTTTTACGTTTATAAAATTGTTTTGAAGTTACCATTATACTAGATAATTATAAATTAAAGTAAGTACATGTTCATGGGATGCGAGGCTCAGAAACATTCATGTAGTGCACTCTGGGCAACAGGTTACAACTTATCTCGGTGGTATTTTGTTATCTGATTGCTAATCCCGGCCGGGGACTCACCTCGCCCCCTCGAGGGTCGCGTATAAAAGTTTGTTGGAGGGATTGGAATGATTAGGAACATTACGTGGCTGCTAGTTCTAACTGGCCGAGTAACAATCAAAAGTAATTCCAGAAGGTAGGGCCGCTCGCCATGGTTTTTCCCTCAAGTTTACGATGAAGCGAAGTGAACCCAAGTGGGACCCGCAAATGTCATTTGATGGGAACTGCGGATGCAAAAGCGGAACTAATAAATTAAAGGCTGTACTTAGGCACAGTTGTGGGGGCAGAGTTCTCACTGCCGACCATCTTAGCCGAGATGTTCGATACTGAGAGGTCGTGTGAGGCGGAGAAGTGAGAGGAGCAGAAGACTCTTACTCATCTGAAAAGGGGGAAGCAAATACGAACTCTTCTAACTCACATCTTAGTTGGGACCAAAGGCGTTCATGTTTAGTCTCGCACACTACCTAAGGATAGGCCCACCCGAGGAGGTAACACTTGTGCTAGATTAGGTTATCCGTACCCTTGCGAGGCGAGCCCGCAAGGGCGCTAGCACTGATAAGTTCGCGGAAGGAATGTGGGAGCGTTCCCGCTACTCTGATGCCAAGCCACAGATGGAGAAACGAGGCGGTTTTAGTCGGTTGGACCACACCTTGAAGAAGTGTCGCACCCGACATTGTAACGTTACATATTGGCTTTAAACAATTTGTAAGCGTACATTTCCTTCCTATTCATTCTAAAATCACCATTCATTGGAGACTATGTCTCCAATGAATGGTGATTTCTAGGTACGTACTTCTGTGATATCTAGGTACTTACATACTGAATTTTCATACAACTAAAATCTGTTCAATCGTGTCCTCACGATAAAGCATATTTTTCTCGTTATAATATTACTATTCTTCATGTGTTTATTTCTACTTAAACCTGTAAAAATTTAGTTTTTCTAAACATTTTATTTATTTATTTTATGTCATTATATTTCAAACATCATTCATTGCTAAGCAACCTCTACCATTTTCATAAGGTTGTATAGTTTTTAGGTCTAATTCTCTCTGGCCGCTAATTATAAAATAAACTGTCTCTCATTTTGGATTTGAAATCCTAAGAGTTTTCTTGTAAAAGCTAGGAACTGAGAAGGGCAGACAACGTTTGGATTCCAAACGAGAAGCATCTGAAAATAGGGCTACTAAACCCTCATTGTGTACCGCTGATGAGCTGCTGCAGCCCGGTTGATGCTGTCAACTACTGATCCTGCTGTGCGCTGCTGATCCCTGCTGCAAGCCACTGAACTCTAACCGTTCAACTACTGATCCTGCTGTGCGCTGCTGATCCCTGCTGCGAGCCACTGAACTCTAACCGTCCAAGTACTGATCTTGCTGCGGGCCGCTGACCTCTCGAGCCCAGGAGCCGTTAAATCCTACCAGTCAAGAAACCCTCTCAGTTTCCGTTTTTTTTTATTTTTAAGTTACGTCTATTTTATTTTTTTTATCCCATCTTTTCATTCCATTTCCTTTTTTTTAAATATACTTGTTTCCTTAACCTTTTTTATTTCACCCTGATCCCTATACCTCCCTATAAGACTTTTATGTTCACACTAACGTGACAACATACCCCGCCGTGTCCTGTACGTCGGAATTCCCCCGCACAAAAAAGGTGCGTACTCGTATTTGTACTGTGTCTGGGTATTTTCTATGTATGATAAGTATGTATTTAAAATATATAAATATATATATATATTGTTTATGTATTTAAAAATACATATATAAGTATTATATCTGCTATCTGGCACCCATAGTACAAGCTTTGCTTAGTTTGCGGCTAGATATAGTATTGTGTCTGAAATGTCCAGCGATATTTTTTTAATTATTTGCCATAAAATAATTTTGACAGAGATTGAAAAATTAGTTTCAATTTATATTTAGAAAACTTATACTATTTTTAGGGTTCTGTACAGATATTTTTAAGTAATCTCAGTGTTAATGCCATGGTACGCTACGCTATTTTTTAATCTAGTAAGCTCAATTTAATTTGTATTGTAAGGACATATAAGTAAGAAATTGCTTATTTATAAAAATAGTAATAATTGAACCTGTAGTTCATAACATCGATAGATATTGGTTTCGTTGCAAGTGCGATCAGGAGTCTAGAGAGTCAGTGTCATACGGTAGACTATAACTACACAAAATTTCATGGATTCGGTTCACAATAAGAAACTTACTTAGAAGGAAAATGTCATCAGAGTATTTAAATGCATTCCAAGAAACACATATAAATTATAAGGACGATGTTCGCTATGCAATATTTGCTAACGTATTTCGTAAGTGTGAATTTAAATTGGATGAGTAATAATCCACTAAGCTTTGTCTTATGATTGTAATTCAACATTACCAATAACTGAATTCGGCACAATAAGTATGGTTGACTTAATGACGTCATTTACAGCGTGCTTCAGGTTCCGTACGTTAGACATCAACGCGCTGTGGCGTGTGTAGACGCGTAGTCTCGTAGCGCCCTATTCAACAAAAAATGTATATAACTTTTAAATAATTTGAGTAATAACAGCCATTTATTTACTACAAAATTTTCAAATCGGTTATATCTAATTATTAAATTATATGGTATCTATTCGTGTAACTGTTCTATATTTGAGTATTTTTATGTAAGTACTACTTAGTGATCGTCACGTAGTCGAATTTCGACCAAAATCCAATAATCCAATATTAATCTATTCTCAATTTGATCACAAGCCTTAACAATAGACGTAAGCGTACATATAAAATATGCATGCATACATGGTAATGTCTGAAATGTTTTTTTTATTGATTATTTATTGTATTATCACTAGTAGCGGTTTTACCCACGGTTTTCAAGTTGCCGCTATATCCAGTGATAAAAAGTAGTTTATATGCTATTCCAAACTATAATATACATGTTCATAAATTTCCCCAAAAACCCACTCCAATGTCATTGAGCAACAAACACCCAAACTTTGTCATTTATACATAATAATTAAAAAAAAGGTTTGAGAAGTCACATACTCCTCTGTCCACGCAATTTTCTTTAAATAGGATGCAACATTTTTGCTTCACGTATAAAATATTAAATAGATAAGTACTCGTATGTATTTACTATCATAAGTATTATATCAGCTAACCGGTTCTCTTAGTACAAGTTTTGCTTAGTTTGGTGCTACATAATTTTATATGAGAAATGTTCACCAATATTCATGTATTTAACTGATAAAAAAGCAAGCTCAGATTGTATTTGTTAAAATATACTCTACGACGTCGCATACGATTTGAGCACTTATTTTTACCAGTTGTAATAAATAATCTGTTATTTATTTCAATTAACGGTCCATTAAAGTGTTTGCAAAGTCATGTCACGATTTGGAAGCAAAAACTGAACTTTAAAAACATCTCGCATGCCCGTACATACAGACATTCAAGGACGTATTTTAGCTGTAAAGTTTAAAATAAACACAAAACACTAGCTTATAACCTTCTTCACCAGTTTATAATCTTCTCTATGATATGGAAATTTGCAGTAAAAGTCTTCTCATTCCAGAGATTAGATTGTATGTGTGAACCTGAAATATTCTGTTGAATATATTAATAAAGATATTGATTTCTTGGAGCATACTTTAGTGTACTATGTATATGTGGAGATCTTTGACGATGACTTTGACACTCTTTTTATAAGCAGCAAAAACATACATCGGGCTATGTCATGCTATACAGGGTTACTGATAATCAGCCTGTATCCATGTAAAGCATGTTCTGTATATTTAAACAAACTTGTTAAATTTCAATTCTTGTTAAAACTCAGTTCATATACCAATTATTTTTTTTAGTTTTTATTGTGCTCTAAAGAGCACAGTACTAAAGTACTGTATAGTTCTAGTCCCGTCGGCACTTCATTTATCGAGTGTTCGATGTGTTCGAGTAAGCGCATTCTTTTTTAACGAAAAGTTCGATGTTTTTAGACCGAATAAATAAACCTTTCTTATTTGTATTGAATAAAAAAGATTGAAGAGCTGTAGAACGAAATTTTACATTATTATTGTGTTTGACTCGACTTTAAAAGTATGCAGGCTGATTATTTATCAACAACCCTGTATATATGTAGAAATCATTTCTAAGAAATGTGATAAAATGTGATGTGAACTATGCTTATTTATTAACATAATTATTACGCACACCTTTACAGAGTGAAATTCAAATGCAAAAGTGTAATATAAAATTTGCTTTGTAAATCTTCTATGCATGTCTTTAAAACTATACTCTTTCTAAACAGTTGGAACGATATTGTTTAGTGATTCAAGAACGGTTTAGAGTAATACATTATGTGTTTTTTTTTTTTTGACCGGTAGTGCAAATATCTATTCAGGAAACTTTTTCTATAACAAGTATTTCCCGGACAATGTCTGGCAGGCCTGTTACATAGTAAGGTATATTAATAGTATATTATAATGTGAAGTGTAACGTGCCCATTAACTGTAATTTTATATTAAATACGAGTCAACATGTGCTAAAATGAATCGTCAACGTTATAAATAGAAAACTGTTGCAGTTTGTAATGTTTTAGGTACGCCATACAACATTTCGGAGTTTACTTTCACAACGAATGAGTTAAGGCCATAATCTAACACACTGGCTAATTATTCGATAGATAGATAACAAATGATAGAATCTTTACTTGGAAGTGCAGATGAGATCTAAATTAAAGACCCCACTGTTGTGAAATCAGACTTTGTCACCACCGGGCCACCCTGGCTGCACGACTAAAACATTTTATGTTCAGACATAAAACACGCAAAATATCAGTTCTGTAAATCATTCATCTACTTCTTTTAAATTGTAACTTATTAGGATTTTTCTAGTTAAATATAAACTTTTTATTTCAAAGACGTAGATAGATGGTACTTATCTACTATGTGTTGCTAGTAGTATATTTTTAAATATGAACTACAGAGCAGTTAAGTAAAATCAGTAGACGATTTTACCATAATTATTGTTCATAATAAAATGTACTGCACCCACAACTATACTTGGACCAGTTAGTATATCTGCGAACTAGCCGTTTGTATTATATTATTTTAATGAAATTGAAAGAAACCATAGGCTACTTTTTATTTAGAGAAAATAACCGGAATGGAGACTACACGGGAAAATCTCATGGCGCTGCTACTTTATAATAAGGGGATAATGAAAGATGATGAAATTTTTGTGTTTTGTATTTTTAAATTTAAAAAACAGACTTACATTACAAAATCACATAAAGTATTAAACAGGCCTATTAAATATTTATGTGAGTCTATATTACATACAGTAGAGTAGGTACTTAGACTAAACGGGATTGTAACCCGGTACACTCTCCTATTACAGGAAAACATATTCACAGTTCAGTTTTTTTTACGTTTTACGACGTTTCTATAACGGTTGTAGACTCTGAATACGCTATTCGTGCAATTACACTACCCAAATTATTATAAAGATGTATAATAATTTTGGTCATCAATTAGGTTTAGCGCTGTGGCGCGAGATCATGGCTCAGTTAATAGTGGCCATCGCCCGTGGGGTCATTCAACCAGGGGTAGTTGACAGGACACCTCAAACAGGTCTGTAAGTTGATCGTTTCTCCGGGAACTTCCTTGGAGGTGAGCTTGCATGAGTGTGGTACCCAGCACGAGGGGTTGCCTTCCACAGCGCACTTCTCCCTCCAGGGCTCGAAGTTCTTTGCTTCGGTGATGGTACGGGGGTTCTGAATCCATTGGATAACTTGAGTCATGGTTACGAAGTAGACATCGCTGTGGCTTTGGAGTACTTCATCAATCCAGTACAAGAAGGCTTCTAGGAATTCGGGATTGTTCTTCAACCAAGCAGCGTGGAAGTAAAGACCGAGAGGAGCACGGTTTTGGTCATAATGACGGTCGAAATTGTGGTTTAGGAAATTGTAAAACTGGTCTCCAGTCAGGATGTTTGAGCAGGAATCAACCATAGCGCAACCTGGCAGGTACTCATCATTGGTGGGATCTTCACGACGGTCGAGCTCGTTCATTACCATTTCCCAAACGGCGTGACTTCTGGTAGGGCAGCTTTGGAGATTTCCGTGGCAACGATGGGGCATTCTGAAGTACATAGTGTAGGGCCATAGAGGAGGGTTTGAGAGAGGGGCAGTGATCGTGCTGTCGTACAAGAAAGCTTGCTCTTCCATCATGGTGAACTGGTTATTGCCACCGACACGAAGATATGGGGCACGTACTCCGACTACGCTGTTGTCAGTGATGTTAGCGAACTTTTCGGTGATAACTCTCATACCCGCCATTTCCTTACCCCAGTCGTCGACTGACGCATTGCTCCAGAAACGTTCGTCGTCATTGTGCCTAAACAAGAAATAAGAATGTAACACCATAAAGAATGTAATGTTCTACAAAGATTTAGATGATTATGTCAATATAAGTTAATTCCATCGAGCTACGGTAATGCTAACAAGTTGAGATTACCAATACTATCTATTCCAAAATGTGTGGGTTTTTACATAAACTTACGTGATTGAGTGGACGGCAATCTCGTGACCTTTTCTGTGGGTCTCTTGAACAGCGGAGTAGTTGCTGTACTTGTGGGATACGAAGAAAGTGGCCTTAATGTCGCATCCGTTAGGATTTTTGCGTTTTCCGTTGAAAATTTCTTTGTATAATTCAATGTTGTTGTTGTTGATAGCGTCGTCAAAGGTGATGGTGATCATCTGAGGAACATCTCTAGCAGGCAAGTCACCAGGGATTACAGTGCCGTCTTCGGAACAGAAACAGTCGGGAAGAACGCACTGAGAAGAGTCGCACGGAGGAGCACGGTTGGGGTCATTGTCGATATCTGCAAAAAAGATTAACCTTCTAAAACGATGGTGCTACTACTTTTTTGTGACAAGTTTCAAAACTCATACTAAGATTTTGGTCTTAAATGTATGGTTATATTTAAATAACCATGTGATCGGGAAACAAGAAGTAGTAGAAAAAGGTTCAGCACAGTTGTATGTATGTATCTTGAGCGAGGCGTGTCTCGGAACCTGCATGGGTACTTTCGCTCAAACGAATCACTCACACTGGTTGGATTTCACTTTTCATTCAAATTTATTGGTTCGTTTATTTTGTAATATACTAGCGGCCCGTTTTAGTTTCGGGTAATGTCAATTATAAACAAATAATTTAAAATAAAATAAAATCGCCTATAAATTGCGCTATTAACTGTCCTATCTCTTAAGTTGGACTACATTACATATAAATTCTATTTTGACTTGGTGAAGAGTTCACTCGGAGCAAACATCATGATACTGAATATTTATATGTAGATTAACTTAATAGCGTGCCTCTTTTAAACTGTACTTAATTTTTCTTTCCATGCATACGTATTAAATTATTTGAAATTGTTGCCAATTTTGTATATTTTTGTAATAGACGTACATTAACAGAAACAAGTATTACAGTTGCATCCAGTCCAGGGTCTTCGCCACTGGTGAATGGAATTTTGTATCCTTGTCATGTTCACAATTACAATTCAAAGTGTCTTCGAGCTATACGACGACGTGGGGAATTGTTCTGTATATGTTGAATGTGAAGTTGCTTCATGCATACTGACTAGCTATCTAAGACGGGGTCAGCGGCCAACAGTTCGAAAACAATTTTCTCTTTAATAGTTTAATGTATATACAGGTACATTGATATGACTTTCAAATACAACTGAAATTATTATTGGCTGCGTAAAAACACGTATTGCGCTCATTGGAGCGTTACGAAAACATATTGAAATCTTTTATTGGGCTAACTGATTGACCATTCAGTAGGTAGGTGAGTCATTTGTCACGCTTCATGAATCGCTGTTTGGTTCTAGTATTAGTAAACTTAAAGTTCAGCAATCAGCGGCACTACAAGTGACATCCTGGCACTTGTAGTTGCTAGTTAACGAGCAAAAGCTACTTACCACAAGAGTTTTCGTCAGAACCGTCGGCACAGTCTTTCTCACTGTTACAGAAGAGACCTCTTTCGATACAGGTAGAGTCTCCGCAAGCTAGGAATCCATCTTGGCAGAGAGGTTCTTCAGTGTAAAGAAGCGGCTTCACTTTGCGTTCTTTGTTCTTAAGCTTGCAGTTTTTGACTGCATCCTTCCAGTCACATGTCTGTTTCTCTATGTCGAAGAACAAACCAGCTGGACACCGAATGGCTTGGATACCCTGTTATGAAACATATGCAATTATGTTACTACCAAACTATACCAACTTGCGAAACTATAGTCTTATCTAACCAAATTGTGTTATGACTTATAGCAATAAAACAAAACTAGTATAGCGAAATCTGGAACTAGTTTGAGATCAGTATCTGAATATTTAGAAGCGATCAGTAATCTGTCTTATACGTTATATGAGTGATTTAGCTGTAAATAATTATTTTCTGCGGCGTTCAAATCCGTAATATTCAGTTTTCCATCTTAGATATTAATGTCCTATTTTACATTTAGGATTTCATACCGTTATTTTGTGTAGCGTCGCCTGAATACGTTATTAGTATTAGCCCGATAGAAAATGCATGAATCATTTCCACCAAGAGTACCAAGAATTTTAATCTATATAATAAGTTCCTGGTTACCGTTGGACTTGAATACATTCTAGTCATTGAATTTATGTAAATTGACGTTCGTAGCTTTATATCCAATATACTGAAGCTAAACCAATCCCTACCCAGTTAGCACTTAAACAGACAAATATTTTTACTCGGTCATACATCTAAGACTATAAAGAGCAAAATAAATTAAAAAAACAGATGATCTTCTCTACTAGGAATGATTGGTGAAAAGATTGTGTCCGTAATAGATGGAAGAAAGTAATCCTATGGGAAAAGCACTATCTTTATATAAGTTTGTGTTCATTACGAATTCATATTAACAAGCCAACCTATATGGTACACAGTATTTTTACCGATAAGGTCATGTGTATCAGAGAGAGAATGCAATGAGTAGTTATGTACGGTATGCAGTATGCAGACACTACTCACCGAGGCGGTGCACTGGATGACGTCACGGCAGTTGTCGCCATCACCGGCCACCAGGCGGAACCATTCGCCAGCGTCCTTGTCCTTGCATAGCTCTAGCTCCAGGCTGTCGTCTTTCTTTACCGCGTCGTCAGCTTGTCGACGCCATCGGCTCAAATTGGCGTCCGCTGTGACAAACCACATAAATTGTTAAACCTACTGCATAAACTAGGTTTTGGCATTATACAATTTTAATATTAAAAGGGAGGAGGATAGAAAATCTCATCTAGAACAGTGATGTTTTTATCTCAGCCGGTTACTTGATTAGTTCAAACGTTTTGTAAAGTAGTTTTACAATCTAGCTGCACAGAGCTGTCTAGATATTTACAGTTTTTACACGCTATAATCAAATGTCAGCTAGAAGCGTGCGAGTATCGAAATGCCAAAGGTCGGGTGAGTGCCGAGTGCTCGTGACATTTGACTCACTTCAAAATGTCAGCGCTTGGGCAAGCGACAAGGACGACTCTTTCTATGTCTTCTATCTATACCGAACGTACATTATGCATGGCATTTGATTTGTTCGCCGATTAGGGTGACGAAATTATTATAATTCAAAAAGGTTATATAAAAGTTGTTTTCCTTGAATCGTCATTATGTTTCAGGAAATTAAACAATAGACAAGTCAATTAATGGGTTTGGGATATCAAACCAAATTTGAATGATTTTGTACATTTTATTTTTAAAATGTTTTCCAAAATGTTTTAATAAAATGACAAAATCATGTAAAATCTATGTACTTACTAGGTTTGACGGTAATATTTTAATAAACAAATTTAATTGAGATGTAATATTCCAACTTGAAGTGTCGGTGACGACAGAATCCTGTCGTTTTTGCTAATTAGCATATTTTCTCGCTTGCGCTTAAGTAATATTTACTCATAGGCAATAAGAAGTAAGTACTATGATCTAGTAACTGGAATGTGTGCTTGTGAATCAGTTCAGAGTACACGTACGTAACACAAGGAAACCGACCTCTATTATCTAACTATGTATGTGTTGTTACGAATGT
The DNA here is from genome assembly GCA_017562165.1 of Ectropis grisescens. Lineage (NCBI taxonomy): Eukaryota > Metazoa > Arthropoda > Insecta > Lepidoptera > Geometridae > Ectropis > Ectropis grisescens. The sequence goes on along the minus strand of CM029770.1, from coordinate 14,064,716 downwards.
AATAACGGATGTGAGAAGGCATTTTTTTACTTATAGTCGATGTTATTTTACAAATGTATTCAAAAATAAAACTGTATACTAAAAACATCATCACCATGCACACCCAATAGGATTGATTTATATGTACTTAGCCAGCTTTAATAAATAAATTATCTTTTATTCAATGACAGAACATTTTTTTAACTTAGTTCTATCATAGACGTAGGTACATCTTACGTCCTTGATAGAACTAAGTTAAAAAAGTGTTTGTATATTTTAAGGTTTAATACCTAGAGTAATAATAAACCTTAGTGATATATCTGGTTAGTTCTCTGCATTTTGTACGTTTTATTTCAAACCTTAAATTTACGTGTTGAAAATCTCATTATCGTTTAATTAAAATTAATTTAAATCTTTAAAGGAATTCGGTGATGAAAATACTCGAATGCTTACAACAGGGTTAAGTCAGCACTAGAAATCTTGAACAATTGAACTAGGTTAGGCATTAACAAGTACGCAATCACAAACTCGATTCATACTCGTCGGCATCCTTCTTGCCTCTACATGTACCATGAAATATGCTTATACTATTTTTCATTTTCACTATTATTCAACTAAAGCTTTGAGCTTTGAATAATTGATCCATATTTGTAGTTAATGATAATATTTAGGTTCAACTTCATAATATTTAGGTTCAAGGTTTTCATTAACTGTATTTAATGTATACAAAAAAATTGTAAATTTGATAAAATTTATTTGTAATAATAAAAATATCAGTAAAATAAATAAAACTCAACTCTTCTGAATATATCGGAAGTCAAAATGAAAGAAAACATTTTTAAATGCTCCAGCTGAACGAGCAAATATCGCGTCGAAGTCTTTTACTGGGCGGGTTAGCGAACATTGATTATTCTTATTTATGGTCTCATGGTCTCATTAAGTAAGAAGGTTGATGAAATTGGTTCTAGTTACTTTTTAATATAGTTATAATTTAAAAAAAGAGAATGATAAACCAAAACAAAATTTTAGGAGTAGCAAGCAACTCAGAACCATTGTTATGTGCGTTACCAAATGTAATCTTAAAAACGTAATTCACAGTATCAAGAAAAATATTATTAAATAATAAACTAAAATCGATAAATATTTTTAGGTACATATATGTATGTGATATGTATATGTGCACCGATGTTGAATGAATTCAGTCCAAATTCACAGGATACTCTGAAGTAAAGGTTATTAGGAAGTGTATCACACTAATATTATAAAATGTAAATTTTGTGCATTTGTAAGTATGTATGTTTGTGTCAACGTATATGTGTGACAGTGACATTTTTTATTGAAATTAAATACATATTAAGTACGTACCCTGGATACACATAGGCTGCTTTTCATCCCGTTAAGTTAAGGGTTTCGTGTGATAATTAATGTCAGGGCATGTGCCTGATGGTAACATCAGGCACTCATCTCGTCACTCTTTATTAAAAAAAAAGTATTTATTATTATATTCGGATTGGAGAAACTAAATCACCTACTCTGAAAAACTGTAAAAACGTGTTACACCGCGAGGTCCAGCGAGTTAGATAATAATAATTTATTTTATTCTGATTTATTTAGTAATATACATTTTGAAGTTATTTTTATATAAATATATTTTTATATTTTCGTTTTATTATTCGTTATTTTGTATATTTAAAAGCCAAAACAATGAAAATGACAAAAACCTACACACCTAATAAAACTAACTTATACTTATAACCCAGTACGTTGAAATTATACATAAATCGATAAATGTCTAGAGATAATCCAGATGTTCAAGCTCACGACCAATCGATTGTGAAGATACATTTCAATCCGATTTGACCAGTTCTGCTGTAGATGATTGTGTAATTACAGTTTACATATACATTAGCTTTGAAATAGAAACATCTGCTTAGTGATTAGACGCAACATGTTGAAATGTTTTGGTTACCAACTGGAAAATAATGTAAGTGAAAGTTTGCGGTTATCTATCGGTTTTGTAACCGTTTAAGAGGCGTCGACTTCTGCATATTTTGTAAAATATGTAGGTACCAAATGGAAATCTTTTTATGCAAAATATAATAACAAATCGGTTGCGCCTTTGTTCTTTCTATTTTTCTTCCTACGTTTGAACTCGTCTCATAATTACCCTAACAGAAGTTTAGCCTTGACCTAAAACTGCCTCGTTATTGTTACACAAGCATTAAGTAATTCGTTTTTTGTTATTAAATAGCAACTTAAAATGAATGAAAGTATTTTTAAAGACAAGAGACTTTAAACTTCAAATATAAAACATGCGTACCTGTTGTAAGATGAGTACGGAAATTCCACGGTCGGTGAAACAGTTTGCGTAGAAGAATATTTGATAAGAACATTTGATGGTCAACGGGAACAGCTAGGTATGTCGGTGCGGCCGTCGACCGTGCGTCGCTCGACGTACCGACCTTATGAATATTTAGCACAACAAACTACTTTCCATCAACAGAGGCACTCCTTTAAGAGTTTGTATTTTATGATAACACTAGAGTATCGTACTTGCACACGGAAGTAGCCGCAACTCACCTTGGAAATGTTATTTTGCCATTAATCGAACTTGTATGGCCTTAACTTTGAATAAGGACGGACTTTCTGTTTACGCTTTTAAGTTACCGTTTAATACTGTACATTTTTGTATCCATATTAAGACCTGACGATCTCATTACGTTTTACTTCCTCTTTGTTATGAATCGCTTGTAATTATCATAGAACTATTATTATTTAATTTATAACGTATCAAATGTAAGTTTTGTGAGATTGAATTTGATAAGAATGAAGTTATTCTTAAAAAAAATGTATTTGTAAATAGAACATGCCAATGAGTGTTAAATAAATATGTAAATTTTTTAGTGCATATTAAATCGTATCAAATATATTGACATACTACCCTTATTACATAAATAAAAGAAAACAAGATTGAACACATGCATGCAATCGTTGCAAAGATTGCAAAACTATCAGCAATATTGCGTGCATAACGCAAGTCGTGGTTCACTCTTGAACATTGTTGATAAGTGTGTCTCTATACTAATTATTTATCCCCGTAACAATTTTAGTTATGAATGGCACAATCATTGATTTTGGCTATTTTAAATAAGGTATTTACTTTCTGTGAGTTTACATCCTTAAAAATAACGGCTAGTACAATAATGAAAGCAATAAAACCATGAGTATAAATTTGACTTGCTTAACAATGTTTTAGGGAATAAGTGTCTTAGACATAATATGCATAGCATAATATGAATTGGCTGAGTAAAATAATATTAGTAAATAAATGCTAAAAATTACGTTCACATTACAAGTACAAAAAATTTACTAATACCTATTATAAGACACGGAAAACAAACACGCAAATTGGCGTGAAGCTTCCACGGGGTTCTGAATTACGATTTGGTTGAATGATTGATTTACGTTTATTATGTTTAATGGGTTTAATTATATAACTAATGGCAACTTGTTATTTATATGCAATACAAGTAAAAATTATGTAAATTTTAAAATCAATACCTAAGAGACATTTGTAACAGAACATAACAAACATTTAACGAAGAATAATCAAATTATAATTGTTAAAAAGGATTATTTGTAGTGTGTTCACGGAACACGTTTTTTAAGGGAAGAGTGGGTATTTTTGGCAATTAATTATGCAAATTTTCTAGCTGATACTTTACATATCTAATTATTAAAAATTTCAAGGTCATTCATCGAATGATGATATCGTGTCGGTCAAAAATGTTCTTAAATAATTATTACGACATTACCATTATTCTTGTCTGGTTCTAGAAGAAGTAAGGTCAAGGATATCATTAAAATTCTAAGAATTAATACGAAAATAACATTAGCCTTTTAACCTTTGAAAAATATATAAACCCGTTACCGAAATTTCATAATTTAATTAATGTTTAAATAATAGATACTTGTTTTCATAATTTTGATAACTATGATTTTTTATAATAATTTAAACAAATGAAAAGATTTAAATTGATCTGTAAAAATAATAATGTAGTTGTCATTAGATAAGTCTGTCAAATCTGATCTAGTAATGTTGTACGTACGTACAGTTCAGTTACTACAACAGTTCACACATATGTTTGTATAAAGCAATTAGTTGATAACGAGAAAAAAATGATATTGAGAGTAATATGACTACCCCCAATTGACAGACGGCGCCGGCGCCGCTACAGTCGTTGGCATGATGTCGCAGCGGCGGCAGTGCGACGCATACTCTAAGGTGGCTACGGCTAGTGACGTCACATGCGCAGGCAGCGCAACACCGAACGAATGTGAAAGTTCTCTGCAGCCTCAGTCCACAACCGCAGCAGGTGCTAACCAGTTGTATCACGAAAGCTGTATTACAAAAGCCGTGAACATTAAATTATCAAGGCCTTTATTTCACTTTTTATGTTATCAATAATAGCAGGATGATTTCAACTTTCGAACGATATGTCACCATGCACCTTCCGTTGACTTTAAATTTACATCACACTATTAGGATGTACAATGATCATATAGATATAAGAATGTATTTAATATCAACTTCATAACACAATATCACAAACACATAGTTCGATAGTTAATCCTATAAAGCGGCAAGTATCCTTGAGAGGTTCGAGTGGATGCATGTTCATGTCCTTTGGTCTCCGGTTGCGAGGCATTCTGGGGCGGCTGCATTCATTCGTAAACGGTCACAGACACGGTCTATCTCGCGACGGAACTCGGATCAACTTCACTGTACACTGTATGCGACACTGTTGCATTGCTGCAATTGCAATCACTGAATAATTGGCGGATGAGTGGATGTGACGTCGCGTGACCCGTGACGTTGCGAGATGGACGGCGCCTGGAGGCGTAATATAAAGGTTAGGACTCACCGCAGGCGAACAAGAGACACGCGGCCAGAGTAGCGACACGGGCGTAGCGCGCCATGACGGGATCACAACAGGTCGTTGCGCGGCCGTCGAGCGGTTAAATAGTGGCCTCAATCTGCGCCCCGCCCGCCCCGCTCACACTGCGCGCACCTCTGCCGACACCCTCCGCTCATCAGCCGTGAATCACCTGCAGCAGCTCCTCCACGACCAGCCCCGGGTCCGACCCCACTCCAGTCCTGGCATCGACCAGCCTGCCTAATCTTATTTCACTCTCAGTCTTCCACTCAACGCTGATTTTATGGTCTAATATCATGAACATGTTATAAAAAAAAATAACTTTGGTTAACAGCTGTTATTATTTGAACGAAGCTCCTTACAGCAGGCTTGGAGATAAAGACTTTGCTGACCGAACTGAAAAAAGTGATATTAAAACCGTAAGCAAAATATATAACGGAAGTGACGTAAAAAATCCCGTGACCAGAGTTGCCAACTTTGTTTTTCAGATAATCGGATCATAAATAATAATATTAAGCATTTTGAAGGAACTTTCTTATTACCTGGTGTCCCATGACATCAGAGTTTTTGTTGTTTATTTATATACCGACGTTTTCAGAAAAAATATATAATAAATAAATAAATAAATATTGGTGGACATTTCACACACAACGCCATCTGACCCCAAACTAAGCAAAGCTTGTAATATGGAAGCCAGATAGCTGATATAATACTTACATATTTTTTAAATACATACTTATTATACATAGCAAACACCCAGGCACAGTACAAATATTTGAATTCATCACACAAACATTTGCACTGGGTGGGGATCGAACCCACGACCCACGGCTTCGCAGGCAGACTTACTACCAACTAAGCCACCAGGCCAGCCAGCCACAATAGCAGAGTAGTATTTACTTATTGATTTTTTTAAATACTATACTAAATTACTTTACTTTTCGTAGGAATTGTATGATACTCAAAAATGTGCTCCTTTTTCTTTGGACTTTTTTAGATACCTATCACCTATCACCTGAATGTACAAAAATCTTTTAGCTTTTGAGAGCCCTATTCCCCAATTCATACAAATGGGTCAAAATATATAAAGCTGCGTATATCAGTGTCAGTTGTTGCTTGTGTACTAATCTCATAAACTACCTGTTGTATTAAAAAAAATGTACCACTATGTCCTTTGTTCATTACTTTGACTTTGCAGCCCACTTCATGTTCCCACTTCTGGGAATAATGGCTTTCTCTCATAATGAGAGAGTCCAAGCCTCTCACAAGATAACCACTGTGGCTAAGTGCCGGTTGTCAGATGACACGTGTCCTGACAGATTTTAAAATTAAACAGTAACATTAACAGTAGGAAACAAACAACAATACATACCAATAACTGTCGATCCGGAGCCCCTGGTTGGAATCCCACGCATATTACTGCGAAAAGACAGCACTATCTTTTTGAAGTAATATGCGTAATGCCGCTAACTTAAAAACGGCGAAGGAAAACATAGTGAAGAAACCAGACTATTCCAATAATCTGTCGAGGCGTGCGTTATACAACAACCCGTACTAGGCCAGCGTGGTGCATTATGACCAGGACTCTCTGTGTGAGAAAAGGCCCCGAGTTCCAGCAGTGGGAATATTTAGTGGGCTGCTTATGGTAAATGTTAATTAGGTACTTTCCATTGCTTTAGATACTGGTGTCGGGTTTAATTTACTGAAGATGCGTCTTCACCTAAAACATCACAAATGCAAAAACACGTCCACATTCGAACCATATACGGCATGGATACAAATAACAAATACCACCGCATTTTGAATTTAACCGATAATGTTACTAATATTATGAATGTGAAAATTTGGCTGTTTTTATGTTTGTTGCTCAATCACGGCGGAAATACTGAACGGATCGAGTTGAAATTTGGAAAACAGTTCCAATATAGGCTGAAATAGCACAGGCTTCTTTTTATCCCGGGAAAATGACGAGAACGGGAACTACGCAACGTAAAACAGCGAGGGTTTGCTAGTTATTAGTTAAATAAAACTTCTTGAGATTAGTGTAATGTGTTTAAATACTTAATGGGTTCTGTTTAGAAGTGGGAGAAGTTGAAGTAATCTGATTGTGATCATCTAATTCATCATTGTAGTGGTAGGACTCTTGACAGAGTCCACCTGGGGAAGTACCAGTACCACACCTTTGTCATTTATTCTTCCGCCAAGCAGTAATGTGCAAACATTACTGTGTTCCGGTTTGTAGGGCAATGTTTTCAGAGAAATTACAGGGTTTAGATATAATATCTAAGAACTCTGGGTGACGACCGCAGTGCAGTGCTAGGTAATTATTTGGACTCTTCATGTTCATTGGAACATGAAGAGACACTCGGCTATTGAGCCGAGTGTCACTCTGCTGTTATGTAGCAGGCATGTTGCTTACTATAAGGCACATGGCATGTTTGTATCGTCACTCCATATTATTAAAAAAAAAAACTCCCATTTCAATAGTCCAGTCCATTTCAATTTCCAAATCAAATATATATGTTCGGGATTTACTTATTTTTTATGGGAATATTAAATTAATAGCGGTCCATCACGGCTTCACCCTTGGTACATAATATTATGGCTTATACCACGCAAGGATCACGTACTTATCCAACATTTTTGAATTCGGTCGAGTAGTTCCTCAGATTGGGACGTTTTGAAACCATTTACGGCAAATCTTTCGCGTTCCAGGTAGTCATACTATGGGATGCCTGTATGCTTACATAATATCTTAAGTCACATTGTACCCTAACCCCGTCATTTCTATTCTTGTTTCTCCCCATCCTTCGGTTGCCTGGAAGAGATCACTTTTAGCAATATGGTCGCCATTTGTTTCACTAGCTTTAAGAATATGTAATTTTGTACATTGCTTTTTGTATTGTGGACAATAAAGAGTATCTATCTAATATCTATCGCTATATAAGCGCATTCAAACGGAAAACCTCTTCAGCGTTATAAAACCATACCATACCATTTAGAGTAAAATTACTGCAATGCGGAGTTAGAGGATTTCTATGCTATTTGATAAATTAGAAACCACAAAAAAAATATATTAAAAAAAATCCAGGAAAAGTCTCTCAGATATTGCTTTATTTAGTAAAATTATAGCCAAGACAATTTCAACTTACGCGTTGTTGAGTTAAAACATGTATAAAATTATCAATAGTCACAAATCACAGGAAAGTCCATTGATTTTCAATAAAATAAGTGTATATAGTAGGTAGGTAAGTACACTAGAGAGAGAAAATTAATAAAAATCTATACATTTGTACCTAAATACGTATTACAGAGATAATATCACCACTGAAATCCCTACTGTATAAATTAAATAAGACTTAGATTTTTAATCCAATTGATTGCAACTACTATTAATTTATCCTAAGATGAAAGCTACATACATAAGTATTGTCCTATTATAGATAGGTACTCTCTCACTAACATAAAAATACATTTGGTACTTAGACTAAGAAGAATTCTAGGCAACTTATATAAGCACAGTTCCTAGTGAGTTCTACTCGTACATTTAACTACGTTATTACATTTAATTATTTATTTTACATGACATTCATTTTAATGCGATTAATACGTAATATGACACTCATTATTATAAATACTGATAGAAGAACTCTGAACTAATTAGGTACTATTTTAATCATTTTAAGGCTTTAACTCGGCGACTAATTTGAAAAATAGTCCAGCTGGACTGTAAAAAATGTACCATTTCATGTTTATGGAAATGAAATGACACGAAACACGTTGCTTACAATATAACATTAATAATGTTAAGTAATGGTGGGAATGAATATAGTAGGTGATTGCTGTCAAGCCGTATCTCACGCTAAAGACATAATGAGTGGAAACCTAGTAAGAAAAATTAAATTAAAACTTCACACTTAATTTTAGAGTCCGACGAACTTCATTTTATTTACGATTGGCCGCCAAGTTGCCTTAAAATGTAACATTTACAATACAGTTCTTATAAAGATTCAATCACTCGTTATTAAGTGACATTGATTGTAATCGACGAATCTACAGACAAATCTAACAACCGATATCACATTATAGTTATTCAAAGACACAGAGATTCCATGATGAAGCAACGAAGCAACTATTTACCCGTAAAGAACATCGTTATGTAACTGCATAAATGGCATCTACCAGTGCCTGCATTGTGCGATTGTGCATCTTATTACCTGACGTCTCATATACCGCGATGTACTCTAGCATATTTTTCAGGTTTGTAGTAAGTATAATATATGTATCAGATTTACGAACAATAATATTGAATTTTGAATAAAGCCGCGTAACTCATCCAATATCAGATCACATAAAAAGTACGGCATTACATATAACAGGATTTTTTATCGCACTCATTATGTTTTTTCTTTTTCGTTTAAATTCTAATAATTTCAAAATTTCTGTTCATAGTTATGGTATTATTTATGAGTACATTTATAACATGTGTTTTATGATGTTGTTGGAGTTTATAGGGGTGCTTTGTGCTACTGTAATGTGAGCTATATGTACTCATACGCACTGACTTTCTCTCATTATTTTTAGTTTCGTAAGGTGCCTATTATAACCATCACTAATCAAAATACCTTTATAAAAATTCTCATTCATTCTTATCAGATCCACAATAAACAAACTGAAAATTGCATAGAAAAGTTATAGCCTATTTTTATTTGGGCTAGTAAAACATCATTTACTCGCATATAAGAGAGGATACTGTTAATTAGTAAGTTTTGTACATTTAAAACTCGGTGATAGCACAGTATTAAGATGGGATGTATGCATTTATTAGCTATAAATTACCTAAAACTTTACAATACCTTCTTACTACTCGCCTAATCCATCAATCTAACAAACAAATTTTTACGTAGATATAAAAATGTATTTTATTTACTGTGCACATAAGCATGTGCACTGAGGTTTTGCTACACTAATAGATACCTAGTGGTAAGTTGGTGGTAACGTTTAGCCTAAACGTTAAAAGATAAGTACGTTTACACTTCTTAGATGGTGAACTTTGGTGATTTTGTAGATTTCATTGCCGTTATGAAATAGTACAATTTAACTGACTGTAACATTATAGGTACTACTTTCATAGTGCGTGGTTTATTGAATTCGTGGCGTTATATAAATGATGGTTAACCTACCCTGGCGCTATATGATTTAGCTGTAGTCATAAATAGAGAGAGACAGTCATACAAATAGCCTCGATGTTACGTTTATTTTATAGTCAGTAGGTAGAGCTTTTGTATCGTCTTCTATTAAACTTTATTATTCAATCAATCGACCTTCGCGTTAGTAGGCAGTCGTAGGTAGTAAAACAATAGTACAATTTCATTAGTCATAGTTTTAAATATATTACTTTAATCTCACTCATCTCTACAAAGGTTAAAAACAACGTTCAGGTACAACTTATAAGAAATCAGGCAGTTTAGAAATAATTTTAAGCGTGAAGCTCAGTCTCTATCGCTACATTCAGAAGTTTAAGTGTCAAGGTAATCTACAACCATTGACTACAGGCTGGCCACTACACCTAAGGAGACGTATCCGTATTACGTGATCCGATGATATGAAGAACCCAAACACTACGTGTGGTCACGTGAGCCTAAGGTTTTTAAAGTTTAATATTTATTTTTTAAATTAAATAATTATTTTTATAAATTAAAAATATGGTGTGCAGTGTTTAGCTCTTTTTAAGCTCACAAATAACAATATCGACCCACATTTATCGGGACATCAGCTAATTTAAAATCATTTGCAGTGCATTATTCAAAAAAAAAAAATGTAATGTTCTAGAAGTAAAGGTCATGCAGGTCTAGGAATAAAGCATTCCAAAATTGTAAAAAATTAGCTAAGTAGTATCGATAATTTCCTTAGGTGGTCTATCTTAAGGTTTATGCTATTTTATGCAGGAACGTACAAGAGAGTAGAAATACACCATCAAAACATCTGCCCAAATGAGGCCTAAATATCTATTCCGTACAACTTTAAGGATGATAAATGTTTTATGGTAGGAGAGGTTTATCAGGTCCTGTGTCGTCCAGTCTGTCTACAGAAGGCACTCCATTGGCGAGAAGCGCATCTGCAGCCGTCGCCTCCGTCGTCGGCACCTCTTGATAACTCTCCGTCGTGTGACTCTGTTAAATGACAACGGACATCTAAATATTTAAAGGATTGTGCCTAAATGATTCACAGACAACCTACAAGCAATCTGTAGGACAACATTTTCACGACAGTTATGTATTTTTACATAAAGTGAGAAAAGTGGTAAGTGATATTAAAACGTAAATATTTTTTAGCCAAGTTTATGCATAAATAATTCCAGTGTAAGATGCATAAGCAGCCCCATTTATGTTACTAGGTACTGCTAGGGCTCGGGGTTTTCTATCAAAAGTAGAGAAACAAGGGCATAATCCACCATGCTGGCCAAGTGCGAGTAGGCAAATAAAACGTGTCACTTGCCTGCCAGTGGTGATAACAAAATCGTAAAAAAGTTAGTCATAGGGACTGCCGATAGAAGTGAAAACTAAAAACTCAGAATTAGATAGCTCAATTTGGAAACTACGCGTGGGAAACCGGAGGGCGTGGCCATGAACATGCCCATTCAGATCATTCGAGTTTACCCGTAAGTTTCTTCAGCTCAATTCACAGCCCACGGAAAATCTGTATGTAGTGCGCCAAAAGAAGTTTTCACTTCAATAAATTTATACGGGTGGCGTAACAATGAGCACAGGGTACAGTTAGTATTCATATTAAAGTATACAATACACGTATGTCAAGATGGATACATTGATAGGGTCTCTTAAGCTGAGTATACTGTAAACACTAACTATTGGCTTTTTGTGATATTAGAGCTGTGAAATATAAATAATTCATGATATAATAATATGCCTCATTTTCAGCTTATAACCCTTACAAAATAAATTAATATTGTAAACAGTTTTAGATCCTAGTAATTACCAAAGTAAAAAAATATTTAAATATCACGATGAACATTATGAGTAAAACGTATTTCATTGTTTTGAGATTAAAAATGTATATTATACTAGCTGTACCCTACTTAGTCTGTGGCTGTGCCCTGCCACGCTTCGCTGTGGCACATATGTGACTGATGCAAAAATTAGATAAAAACAATCCTTGATGCGGGTTATATATCATTCTAAAATTTCAGCTCGATCGGTGCAGAACTTTTTGAGTTTTTGAAGCGTACACAAACTAACATAACATTTATATATATAGAGATTTTAATTTTATTATCTGAGTATATTTTACCTTATCCACGACATACAATAAAAATAACATTTGTATAAAAATAAAAATATAAGATCCATTATTATTTCTTCTTTGTTGAACAGCAAATGACATTCAAGCAGTCTGCGAGGCCATGCCCAACAAAGGGACGTGGGCTTGTCCTAGTAGACTGTTTGAATATCAATGCTCAATAAACTTTCTTCTTCTTCTGTTGTAAGTCTTCGTTCCGTAAGTTGGAGTTTTTTTCCTGAAAAATGCTCGTTGCCTTACGTAAAATACTCCATACAAATTTAGAATAACTTAGACACAATGAACAAACCACACCTATACTAATGTATCGTGTATTTTAAATCAAAATTCTCTTTTTTTTTTGAGAATTTAAAAACAAATACAGTATTACAATTCTCAGCAATAAATGAGATTTGTGCAAACAAGAATTATAAATTAAGTGATTATACGTCTGATAATATTTCTTGTATGGAAAATCTGACTGAGTCGTTTGTTTCAAAATATAGAGATTTAATTATTTTGATTTATCTGAACCCGCGATAAGAAAATTATATGACGTACTGTGTTGTCCAATGGTTGTACCCACCGACGTACCATAGCCTGCAGGCGTTCCTATTTGTGGTTCAATCAGATGCAAGATTTTTTCAAATATGTACTGCTGTCAGTTTCCATGATATGTGCGTTCAAAGTTACCACCGTATTGCAATTTAAATGTAAAAACAAATTGTACTGTTTTCAACGTTTGTCACGTATTAATGATTTAGTAACAATTATGCTTCAGTCATTTATGTCTTGGAATTCGGTGATATTTATTTTCGTTATTAGAAGTGGCAATCTACGTCATGAATTTCCTAATTTAATGTTAAACACAAGATTTATTGATTGCGTATTAGTTGTGAGAGTTATGATATAGGTATAACTTATGGGTTGTGTATGCAAATTAATGAACCCATATATTCTTATAATTACGAAGCTGACATTGACTTCCTTAAAAACTTTCTTTTTAATAATTCATTCCGTCTATCTTTTATTTGAAAGTTTGAAGTAAATTTGCTTTTGGACGTTATTTATGATTACAAGAGGTGACAAGAATAGAGAAATTATAAAGTACTAGCATTTGCCTGCGACTTCTGCGTACAATTAAAAAAGGATTTCGGGATAAGAAGTGGCATTTATTCTATCCTCTACTGTAATCGGAGTTCCAAATTCCAGAGTTTTGATTTTATATGCTTGAAATTCAGATATTCAAACATAAACATTTTCAGATTAATAGAACATTTGTAGATTTATTTGGGGCTTGCTCCACTCTGCTAATATTATAAATGTCAAAGTTTGGATATTTGTTGCTCAATCTCGTCGGAACGGGTTTCTGGATGGCGATCGACTGAAACTCGGAACACAGATTGCAGTCTGGAATAGCACATAATCAATTCATTTTTTTAATTAACCACTTAGCAGTTTTAGCGCCTACGGTAGCGTTGGTGGACTAACTGGGACACTGACAGTGAAAATGGTCCGTAAGCTCAAAGTCGCTCAGCGAGCGATGGAAAGGGCTATGCTTGTAATTTCTCGGAAAGATTGTACTCGTAATGAGGTAAGTAGTAGTTAGTGGTGATGATTAAGCACCAGCCCTAAAGGCATGACGTCATCGTCACCGAGTTTGAATTGAAGTTGTGTATGAACAGGTAGTCTCAAGGTACCTATGTCATAAAATACGACCACTTTCTTTCTCTTTTCATATGTAGGTACATGCGGTGTTCGGCTTCAGATGATGCAGTATATTTCTAAAAGTAAATTGAAAGTGATATCACAGCAGTTCGATGTAGTTTCTGTAGGTTTATATCCACCTACTAATCCTGTGACTGTGTGATTTTCACAAGAAGTAGCACGCTATAACTTGTAACGTCAACCCTATAGGTACGTAGTACGTGCTGCACAAAGTAGGTAGTACAAAGCGCGAAAAGTGAGCGCACTTCCAAAATGTAATAACTGTACCTACTTACTTCCAATGGAAAGGATAAACAATATTAATGTCGATCCCATAGTAGAAGATTTTCTAAATTATGAGTTATACACAACCCTTTTGGGTTACCACTAGCGTTCTGCCCAACTCTGTATTTATTTGAATGTATATTAACTCTTTTTATTGGTATGTTTTATTTGCAAAGCATCTAAATCGACCCTAACCTCTGAAGGCTACATTTTTAGATCAAGTGCAACTCGTCTGTTATGGCCACGTTATAGATCGATTAGCATGCTCTTTTGGTCGACGACTGGTAGTGAAAGATAATCGCTATACGTAAGTATAGATACTTGGGTAGCTCATGCCCTGTCACAAGCCACATGAGTTAACAGACACAGAAAACTTGGGCTCATATATCGCTAAAAATTAAAAAAAAAAAAAAAAAATTTTGGTTGTGTCTCATACTTAGAACTGAAACTGATATTGATATTGATTGATGATATTGAGGTTTCTAACATGTTTTTTCTTAACTTAATAGTTTGCGCGAGAGACTCTTCCAAAGTGGTAAAATGTGTATAGACAAAAATAAAAAAAAGTGTTTGATGCACATTACCATGTAAACTATCAATGAAAATTGGTTTGAATGAGATCTAGTAAGTCGTTTTATTTTGATACGTCATAAATTGACTATTGTTAAAACACTGACAACGAACTACAAGAACTTTTACATTATGTTATACTTAAGGCCAGGTAATTCTGTCAAAGTAGGCATTTAACGCTGTCTTGTTCTCGCGACCGTCACCGACCGCGGAATCGGTGCCACAGTGCAGAAATAACATTAAAATATTGGACTATGTAATTTAAACTCATTTTTTGTTCAAGATTTGTTTATGTTTGTTTGTTTATGATTAGAGTTTTGTTGCTATATAAACGAAGAAATATTAAATTTATCTATACTCGGTAGGTATACAAAACTCAACCTTTTCTTTTTTGGTCACACAATAAGTTGAGAACGGCTTTTCCAATTTCATGCATCTTTTTAAAATATTTCCCAATAATTCATAAGTTCCAAACATTTTTTTTCTATGAGGTAAAAAAGATCACTTACTGAGCATAAAATTACAAAATGCTCACAGATCCAGGTAGAGCTTCAAACGCTAATTGAAAAAAAAAAACTGTTTTAGCCGATATTTTGGAAACTATATATTTTGACAATAATTGTCGAAAATAAAATTTTGCATCTTTTGTTGCTAGTTAACTTTTTTTGTAAAACTTACTGTTTACGATTTATAACCCATTTAATGATACGGTTGCGATGATGCCGATAATAGTGGATGAAAATGATGTGGTCTACGACGGAACTTGCTTCTCTAATAGAAACAAACACAGTGTACCTCGTAACCCCAAGGTTCGCACCTTCGACAAAAACCCACTCTGGCAATGCGTTTCACAGCTTAGTTGTTCTTATTACAAAACTGGAGACCAAACTCTTCGTTCAACTCTTCAATCATGATGATGAACGGTGCTTTTTATTCGAGCAACGAGCAATATGATAGAATAACTTTAATTTAAAAACCCCGACTACAAAAAAAACTACACGTAAAAAAATATTACCTACTATCTAAGGACACTTTGGTGAATGAGACTAGTCTTAGAATATCTTAGTTACCAAAATCCATCCAGCCGTTTGGAAGATATGTGGAAATAAAAGTTTTACAAACATAAAGATACGAGCGAAAAACATAACCCTTCTTCCATTCCGGTAAAAAGAGACATATTTATGCTACTGGGAACAGAATTCACATCTTATTTTTTTACATTGTTATCATTAAATTGGACAAAATAAATCGTAATCGGTAAGTTCGAAAAAAAGATGGGAAATTTTATTTTCTACAATAATAATAGGCTTTATAACTTTTTCGGAATATCGGCCAAAACGTGTTTTCGAGCTGGCGCTTGAAGCTCCACCTGTATTTGTTATTATTTTGTAATTTTATGCTCAGGAAATGATTCTAAGCCTTATATAAAAAATACGAATCGGAAATTTAGTACAGAGTTAAATTTTACGAGTAATTTTACTGCCTAAAAGGCTTCTTATCAAATTTGGTCGAGTATCTAAATTTCATTTTAGATGAGTTTTAAATGAACGAAGTTGGGTTTTTAGGGATTCGTAGACAAATTTTAAAATATACGTTATGTCTGTCCATCCGTATGTGCCATTTTTCTCCGAAACTATAAGAAGTATACTATTAAAACTTGTTAAGTACATGTATTCTATGAACAATAATAACATTTTCATACAAAAAAGGAAAAAACAATAAATTTTTGTGGTGTCACAAACTTGGAAAAGAAATAAAAAAATCTATCAAAATCATACGTGTATCTATGGATAGATGTTCAAAAATTGTATTGAAGTTCCTAACATTTTTTTTCTAAACTGAATAGTTTGCGCAAGAGTCTCTTCCAAAGTGGTAAAATCTGTATATGAGGACTTTTCTTCCAAGGAATAAGTAACTTACTACCAAAGAATTTACCTAAATGGCATATAAATGCAAAGTGATACCTAGCTTGCATTTATATTAGGGGATTTACGCAGGAGATTTCTCCCCTCTCATTATTTCCTTATCCCGATCTCTAATTTGACGTACGAATATTTTACCGATACTTATCTATTTTCCATTGCATCCGCATTGAATTTTTACTGATGTGTTATCGACGTCAGTTTTTGAGACTCCCTATTGGTCTACAACATAAAGTAAACAGCGTACTAATTAGTATCAGCGTCTATTTGCAATTCCAATGAAAACGGTATCAAAATCAAGAACATAGCGTGCTTCACTAGTAATACCTACTGATATTGTTATACTGTGGCACTATGATCGTAATATTTAAAATTTATTGGTTGTCAAAATTGCAAAATCAAGCACAGGCCCGTCGTCCGTGAGCGCCGAAATGCGACTGATCAGGCCTGCCGAACGGCGCGCTATATATATGGTAGATATTAAAACATAGTGAATAACTGATATTTTTTATCAAGTCAAACTCTGCGAATGCATCTATAACTTTTTAGTGGCTTTCGTTGAGTCCAAAAATTTAGTAAAAAAAAAATCATTAGTTTAGTCATAAACTTGAAAAACCTTTTTGAAAAGAGGTAACTTTGGGATTTTTTTCTATCAAGTAAAATTCATTAAATCGTGTTATTGACTGCAAATTGCACTAGATTAGATCCTTAACAAATACATATATTTTTTTCAGAGTTTAATACACTATTTTAAAGGTCTTAAATTTGTTTTGAAAATTCAAAATTACGGCCCACACGCCCTTAATAAATATAGTCATGTAAAAACATACAAAATATAAATGTTAAGTGAATGTTTGTAACAATGTATGGTCTATTTTAAAACTATGTTCTAATTACGTAAACAAACAAAACTTTCTTGTGAGAAAGCACTACACATATACATTATTTTTTATTGGTCTATTAAAATTTACAACAATCCTAATAAATAATCTTTCATTAAACTTTGACTATAAACTTCAACAATGTTTTATCCCATTAAGTTTTAGCAAAATTCCAAATAGCCGAGTTCACATTGGGGAAGCACTTATTGCATCTTTTCTCTCTAGCGTGCACACGCTAGAAAAATTGGCAAAGATGGCTAACCTAACCAACCCAATATGCAAGCTTTACTGAGTTCTGAATTAAAAGACAATTCTAGAGTTATTAGATACTAGCGATACAAGTCATCTTGCACCGAACTGCTCGTTTCGGTATTCAACAGGGATGTGCACTAAGGTAAATAATAAATATACTAGGTACCTCTATATTAATAAAGACCTCGATTAAATGATAACCTCGTGATAAAATAAATACGTGTGCAGACAAGTGCAAGGAGAAAGCATCAACTGGCTCATTCTGATTCATTAGGTACTTATTGAACGGATCGTTTTGAGTCTATCTCAAATATTTTGTGGTTTTATAGGTTAGAAACTAGACCGCATAGTATTACCTGTGGCTTGTGAGAGGTGCCGCGTTCTCGTTTGCCCTGTAGGTAGTATGTCATCAGCTGTCCCTTGCCCTTAACAGCGACAAGTCCACGTTGCTCGAAGTAGTATCCGAACTCCTCTAGTATATGGCAAGTTTCTTCCGTTACCTGATTGAAAAACACGTTTTATGGATAACTAGCGGTGGCTCTCAGACGGCTAGCAGTTTTCGAAATTAGTACGGTAAAACGGAAATAACTTTCCAGCTTCTTAATATTGTAGGTACTCGTACATCGAGTAGATCTTTAAACTTCTCACAGTATTGAACTCAAGTCGATGAAATATACTCTTGAAAGAGATCATCAGAAACTTATCATACGAATATGTTTGAAAAACACGAGCTTAGATCAATTTCTATTATCGCATAATCAGCTTAGGAATAAAATTTTTAAAAATTGCATTCAAATCAGTAGTGGAAATACATATAGATAGACGACTGTGTTTGTTGAGAAGTTGTTGTTAAAAATACACAATTCAGGAAAACACTTCATGGTGAAATTTCGTTTCTTTTAAACAATTTATAAATACATCAAACCAGGATCAAAAAGTTGTGAATATAAAAAAAAATATTTTTGGACTTAGAGGTAAGTAGTAATTAAAATATCATTACACTGACAATATTCGATAAAATCCCCTTGGACAGTCAAATAAAAGAATTTTCAGCATTAAGATTTTGGAATTTGGCCATTAAAAACCAGTTCTCATTCAATTAATGTAAGTTCCGTCTTAGTGCAATGATATTTTATTTATTCATACAAAACAAGTACCAGTTGCTGCGCCCATGCACAAAACGGCTGAACAACTTCGTTGTAATGTTGACCTACCCGTAGACGGGCCCTCTATTTTGTAATGAAACAAGTACACACTGCTTTAATAAACTAAACCCAAAGTCGATAGCATTGGCCTAAAAATGAAACCATGCAATTTTTATTATCCCTGTAGTGTGTAATAGGGTTCGCACCTCGTCGTGCGGTCGCCGGTGAAACGAGGCGTGAAGTAGGCGCCTAGTTGGCTGCAATCTAACCAAGTTGAATGACTTATGTTGTTGCCAGTAATGGCAACAGACATTTGTACTATTAAAAAGTATCATTGTAATAGATTATTCAGTGGTACATACAAGTCGGTTAAAAACAAAACAAGTAAAACGCCTCGGTAACATCTTTTAATGCGGAAAAAGATTAGATCATTACGTATCTCTTGATTTACAAAACTTTAAAAACAAAGTAATTAAGGGCCCATAACATGTTATAGTAGTAGCCTAGAAAAAACGGCAATCAAATAATAAATGCCCTTTTTATATATGCTCATACCTTTTCAACAGGCAGAATCTTTAACAACAAAACTAAAATACGAGTACAATGAGAACTAGACTAAGCTACATGCCTAACTACTTACTTACACTTAACACATCTGAATTATCCATAGACCATTGAAGGTCTAAAGATAATCCAGATGATTAACCTCGCTACCAGTTGGAAACGAGCTCAGATTGCTGGCGACATTACCATGTTGAATGGAAATGATTAAACATTGTATGCAATACTAATATTTCGGTTTTCGTAAATAAGATAAAGAAACCAAATGTATAGTAACGAAAAATCGTTATTCAACCCAGAAAGCCTTTAAAGTTTTTTTGTTAGTTACAAAAATTACTTATCTACCTGTATGCAGCCAGCTTTCCCCGTACTCTCCATTCTAGAGGCGACATTTACGGTATTGCCCCATATGTCATAGTGTGGTTTGCGGGCTCCGATGACCCCCGCGGTTATAGGCCCGTGGTTCACCCCCATACGCAGTACAAAGTGGTTGAATGACTGCTCGTTGATGGCTGCCAGGACACGTTGTAGCTCTAACGCAAACTCGACGAGGTTGTCCAGGTGCGCCCAACGGACCAAGGTGCCGTCCGATGGCTGCAAGACATCACACATTGTATACAAGTACCTACAGATAATACGAATACAATAATACAGGACTGAAAAATATGAGATATACATGTAAAAGTACGACCTAATATCTTTAATTTCTAGGGGGTTGATAAAGTATCACGACTGGCTTCGTAGCTTAGTTGATAGTAAAACTACGTGTGCAACTGGAGGTTGTAGGCTTGTGGGTTCGATTAGGATACATATTTGTGTGATGAATACAAATGTTTGTTCTGTGTCTAAGTGTTTCTATGAATAATAACTAGGTATATATTTACGATTATACAAGTATTATAATTGCTATTTAGTTTCTATAATACATTTTAGCTTTGCTTAGTATGGCTTAGTATTGTGTGAAGAATGTTGAACAATATTTTTATTTGAATATTTCCTAATTCAATGTTGCTGAGATTCGCTCTGATTCTTACAACGAAGCAAATACAGAACGTTTTATTTAAAAATCACCAGTTGTAAAGATTCTTATCTTCACAATCTTTATAACCAACATAACTGCTATGATTAAGTAGATTGATGTCAACGATTTTACTTACCTGCATTTGTCGCGTGGGGTTTAGGCCAGACGCAGCCATGTAGGTCGAGCTTATCGTTTTAATTTTAATTATATCTTTGCTGAATTTTGCGTCTTCCAGCAGCTGTGAATCAACAAAAAAAAACCGTCAACAGTACTCCGTTAGAACTTTCGGACAGATATCGATATCAAATGATTTTTCACAGTGTGGCAATCAGGTGCATTGTATTACATTGTGGTACATTACAAATGTGTGCTAGCCGGTTTACTACCATAAAAGACAATACTGGTACATTTGTGAAATAAATTAAGTTGAAATGAATCAATTTAATTGACGTAATAATTTATTTTTATTGATTTGAATCTGACTAATGAAATTATAATTATTTATTTTTAAGTAGTGATAATAATTCTTATACTATTAATAAAATATTTAATTGATATTGTCTTAGACATCTTATATTTAAGTTATTTAAAAAAAATACAATAACGTAAATAAGAAGAGGTCAGGAGAGACCCGTATGTACCTACTCAATCTGACCTGACCCTATAACAGTACTGAAATGTTAAGTATACAGAAACGCTCTGAATGGAAAAGCAAAGGTAAATCACGATTATCTTAATATAACACGTAAGATTTATTCCTATGAATAAAAAAAACATAGTGAAAACTTACCAAATCAAAGTCCGATATTACTTCGTTAAGGAAACGTAAACATTCTAGGCCTTGGTTATTGACCGTTTCTTCCGAGTAGAATTCTGTAATATAACGTAATGGAACATGATTAGGTACCTCCGCACGCAACATAAAACATACCTCATAGGTAGTTAAATAAACTTTACGTTTGCAAACACGGTGGCTTTTAGCTACTGTAATATTAAAGGCTCCGTAACCTAATTCTTTATATATTTGGGAATTTCAGTTTTGCAACAAAAGTGACCTCCCAGATTCCAGAATTTAAAGTTTTGGTAAACAAGAACAATTATGAATCCTATTGCCCACTTAATATTGTCCTTTAGCTAATAGGCTATAATCCTAAAAAAACTAATTAGTGCTAGGCCAATTGTCCACGTAGCCGCAAGTGATACACACGCTTTCGTCAATTGACGGTTGCAAGACGAATGCAACGTCGCGGCAGCCGCTCGTCAACGAATATATGACGAGCGGCTGCCGCTTCGTGGACACAGATTTCATTGTTACTACGCAAGATGTAGGCATTCGTTATGCATTCGTCTTGCAACCGTCAATTGACGAAAGCATGCGTATAACGTACAGCTGCGTGGACAATTGGCCCTAGATTGCAAAAAAAAATGTATGTTTTCTTTTTCATTTTGTTCAATTGTTCATTTTCTTTTCCATCATCTACTTGACGGACTAATTAGAGTGGTTTATTTTTGAACCAGTCCGATAACTTATTACATTTTTTTTTATTCTTTAAAATTATTTCAACGATTAATAAATTGGATTCTGCTATATGGCGATGCAAATTCCGTTCCAACCCTTTTCTAAAACAGTTCCTAAAGTAATGTACTGCGCAACCACTTGCGCTCAGCTCGGATTGTTCTTATTGGATCAATTGTGTTGGTGATGCAGCCATGAGGACAGACCTGTGAAGTTGGGCATGGAAGCGAAGAGCACGCCGACCTCGGCGTAGCTCTGGCTGTAGAGGTCGCGGTGGTTCCGGTGCGCGCCCATGAAGTGCCGCGCCACGTGGGGCGGCAGCACGTTGTACACCAGCGCCTGCGCAACCATCTCTATGTAACCATCTCTATACAAATCATATAAATCGCTTTATGTTCCAACTGATGGAATTTGCCTTTTCTCACTAGGAGAGAGCCAAGTAATGCGGATCTTCAGACTTCATGTGATCAAGAAAAATATTTTTGTGACATGACGGAAGAGCTTTTTATTGTCGTGGCTGGTTTTCAAAGCTTCTCTAAGCTTGTTCAGATGTCAAAAAAGGGTGTGGTGTCATTGGACACCAGGTAGGAACGAAGTTCCTTCGGATAATATAGAAGCAACGCAATTTTCAACAACAAATTGTGCCTAATTTTATTATTTGTGGTACGATCATCAGAAAAATAAATTTGGCAACACTGGTCATGGGCAGTTTTTACGCGTTACTTCAGTTCTATAATTTTTTCTTACTTTTAATCTTTTAGTCTCACGTTTTTTCAATTCAGTCTCACAGTAAATCCCATGTCTTCTCCAAGCCTCCCATAAGGAACTTTGTTCCCATATTCACCAATATTTATTGATTTATGTTTTTGTTCAGTATTGAGGTTCGAACCTACGATTTCTCGCTTGGAAGTTGGACGTTCTTATTGTTCGCATTGGGCCATTACTGTCCAGTTTCCACTAAATCACAAATCACATAGGCGCACCTATGTCTAGAGTCTAGAGTATAGTCTGATATAATATAATCTATACTTATAATAAAACTGTAACGGGTCGAATTCTGTACATTGAAGATATTTTGAAAATTTTTTTTTGGTGCACTCCATAGTCGATACTGATGGCGAAACTGCATTTTTTTTCTTTCATGTCTGTCTGTCTGTCTGTCTTTCTGTAAAGGGATCACGCATCACGCCGAAACTACTGATTCAATTCAGCTGAAACTTAGCATGATTTTAGTTTATACTTAGGACATTGCTGTAGGCTACTTTTGATCTCCAAATTCTGATCGGTTTTTTTGCGGGAGGGGGGTGAAAGTCAGAATGTGTATTTGGTTGTAACTCATGTTTGCGTTGTTTAATTTCATGAATTCTTTTTTTTGTTAGAAAGAACACATTTTTTATATTGTCCCGTCAAAATTTGAATAATATCGGTCTGTTGGTTCGGAAATTACACAAACATTAAATAATAACGACACGCGCGGCGCGTTCGGTACATACTAACTTCTAAGTATTCTGTGTATCACAGACGATCCACAGAATATGTAGATCCTAGAACGTGACCACGTGATCGCGTCGCGTCGTCTTGGATGACAAAATAATTGTCAAAAATATATTTTTGTGTGGAAAAACAAACATCATTCGGTTATAATCGACTTCAAACAAGGACGATGTTCTCAATCGGGTTGCATGTTTTTTTATTTGGTTTTATTTTACGCGATAACTCCGCTAATTGTTAGTTGATTTTGATAATTCCTTTTTTGTTTGGTAGAAAATACTTCAGAGGTGATCTTAGATATCGAAAACAGGGAGGTAGTTTTTTCAATTATCAACAAATAACTAAAGTCAGCTTAGATATATATGTACGACATAGTTATACCTTCTTATAAAATTTAGTCGAATGACAGAATTAAGTTACCTGTTATTGACTACTTCAATAATTCTTCAAATTTTTGTATTTTGGAGAAAACATATCAGCATAATAAGTAGCAGCATAAACAACCCATTAAATGTTCCCACTGCTGGGCGTCGGGGCCTTCTCTCGCAAGGAGAGAGACAAGGCTATAATCCACCACGCTGGCCCAGTGTCGGTTGGTGGATGACATATGACTTAGAACTTAGATTTTAGGTAGATTTCGGTTTCTTCACTGTATTTTCCTTCACCGTTTTAATTACCGGCATTACGAACATGACTCTGAAAAGATAGTGGTGCGCGTGGTTTTGAACCCTGGGTCTCCGGATCGACAGTCACCGTTCTCCCGACTAGGTCAGCTGTAACTTACTAGACCAGCCGTAACTTATTAGAAAACGTATTATTTCAATCCAAATACTGTTTAAAATTTAAAGGTGGTGTTCAACAAGCTTCGGTGACCGAAGCTGACCGTTGTTAGGGTTCCGTACACAAAGGGTAAAAACGGGACCCTATTACTGAGACTTCGCTATCCGTCCGTCCGTCCGTCCGTCTGTCACCAGGCTGTATCTCAAGAACGGTGACAGATAGACAGTTGAAATTTTCGCAGATGATGTATTTCTATTGCCGCTTTAATCATGACGGAACGTATCAAGTGATCGGGTTGCAATTTGAAATAGAATTAGATTACAGTCTGGAAGAACACATAGGCTAAACATTGCCTATGTATAGGTACTCTATGTATTACGTAACAAACATACAAACAGTGACATTCATAATATTTACAGGACAACGTTGGAACGGCTGAACATCATCATCATCATCATCAGCCGCAAGACGTCCACTGCTGAACATAGGCCTCCCCCCCCTAGATTTCCACAACGATCGGTCCTGCGCAACCTGCAACCAGCGGTTTCCAGCGACCTTTGTGAGGTCATCTGTCCATCTAGTGGGAGGCCGTCCAACACGGCGTCTTTCGGTTCGTGGTCGCCACTCGAGAACCTTTCTTCCCCATCGGTTGTCAGTTCTGCGAGCGATGTGGCCTGCCCATTGCCACTTCAGCTTGCTTACTCTTTGAGCTATGTCGGCCACTTTCGTTCTTTTGTGAATATCCTCATTACGGATTCTGTCGCGCAAAGAGACTCCGAGCATAGCTCTCTCCATAGCTCGCTGTGTGACTTTGAGCTTCGTTATGAGGCCCACAGTAAAGGACCACGTCTCAGTTCCATAAGCCATCACTGGCAACACGCACTGGTTAAAGACTTTCGTCTTTAGGCATTGGGGTATTCTGGACTCAAAGATGTGCCGAAGTTTCCCGAACGCTGCCCATCCGAGTTGGATCCTTCGCTGGACCTCTTTGTCGAAGTTGGATCTACCTAATTGGATCTTTTGACCCAGGTAGACGTATTCGTCAACAACTTCGAGTGTGGTATTCCCAACAATAACCGGTACAGGTGAGACATGAACATTTGACATGACTTTCGTCTTGTCCATATTCATCCTCAAACCTACCTGTTGGGATACTCTACTGAGGTCCCTGAGCATAGCACCGAGGTCCTCCAGCGACTCCGCCACAATGACTATGTCGTCGGCAAACCGAAGGTGAGTGATGTATTCGCCGTTGATATTGATGCCATATCCGTTCCAGTCCAGTAGCTTAAAAACATCTTCCAGCGCGGCAGTGAACAGTTTCGGAGATATAACATCTCCCTGTCTCACGCCTTTCTGTAGCTGGATATGTTTTGTGCACTGGTCCTGTAATCGGACAGACATTGTGGCTTTACTGTAGATACACTTCGATATAGCGATAGTCAATGCGGCATCGCTGGAGAGACTGAAGCACTGCCCAGGTCTCGATGGAATCGAAGGCTTTCTCATAGTCCACATACGCTATACATAGTGGCCGATTATACTCCTCGGTTTTCTGTATAATCTGCCGAAGCGTATGGATGTGGTCTATGGTACTATAGCCTTTTCGGAAACCGGCTTGTTCGGGTGGCTGGAAGTCGTCAAACCTGCGTGCGAGACGATTCGTGATGACCCTCGAAAACAACTTATAAACGTGGCTCAGAAGTGAGATGGGTCTGTAGTTCTTCAACAAGGTGTTGTCACCTTTTTTGAAGAAGAGCACCACCACACTTCTGCTCCACGCTTCTGGCGTATTACCGTTAAGTATGACGGAGTCGAACAGCTTCTGGAGGACTTTAAGTACCGGTTTTCCACCCGCTCTCAGAAGCTCCGTCGTAATTCCGTCGTCGCCAGGTGCCTTGTTGTTTTTAAGTTGTTTGAGGCCATCCTAATCTCATACAGGCTGACTTCCGGGATATCTTCGGTAAAGTGTCGGGTCAGCTTGGCTCTGGGGTCTTTTGCCATGCTAACGACAGGTTGTGCTTGCGTAGAGGTGTATAACTGTTCATAGAACCTCTCAATCTCCTCCAAAATCTCGGGTTTCGACGAGACGATGCTACCACTATCGGTCTTCAGTTTGGTCAGCTGACTTTGCCCAAGAGACAGATTTCTTGCGAACACTTTCGAGCCTTTGTTCTGCTTGATTGCTTCTTCAATACTCGAAGTATTGAAGCAGCATATGTCGCGTCGCACACAAGTAGAGATCTGTCTATTGAGCCGTCTGTATACCGTCATGTCGACCGAAGACTGTAACCGCATATCTCGTCTGACTGCCATGAGATCTAGAGTTTGATCAGAGAGTTTTTGGGTTCTATTTTGGTGTCGGCTCTTATAAAATTTTCTGCCAACAGCATGTACAGTTTCCACTAGCCTGTCATTTATTTCGTCCGCCATTACGCACTCATCTAAGGATTCGAAGCGATTTTGAAGTTCGAGTTGAAAGTTATCGGGATCTTCGATCTGAGCATAATTTGGTCGGAGCGTGGACTTCATTAGACGTGATCTTTCGAACTTAATGTTTAGATTCAGCGTGCCTCTTACAATACGGTGATCGCTGCCGGTCTTAACCTTGCTGATCACAGAGACATCGCTGAATATTTGCCGTTTAGTCGTCATAATGAAGTCGATCTCATTTTTTGTGGAACCGTCTGGGCTAATCCAGGTCCACTTTCTTTGTGGCTGTTTCTTGAAAAAAGAGTTCATCATAAAGAGGCTCTCCCTTTCCAAGAAATCCGCTAGATGTTGCCCTCTTGGGTTCCGCTGCCCATATCCGAAATTCCCCACTCTCAACTCATCATCGCTACGTTTGCCCAGTTTCGCGTTGAAGTCTCCCATCACAACTGTGAAATGTGTTGGCGAGACATGTATGGCTTTGGAGATGTCCTCATACATGGCCTCAACCTCTTCGTCGGGATGTGTCGAGGTCGGTGCGTATACTTGTATGACCTTTAATGAATACCGGTCGCTAATTTTAAGTACAAGGTATACAACCCTATTCGACACACTCTCGATCATTATCACGTTGTTGACGAGAGACTTGCGGACGATAAACCCGACACCCCCTGGGAT
Organism: Ectropis grisescens; assembly: GCA_017562165.1. Taxonomy (NCBI): domain Eukaryota; kingdom Metazoa; phylum Arthropoda; class Insecta; order Lepidoptera; family Geometridae; genus Ectropis; species Ectropis grisescens. The sequence continues at coordinate 14,037,265 of CM029770.1, read as the reverse complement.
TGTTGATCTCCTCCCGGTAGTAGAACAAGTTGCTGGATTCAAGGATTATCCTGTCCTCGCCCTGTCTACGGACTTCTGATAACCCTATGATATCCCAGCGCAACTTGTCCACTTCTTCTTCCAGCTCCACAATCTTTTCGTCAGCCCTCAGCGTCCGTGCGTTAAATGTTGCCAGGTGGAGTCGTTGGGTTTGGTGGCGGGGCGTCTGCCGGGGATTCTTAGCACCCCATGCTCCGCCGGAACCAAGGCTGCCACCAGCGCCTGGAATAGCGGAGCCGCCGGGGACTAGGGGCCGTTTCTTTTTGTGCCTATCATATGGGGGTATTTGCCATAGTCACCACGCTTGGCAGGCGGGTTGGTGACCGCGGAACCAGCCCTTCGCATCGATGACGCCGCTGCCCGTCATCGACCTGGTTAATTTAGGACTGGTTTTTAATGGATATACCGCCATTGGTTCGGTCGTCAGAGCCTCGTTAGTTGGCAGCAGGGTGTACCATGCGCAGGAGAGGTTGACATTTGGGGAAGCTGGATGTTAAGCGCTTCCCCCTTACACTCCCATATTTGGATGGAACGAACGGCTGAACATATTTGGATGGAATTCAAAACACACGTAGTTTGAACTCAGAAATAGCAAATCGGTTACTTATAGGTTACTGTGACGTAGGAAAGACTAAGCAAATTTGGTAGAAAATTGAAACAGAAATAACTCATAGTCTGAAATACCACATTTATGTATTTATTACCTATCAACCAGAAAAGAAGCATGGGCCTTAAGGAAACAAATATTGACTATCACGTCAAAACGGCACAACGATATGGGTTGACATACGAAACACATATAGTTTAGAGTCTAAAATTTCACATGGGCTAATAAGTCTACATTTTCATTTAACTCCATATTAATATAAGCATATATTTTCGTCAGGAACTTGATGTGATGGTAAGGTAAAAGCCAAAAATGAAAAATATATGCACCCGTTTTGGCGTAGATAATATAGGTGATTTGCGTTCACAATCAAAATAACAAGCAACATAATATTCTCATTAGACGGCGCTAATGCCAGTTTAAATCTAAAAGCACTAAAGGCCATTTAAATCGATGTTTTGCTATTGTGGTATGTATTTTTTCTTTCATCACTAGGTGGCGTTACTGGTATTCTAAATTGTACTAATAAGTTTTTGCTGCTAAAAGGATTATGATGCCAAATTTGGATTCTTTCGTTCTTGATTTTTTTCTGTGTTACCTACAATTAAACTCATACATTAACATTTCACTAGGACTTGGCTTAGATTTAGGGGTTCAACTTACTTGAATATGATTAAAACTCAAAATTTTAATTATTTTGATTCCACACAGGCTTCGTTCAAAATATTACGCCGGCGAAGTCGCGGGTAACAGCTAGAAAACAGCTTGCGGATAAAAAGAAATAGGTAAGTAGGTATCAGATCATGCACATTAGCTTCAGACTTTTCATAATGTATCCTATAAAAATCCTACAAACTTAACACTTGCGGCTATGTTCGATACTACGAAACCTTACTAAGTATGTTTGATTTTCTTTCAAAAAGGAAAAATAAAGATGATAAAATTAAATAATTTTTTGTGTGGAAAAACAAATTCACTCAAACTCAAAGGTTTTTCAATGATTACTTGTCCAAATATTTGACGTACGATACTTCCAATTAATGTATAAGTCAGTAACATCTGCTTACGCGAACGAAGTAGCGGGTTCAGCTAGTCTACAATAAACTGACACAAGATTGCGTCGCGTGAAAAATCCTCAACAATAAAACTATTCCTACGAATTAACCAAAAGGTTATAAGTAGAATCGTAAACTTATACTGCACTAAATTACTTTAAATTAGCCAATCAAATGCGAATGGTACTCCCATACTGTGGTGTCCGTAATACCACTTCCAACTTTACTATCTTTATGACCAAGCTTCACGTGAAAGGTAGCAGTAACATTTTGTAACCAGTGCAGTAAAATAACTTTAATATTTATCTACTTTTTTTATATGGACAGGGACAAACAAATTAAAATTACCTGTCCATTTAAAAATAGTCCTAACGAATCTTTGGCACTATGTCGAACATGAATTATATAGGTAAATTGACAAAATGGATCAGAGTGCCAAAGAAAAAAACCCATATAGGTACTTTTTTCCCACATACCTCTGCAAAGTATTGAATGAAATTATGTTTAGAAAGTAGGTACATTAGCTGGTTTTATCAGGGTGGGTACCTACTTTATGCATAAAATTAATAGTTATTTAGTCAAATAAGATCATAGAGACATTACACTTTGTAATGGTAGGTATATTGATTCAGATTTTGGGAATTCTGAGACATTTGAATAGATAGCCAAAAATAAGTATGCTTTATAAAATACTAGCTTTTACCCGCGACTTCGTCCGCGCCACATATTTTATTAAAGTAATTGAGGCAGTACCTACTCGTATGTCCACTACCATACAAATTCACGTTTCCTAATCAAAATCGGTCCAAGTCAAAGTTTTATATTTATTAATAAATGTACAATTTACACGACAAATTACAAAAAAAACTATGTTCTCCAAAAATTTATCAAAAACAGACTTTAATTTAAAATCTTATTGGGACGGTCCACCAAATTTTATTAGTAGATATTAGTAGATATATCGTCTGATTACATGAACGCAAATTTTAGTTTGTTGTTCATATTTCAAAAACCGCCGCACTGATTTCGATAAAATGTATATGACCACCTCTGAACTATAATCTACCAACCAAAAAAATAACCATCTAAATTGATTCACAATTGGAAATACAACTGGATTGATAACCTCCTCCTTTTTAGAAGTCGGTTAAAAATAGCATACAAAGAGTGCAAAGATCCTTCCATGCACACTTTTACTCCTCATTTCCACTCTTTTCAACTCTTTTTCTGTGATAAAAAGTCGCCTTTGTCCTTTACTAAGTCTAGTCTATCTGTGCACCAAATTGTAACAAACTCTTTAAGTGGCTTAGGCGTTAGACGGTAACGGACAGAGAGAGTTACTTTCATATATATAATTTCATATTAGAATTGAAAACAGGTGTTCCTGATCATTTTATAGGAGGCAGTTGTAAAAGATTACCGAAAAGTACCGTTCACTCCTCCAAAAAAACTCATTTTCGGAGTTCTTAATTTGCCTTAATCGAGCGTCCATCATGCATAACATTTGATAAGACACCATGGAAATCTCGTCGACTATCAAAAATTCTGTCTGATAGTCTGATACGCCATTTAGTGGCTGCGCTCATCTTAAATATTGAGGTTGTATAGTGCATTGTATTCTTCTTGCCAAGCCCTTTTATTTGATACCCATGTTGATGGATTGATAAAATCTAAGTTATCCGCCATTGTGTAGAGGCCGCCATCTTGGATTTTAATTTTATATAGTACATTGTATTCTACTGGTTGAGCACTTTCAGTTGATACCCATATTGATGGGATTGATAATACCTACGTTATCCGCCATTTTGTAGCGGCCGCCATCTTGGATCTCAATTTTTTATAGTATATTGTATTCTGCTTGTTGAGCCCTTTCATTTGATACCCATGTTGATGGAATTGATAAAACCTACGTTATCCGCCATTTTGTAGCGGCCGCCATCTTGGATTAATTTTTTTTATAGTATATTGTATTCTGCTTGTTGAGCCCTTTCATTTGATACCCATATTGATGGGATTAATAAAACATAAATTATCCGCCATTTTATAGCGGCGGCCATCTTGAATTTATTTAAGTACATTAATTATAAATAAATGATACCGCTAGAAGCGTCTTGAAACGCTCTTGAGAGTAAATGGCTCAAACGGGTAAAAGTTAGGCGGCACTTCATATGCCGAAACATAAACACCGCACTTATGTAACCTGACACCCGTTTTCCCGCCAAATTTGTAAAACGCGAAAAGCGGCCAGTGTATCAAGCGGTTTTATATAAGTAACCCCGTATAGTTAGAAATTATAAAATTGCTGGAACAAACGTTTATCGACTCCATTTCAAGTGTCTAGATACAAAGTTTCATGGTTTTATCTTCAATAATATTGAACTTCCAGACTTTCACCCCCAATTCCACCCCCGTAGGTACTACAGTTCGAAACTACAAAACTGCTAAAACATACATTTTATGGTTTCGTGTTAAATATCTAGACGTAAAGTTTCATAGTTCTTCAACAATGACGAAGTTTTCCATATAAACTTTCATCCCTTATTTTAACCCTTTCAACCCTTTTTTCGGAACAAAAAGTAGCCTATGTCCTTTCTCGGGATCTATTCTATCTATGTATCAAATTTCATCAAAATCTGTTGGTTGGTTTAGGCGGTAAAGACGGACAGACAGACAGACAGACAGACAGACAGACAGAGTTACTTTCGCATTTATAATATTAGTATGGATCTTACGCGACGTGTGACCAAAATCCTGGTGTTTATTTGGCTCTAAGTATAAGCATTGTCATTCATCGTGGTAATGCCACCAGCATGGTGGGCACATTTCCTATTGATAGCGGGTGGCTTGATTATTATTTTTAGACCTTGGTATACGGATAATTTAGATTTGGTTAGCGCAAGTATTTAGTTAGGTATGTAGTAGTGGTAGGTATGTATAATTTAGTTTTAGAATATAATTAGAATATACATTATTATATTCTTATTCTATAGTTATATAAATAATTAGAAGTTTCATTGTACCCGATTGGTTTCATAACTATTCGATGGAATACAAAAGTAAGACAGATTAGACATTTTAAATTATCATTCAACCCCAAATCGATATTTCTGATTGTAAATCGTTAACTGCAAAATTTTAAATAGCGCTGTACTGAAAATGTCACTCCAGTCACAGATCTCAAAACTGGCCGTGACGTTGGTTATGAGAACCATTAGGAACACTGGCTTGAGTCACGTCAATCCCAATAAACGCAGCAGTTATTGTGCCATGGATTTAGTTGTCTTATGGTAGAAAAAAACCTTATTAGAAGCGCTCAGAGTTCGATTTGTCTTGCAACTGATATTTATAGACGGAGGAATAACCATAAAAACACACTTCTATCGAATCAAAACATGTGCAGTAGTTTCAAACTTTCGTGTTTGCGGACACATACACACGGAAGTTTAATTTTATTATATTTTAATATAACTTTCATGCCCATAAAAGGTTTACTTATTAAGCCTCTAGACGTAAGAATCTCGCTATTCTGGCCGCTATAGATAAGTTTTGCTGTGCGAAATATCATATATACGCTTATCGTGTTACAAATGTTGGGCCATTCATAGCAATCAGCTATAACTTCGCGATTATTCATAAAAAATTAAAAATAATCGAGGTGCCGTGCTATAAGTAGGCACCTTTGCCTTCGGAATTTTCGGGATTTTAAATATTCGGAAATAATCCACTAAGACCAATCTATCAGCACAGAAAGGACTCGCTAGAGCCAATAAGCCTGATTTCGTGATGGAAGACCATTCTCAGCGCTCGTCGATTTCATACCACATGACGAGAAACTCGTGTAATAAAGATGAGCTCAGCAAGTACTCAGCAAGGGCTCATAAGGCTACCGTAATCTGGGATGTTCATTTCACGAACATAGTCGCGATATTAGTGTCGACGACCGACTTTATAAAAGTTTTTTTAAGCTACTTATTGCATAGCTTTTATTGCGGGCCTGGGGACCGAATTTTAGTGATCGTGCAACTCTTTCTTATGTTCACAAGAAAGAGGGATGGAAGACCGTAACGCCGTCCTCCCCACTCGGTCATTCGACTTTGAATCTTATTTGTATTAGCTTTACAGACTAAATGATCTTAGCAGTGTCGCCAACTTAACGGATTTCCCGTGATACGTAGCGGATTTGAGTACGTAGAGAACGAGAAAATAACTTTCTAAAGGCTATTATCATAGCATATTCGCGTAATAATGTATTATATTATTATGTATTTAAAAATTACGTACTTCAAACAAAAAATATATATATTTTACTGCATAACTTTTTAATAAATTTAGTAACTAGCAATTTTTGGAATTGGAATAAACGAGTATGATTAATTAATTGCCTTTTTTATGAATAAATTATAGTTTGGAATAATACTTTATTACAAAATTACCAACTTCAATTAAAAAAAAAGGAACATAGCCCACTAGTTCTGCCTATTTGTTGTGATTTCCTTATGTTAAATATTTTTTCAATAAAAGTATTAATTTTACATTTTACTAAAAACACATAAGGGGATTTTCAAGTAAATGTGTCGTTTAGAGATAATTATTTTTAGAAGTTGGAAGCACTGTTTCCAACTTTTCAGTAAATAGAATATGGACGTAACTTTTTTTAATGCGTCCATGAGTAAATAGGTGAAACCTGTGAATTATGAATAAACAAAGTGCGTTTGTTAACAATGAAAATAATGTGAAAGTTAAAGAGTGAGTAATTTTTTTGAATGTATATAATTAATACTGCTATTAAAATTACCTACAAGACAATGCCCACGTCGCAGTAGTACATTGAAAAACCTGTCAAACTTTTAACTTTTTGATACTGAAAGTGTGTTGATGAATAAACACTCCAAATTTAAAAAGCATTCAACTAACTGTCGTAAGTGGTTTACAAACAGCCAATCTAGTTGACAACAGATGTACTTGATAACCGCTGATTTCTTGGTGACAGTGGCTTTCCGTGTATATTTGTTGACACCGCTGCTTCACCCAAATAATCCATCCGAGCACCAATATAATAATGCACATATTTCAACAAGAAATGTTATTATTGAGAGGTCAGTCACATTTAATAATTGAATATCATTATTATTTTAAATTACAGGCAAGATTGTTAATACATATAAATACATATTACAGTAAATCATTTAAAATATTCGTTTAAATGAATATTGTAAATTATTTACTGTAAGAGATATGTTTTCTTTCTTTAGCTTTTTTTCTTGTTAATATATTTTTCCAAGGTTTTTGTGTAAAATTATTAAAACTTAGAAATTATGTGTTCCATGTAAAAGAAAATGATTAAAACAAATGTGACTCAGACTCAACATTATGCCAAAAATACTGCATAAATAAAAACATATTATAATAGGGATGTTAACACTGATCACAAATTAATGTTTAGTGTTAATTTTATGAAAGTTTGTATCATTAGAATATCGAAAATCACATTTCTATTATTTAATATTACATAGTAAATTTATTAAAAAATTATTTTAAATGCTACATTTATAATCTGTTGTCACGTGACTGGAAACACCAATATGACATATCACGTCACTAACCGCAAAACAAGCTGTCGAAGACTAACTAGATTGTATACACAGACTAAGTAGATTGTATACTTCTCTACATTGTTTTATGGTAAACAAATGTCACTCTTCAAAGTAAAAGCTATTCCGAAAAATTTGTTAACATCCCTATTGCTTATGTTGATAAAAATGTATGCAACATGCAATAGATTTACCGCAGCAGTGCCAGAGTGCCACACTTCTTTTTTTAATTGTGAAAACGGTCTTATAGCCCTAGAAAAATGGAATCATAGGACCAAAGAATTTACATATGCCAACAGAATAAGAACAAACACCTTATAGCGTCAGCACCGGTAAGAACTTAGTTGTCATTGTCGGATCGCTTACGTCAGTATCAAAGGGCCATTGCGGATTGTTTATGACACAAAAAATAATTCAAAAACGAAAGCAAAATGGTACAATGTGCAGTTTTATTTTGCAAAAAATGATTATCGAAAGAAAAACAGAAATAACAGTAAGGCTGATTTTAGTCTCACGCTGACCGCACGTGCACTACAAAGCAGCAGTAATTTATATTTGGTCGTCGTCTGTACAGTAAAGCAGTCAGTACGATACTGAAATGAGCCACGCTGAGCCTCAGCGCTGACAATCGACGCGCCGACCGCTGACGATGAGCGTGAGACTAAAATCAGCCTAACATGTCTTACCACCGGTATGTAATACTACTCTACTACTTTTTGTAAAAAATATCTTTTTGCAATACAATACGGCATTTGACAAAAAATTTAAAACCGTTTAAATGATTTATGATTACATAATATACATACCACATGAATATTTCCGCAAGAGCCACTGTTTTTATATTAAAAATAAATGTTTAAAGTATAGATAGAGTTCGAAAAGCCCGCCAAAAACGCTGTGTCTGATCATGTGACGCGCGTGACGTCATATGCCAGTAAATAAATCACTGTTCTCAAAGAAACCGTTTGCTATAGATGGCATATTTACTGGCGTGTGATGTCAACAGCGTTGCCATCCTTAACAGTGCGTTTATGTCGAAGATAAAAATTCTGTATTTTTTCAATTTTCATTGGCGTATTTCACAAAAAATACACACTATATCTCCGAAAATAGAGTGAAATATGTTTATTTAATGTGTTATCTAATAAGATTATCATAATTTATGCTATATTTTCAACATTGTCAAATACCGTATTTAGAGTGTGGAAGGGGATCGCGGAGAGCGAGGGGACGATATTGCACCGCATCTTTTGCTTCGTTTGTGAACTGTCCTTGGACTGGGGTTGGGACTGCATACTCACTAAGGTATCGATTAGGTAATCAATGTTATGTGCATAAAGTAGTATTCATTTATTTTCATTTTAGATAATACCACGCAAGTTTTGGTTTTATCTGATCATTTTATTAACTAATACTATGATCAAATAAAAATCTTTAAATTAATAAACAAAACAAGAAATTCGAATTTAATATAACAGGAAGGTAAGAGTCCACAATAATCATTTGTTCTCATTATATTCTTTCACAGAACAATAAGTATTCTGACATCAGTTCCCTCTAGTCGTCGTTAAATACATCGCACTTTGATTTCGCACCTAGTATAGCATTGAGCGCACCAAGAGATCGCGGCACCGGTGACGTAGCATGTGCTATCGTACTGCATTAGGAACGGCAAATAGCGCGTTCTTTCTACCCCAGAGGTACTTATCGGGGATATTCTTGCCTTTACATATTAGTTATACTACGAGTATTGTTGTAGTACCTATGAGTTTTGAATACCTGATTTCTCCGACGAATCTCTCCGGCTTGCTCGGCTTGTTGACGCATGCGTTCGCCGCGCGAGTGCCGGGCCCGATCTAATGACTCCAGCTGCAAGAAATATCGTCAGACGCTTTTATCAACACAATCAGAATTCGTTGGTGCCTGTATAAAAGATGCATTTCAAAAGTTTTTTTTCTATAATGATGATATATGTATACCTAGTGTTTGGATACAAATATTATTGATTATTCTCGCATTAATTATGTCAGTTATCTGATTACAAGATGGTCATACAGATCTGTATAAAGATTTTAATATGATTGAAATATTCATATTGTCGATGAATTACATATTTTTGAACTTTCTATAATTTTGTTTTGCATGTAAGCGTGACACTACCGTGAATGATTGGAAAAACTAGTATATTCTCCATGACTTATTGGTATATTGTTTGTTATTATGTCATGAGAATATTCTGACCATTAAAACGGGTAAATAAATGTTAATAACATTTATTTAACGACTAGCGCCCGTCCCGGCTTCGCACGGGTGCAATGCTGATGATACTAAAAATACGAATAAAAATGGTTATTGTGGGTTATCCCTAAGAGATAGACATATACCATTGTTGACTTTTTTGTAGACCTTTTTAAGGGGTACAATACCACAGTACATTATTTTGATCCATCTCGTAGGATCCCACCAACGTTTGCAACTTAAACGCCAAAAGATTTGTTTATTTATGACATCACATTAGAAACCTTTAAAATTATTAGTGTTTCTCTACTGTTGTATGCACATATTATACATTTAAACCTTCCTCTTGAATCACACTATCTATTTAAAAACCCACATCAAAATCTGTTCAGTAGTTTTAAAGATCTAAGCAAAGCATACATAGGAATAAAGGGACAGAGAAAGCGGCTTTGTTTTATACTATGTAGTGATTACATGTGTCCAAATTTGATGTGAATGACAAAACATAAATTATTTAAAAAACTGATTAGTAATGCTGACTTAAAATCTTGAAGATTGCAAATAAGAACGGCTAAATCTATAGCCCCTCGCCTCGATAAGCAAAAGAGACCATTTGGTAATAACGCTTTTATTAAACGTCTTTGTCAATTGGTTGAGTATACACATTATTTAATAATAGACATAATTCTATCACAGATCAAGAGTTTTCACAATCAATTAAACAAGACTGGAAAAGGTGTCAAAAAAAACCCTCTCCATAGATCTCATCAACTTGTAATTTGATTAATTGGGAATTTGTACGCAGTGAGGTGTGTAATCAATGTACGCAGTGATTGGATTTTTTTTCTGGGAGTTGATTTTGGTTACACGGAGAAAATAAGTATAAGTAAAGCTGCCAAAAAATAAGAGGCACGTTTTGACATTTGAGAAAAAATCTAAACTATAACTTGAAACCAAACTGAAAGAGACAGTGAAACGCGTAAAAAAGTGATAGAAAATATTACAAGTACCTATATTGATTTCGCGCTTACTTTATAGCTTAGCATGCAATTTCTAATTATTACGAAACGTAAACTATTCATTTCTGTCTTTTTTTTATTTTATTCTAGTGTTGTAACCAATTGAGGTGACTGTGCCGAGGCAAGATTTTATTTATCGATGAGACTTGGCTGAATTAGAATCATATCGTGCCGCCATCGTGGATCAAGGCATCTTGATCAAAAGTAGCTATGGCATAAGGTAGACACCTAATAATCTACCACACCGAATCAGCCGGGTGTGGGTTGGTTTTGTGAATAATGATGTTTATTGATGGCACTTTGTTAGATGACTCACATTCAAATCCAAGACTACAAAAGAATATGACAAAGAAATGGACGCAAATAAATTCACAGAGTGGGTAACTAACTTACTAAGAAACTCCTAACATCATAATCATGACAAATCTTACCATTCACTTCAAATAGACTAATCACCTACTCAACACTCAACTACTCAAACAAATAGGCTGATTTAGTGGGATGGCTACAAAGACAAGAATTTGATGCTGACATGAAATTGTTACAATCTGAATTACGGAAACTGGTAAAAAATAATAAATCTGCGAAAGAAAATATCAAATTAAGTGATTTCAGTATAAAGACAAAGTGACAAGATCCATTGTGCCTTAGAACGTTACTGTAAGTTGAGGCTTAATTCAAAGGATACACACCAAGCCATATGTAAATCCCCCATTCTCCACTAAGAAAATAATAATATTGCTGAAAGAAGCTCGTATCACGTGTCAAAATTGCTACAAAAGACTAATATTTTGTCTAGGCAAAAGAGGTAGAAAAGCTCGAAAAATTATAAAGGACTGAGACAGAGACATCAATGTTAACGAGTATAAGTACTTAATGTAATCGAAAGACAAGAACAAAATTAAAAATTTTGATTAACCCCCGACTACCTCAGATTTGTTATCTGTACGACATTCTACTAGTCAAGCCCTTTCATTTGATACCCATATTAAGGGAGTTGTGAAAAAAGAAATTGTATTTCGCCATTTTGTGGAAGCGGCCATCTTGGATTTGAAATTTGTCATAGTGCAATATATTCTACTAGTCAAGCCCTTTCGTTTGATACCCATATTGAGGTAGTAGTGAAAAAAATACTATAATTCGTCATTTTGTGGTGGCGGCCATCTTGGATTAGATTTTTAGTGTACAGTATTCTACTAGTCAAGCCCTTTCATTTGATACCCATATCGTGGTAGGTGTGAAGAAATATTTTGTCCGCCATTTTGTGGCGGCGGCCATCTTGAATCAATATTAACCAAACATAGCTAAGAACATCCGCACGGATATTAACTTTCAAATTAAAAAAACCGCATCGAAATCGGTCCATCCGTTTGAGTTCTACGGTGCCACAGACAGACACACACACAGACAGACAGACAGACAGACAGACAGACAGACAGACAGACAGACAGACAGACATCAACGTCAAACTTATAACACCCCTTTTTTTGGTCGGGGGTTAAAAAATATCGGAGGGCGCGGCAGTGCCCATTATAATTTACAGATGAGGATAGCTCAACTGACGATATTGGCTCATCATCTAAAGAAAATTATTAAATGAAGATTCAATAAAAAATCCTACTAATGTTATACCTAAACGCGAAAGCTTGTAAGTGTGGATGGATAGATGTTTGTTATTCTTTCACATAAAAAACTACTGAAGGAATTTGAACGAAATTTGGTACATAGATAGATAATGCTAATAAAATGACAGGATCGGGAACCGCGGTAAAACCGTGGGGCGCTGCTAGTACTCATGTAAACTTAAATCGATTTATCGTGAGTATCGAGTCATACAATTACATCACTAGTTACGTCGCGATGAAAAATGTCAAAACGGGCCTTTTATTTTTTGACCACTAAACCACTATAGTTATGTAATGTGGTGTAGTTTAGTCGTGTTCATGAAGGCTTGGCCTTTAAAAAAAACATTCATTCACTAATTTTACAGTCTAATTGCTTAATAAAACTTCATTTAACAGACTAATTACTACTTAATAAAAAAATCGCAGTCATAGGGACTGACGATAGAAGTGATAACTTTTTTAACTTAGAATTTGATTGCTCACTTGACAAAGTTCTTTGCTAAAACCAAATGAACCAAAGATGGTGTTGTTATAACAGAAAAAAATATTTTGTAGTGTGTTAAAACATCAAGTTGGTTCTATGGGCCCCCTTTTAAATATTTATTTAATTATACTATCTACTTTTGAAGTAAATATACATCTAAACATAAAATAATAACGCCAAGAATCCGGATCCGCGCCAGAAAAGTGAGGCAAATCATAGTGAGCCATATGGGCTTATAATCCGTTCGAAATTACCATCGGTTGTCAAGGTCAAGCGCTAGCGCATACGTCTCCAGTCTCCAATAATTAAAATCATTATGATGGTTTGTGTGGTCCTCCACTGTACATACTCCACGACATTAATGATTTGCTTAGCGAACTTCAGTACGACATAATGGTACTGAAGTTTAGCGCATAAAGCGCATTTCAATCTGCGATTTGCCTCACTTTTTGAATGAAGCGTTTGTTTGAAAATTATCGATCTAGGCGTTCTAAGGTAATCTATGCATCTATATATTCTGTGGATATATCGAGCGTTTACCTGTTTCCATTATCAATATCGAGCAAAAACTAGCAACAAATTTCACGTTGGTTGTATGGGCTCACTTAAATACTTATTTTATTCTGTACTTTAATTATAGCGGCAATAAAAATAAACAATTCTATGAAAACTTCAAATGTTTAACTGTCTCGATCCAATATGATTGATTGGTCGTTATCTTTTAGGAGAAAAATAAAAAGTAAGAACCTACTTAATTAAATAATGGAGTATAGACATTCAATACGTAGGGTAACCTGTTGTACCTTGACACCCTTTGTACCTAGAGCCACTTAATTTTTTGAAAGGTTCGCGACTTTTTTTCCGTCTCTTCCTCTATGGTATAGTGAACTTTGGCAAGACTAATCGACATGAAGTAAGTTGCAGGCGACCATCGCATCAAGTTTACATGGGAGATCACTTAAACGTTTTTGCTGCAAAAAAGAATAATATCTTACTATTATTACTACTATTATTATTATACTAAAGTAAGATTTTCGTTTCTTTCATTACTTCTGTTATATACAACATACATTTTTAAAACCATTTGATTTAAACAAGTACTTTAGCCAAGTTTAGAATGTAGTATGCTTATTTGAGTTAATCATAACCCCCGTATTTACATGTGCGAATAAACATAAAAGGGTAGGGGTGTTATACCTTGACCATAGTAAAACAGTTGTACCTTGGTCATATGGTCAAGGTACCTACATTCAAATGTATTCTTGTTAATTTTGTTTAGGAACGCACATTTATACAGGTAAAATGCCTCGTAGCAAAAACAACATCAAACGGACTCCTATTGGCTAAAACAGCCCTTTCTAGTGCTATTAAACTAGTTAAGGCCAGGTAATTCTGTCAAAGTAGGCATTTAACGCTGTCTTGTTCTCGCGACCGTCACCGACCGCGGAATCGGTGCCACAGTGCAGAAATAACATTAAAATATTGGACTATGTAATTTAAACTCATTTTTTGTTCAAGATTTGTTTACGTTTGTTTGTTTATGATAAGAGTTTTGTTGCTATATAAACGAATAAATATTAAATTTATCTATACTCGTAGGTATACAAAACTCAACCTTTTCTTTTTTGGTCACACTATAAGTTGAGAACGGCTTTCAAAATTTCATGCATCTTTTAAAATGTTTCCTAATAATTCACAAGTTCGTCAAAAATTTAAAAATGTGGTGAAACGTAATGAAAGGCCAGTAAAAATAGACGGTTTTTGGCCAAGTTTGCACTAAATTTCTAATCCAATTTTTCTCTATGAGGTAAAGATCACTTACTGAGCATAAAATTACAAAATGCTCACAGATTCAGGTAGAGGTTCAAACGCCAATTGAAAAAAAACTGTTTTAGCCGATATTTTGAAACTATATATTTTGACAACAATTGTAGAAAATAAAATTTTGCATCTTTTGTTGCTTGTAAACTTTTTTTGTAAAACTTACCGTTTACGATTTATAGGCCATTTAATGATACGGTTGTGATGATGCCGAAAATAGTGGATGAAAATGATGTGGTCTACGATGGAACTTGCTTCTCTAATAGAAACAAACACAGTGTACCTCGTAACCCCAAGGATCGAACCTTCGACAAAACCCACTCTGGCAATGCGTTTCACAGCTTAGTTGTTCTTATTACAAAAGTGGAGACCAAACTCTTCGTTCAACTCTTCAATCATGATGATGAACGGTGCTGTTCATTCGAGCAACGAGCAATATGATAGAATTACTTTAATTTAAAAACCGACTACAAAAAAATCTACACGTAAAAAATATTACCTACTATCTAAGGAGTCTAAGGACACTTTGGCGAATGAGACCAGTCTTAGAATATCTTAGTTACCAAAATCCATCCAGCCGTTTGGGAGATATGTGGAAATAAAAGTTTTACAAACATAAAGATACGCGCGAAAAACATAACCCTTCTTCCATTCCGGTAAAAAGAGACATGTTTATGCTACTGGGAACGGAATTCACATCTTATTTTTTACGTTGTTATCATTAAATTGGACATAATAAATCGTAATCGGTAAGTTCGAAAAAAGTTTACTGGCAACAAAAGATGGGAAATTTTATTTTCTACAATAATAATAGGCTTTATAATTTTTCGGAATATCGGCCAAAAACGTTTTTTCGAGCTGGCGCTTGAAGCTCCACCTGGATTTGTTATTATTTTGTAATTTTATGCTCAGGAAATGATTCTAAACCGACAAAATACGAATCGGAAATATAGTACAGAGTTAAATTCTACGAGTAATTTTACTGCCTTCTTATCTAATTTGGTCGAGTGTCTAAATTTCATTTAAATAAGTTTTAAATGAACGAAGTTGGGTTTTAGGGATTCGTAGACAAATTTTAAAATATACGTTATGTCTGTTCATCCGTATGTGACAGTCATTTTCTCCGAAACTATAAGAAGTATACTATTAAAACTTGGTAAGTACATGTATTCTATGAACAATATTAACAGTTTCATACAAAAAACGAAAAAACAACAAATTTTGGTGGTGTCACAAACTTGGAAAAGAAATTTTAAAAAAATCTATCAAAACCATACGTGTATCTATGGATAGGTGTTCAAAATTGTATTGAAGTTCCTAACATTTTTTTCTAAACTGAATAGTTTGCGCAAGAATCTCTTCCAAAGTGGTAAAATCCGTATGTGAGGACTTTTCTTCCAAGTACTAAGTACCTTACTACCAAAGAATTTCCTAAATGGCATATACCTAACTTGCATTTATATTAGGGGATTTACGCAGGGGATTTCTCCCCTCTCATTATTTCCTTATCCCGATCTCTGATTTGACGAACGAATATTTTACCGATACTAATCTATTTTCCATTGCATCTGCATTGAATTTTTACTGATGTGTTATCGACGTCAGTTTTTGAGACTCCCTATTGGTCTACAACATAAAGTAAACAGCGTACTAATTAGTATCAGCGTCTATTTGCAATTCCAATGAAAACGGTATCAAAAATCAAGATCATAGCGTGCTTCACTAGTAATACCTACTGATATTGTTATACTGTGGCACTATGATCGTAATATTTAAAATTTATTGGTTGTCAAAATTGCAAAATCAAGCACAGGCCCGTCGTCCGTGAGCGCCGAAACGCGACTGATCAGGCCTGCCGAACGGCGCGCTATATATATGGTAGATATTAAAACATAGTGAATAACTGATACTTTTCATCAAGTCAAACTCTGCGAAAGCATCTATAACTTTTTAGTGGCTTTCGTTGAGTACAAAAATTTAGTAAAAAAGATCATTAGTTTAGTCATAAACTTGAAAAACCTTTTTGAAAAGGGTAACTTTGGGATTTTTTTCTATCAAGTAAAATTCATTAAATCGTGTTATTGACTGCGAATTGCACTAGATTAGATCCTTAACTAATACATATATTTTTTTTTTCAGAGTTTAATACACTATTTTAAAGGTCTTAAAGTTGTTTTAAAAATTCAAAATTACGGCCTACACGCCCTTAAGGAAAAAAACCAGGAGGTGCCAATGTTGTAATACTATCTAGGATTAGACCACACACAAAATCTGAACCAAGAAAAGAAGTACGAAAAGGCAGACAGAAAGGAAAGTCAAGGAAAAAAATGAAATAGAAAGAATAAAGGCAGCAAGACAAAATAAAAAACTTAAAATAGATACTTATGAAGGTAAAAGTACAGAAACTAAAAGAAGTTAAGCAAAAAATATTAAAAGAAGAATCAGAAACACCAGAAGTTGAAAACGAAAGCTTTTTTGTGCGAGATTCAGATGCTTCTTAAGATACATACATAATTTAAAAACATTTAGTTCAAATGTTAGTCAGTACGAAGAGAGTAAAGACTTGTTGCTAATGTGATTAAAATGTTTAAGTTAGGTGTTACGAAAAATACTGATTTTACTCACATAAATTCTGTTTTGATTTGTCATAGATATTAGATAAGCTTATAAAGATATTTATAGATGTGTTAAAGCTGGAAATAATAAAAGTATTTGCTATTTGTCGAGAAATATGGATTTTATTTTATGAGTTCTAACTATGACCAAGGTACAACATAGGCGGATCTAGGTACATAACCTCTGTTGTACCTTGATCAACATTCCAAATTTTTTTAGTTTATGTAAAACCTGTAAAAATGATGATCTATGCTTTTGTATAATTTATATTATGGACCACATTAGTTCGTATAACAGCTAACATTTGTTTAAACGCAATAGCTATAACCGCTTTTTTTCAAAAAATCGTTGAATGAAAAAGTGCCCAGGGTACAACAGGTTCCCCTATACCTACCAGTTAAACACATACACATACATTACTATAAAACTAGATGGACCAACTTGATATGTATTATATGTCGGCGTATCGTGGTGATGTCAATGGCTACTCTATGTCAGTGTCGGATAAACATTATCACGTAAAGTGTTGTGGTACACGTGAACGTAAATATGTTATAAATAGCGGTCACGCGAGCCGCGAGAGGCGGTGTTACCGCATACGCGCGCAACTCTCGCTCTCGGCGGTGCCCACTTGCGACGTCATCACATCACGAAAAATCGACGACATCGGTCTAATATCCATTATGACTACTTACATTTAACTAACCTTTAGATCTTTTGAGTGTTATGACTCTACTGGGTTATGCAGATCGTTTGTACTAAATTGAAAGGGTGTTTCAATTTAGTACAAAAGTAGGTATTCTACAATCTTAATAGGCATGATGGCCATAGTGAAAAAGTATTGTAAAAATATTGTACTTACACGTATTTATTCTTTTGTTTCACAAACTAAAAAATACGAAGATATGTTTATATAAGTTACTAGCTTGTAGCTGGGATGACACGTTCGTAGGTGAAGAAGTAAAATTGAAAAGACGACTTGACCCAAAACTGTGTACTTTATTGATAGTAAGGTTCTAAGGTTAGAATTACTAGTACACTCAGCGAAATAGGAATTTACGTCACTTCATCCCAGAAATAATGGAAGCGAAGTCGCAAGATTCCTATCTATAGTGATGATGTCTACCAGCCGATTTCGGCTACGGCGACTGCTTCTGTTTTTTTTTTATATACTACATTTACCGTGGTTGGTGTACTCTCAAATGACTTATGTAACCTATTTTTGCAGTGAAAGTTCGCGAACAGTCAAGGCAAGTTAGGGTGCCATCCACATAATTATAAATTTGACTTGAAGGAAGCCTATTCCTGAGCTTATCACGCTTACGATCTAGCTCCTTCTTTCTTTCGTCTTCAAATGCATGAACGCGATCGTGCACAAGTCACCTCCACTCAGAACGATTCTCTGCTTTGCTTTCCCAACGAGAAGGATCGATTTTGCAATTCGTCATGTGTCTCTTCTGAACGTCCTTAAAACGTAGATACTGTCCCCCTGGTTTCCGCTTGCCATCCTGAAGTTCGGAGTAGAAAATAAGCTTTGCCGATCTTTCGTTAGGTATCCTCCACACGTGTCCACTCCAGCGTAATTGCCAGCGCATCAAGTAAGCTTCGATTCCGTTGACATTAGCTCGGTGAAGTACATCAGTATTTCTAACGCGATCTGACCATTTGATGTTCAAGATATTACGAAGACATTTCAGGTGGTATCTGTCAAGGATTCGAATATGTCTACGGTATAAGCACCAAGTTTCTGATGCATAGAGAAGGTTTGGTAGAACGATGGCTAAGTAAACTTTTATTTCAGTATCAATTTTAATGTCATGTGACCTAAACACTTTTGATTGAAGTTTGCCAAAAGCTGCATAAGCAGCTCCAATTCTGCTGTTAATTTCTGCATCTAGGTCGTTTTTTGCGTTAACAGTGCTTCCAAGGTACTTGAATTTATCTACTTGTTTTATGTAATTTTCACCTAACCAGTGCACCCATAACCATTACCTCCGTCTTGGTGACACTTATCTTTAAACCAAATCTGCGACATACTGAGTCAAATTGTTCCATTACACGTTGTAGACCTTCCCTAGTTTTTGATAAGAAACATAGATCATCAGCGTACATAATCTCCGTTATTAGCTCATGCGACACTTTTGTTCGGGCTTTCAATCTAGCGAGATTAAATATGCTACCATCAGTACGAAAACGTATTTGAATACCCTCTTCATTGTTCAGTAAAGCGTGTTTGACCACCATAGCAAAATAGAGTGCAAATAGAGTTGGCGCCAAAACGCAACCTTGCTTAACTCCACAGGTAACGGGGAAAAAGTCTGTTTGTTCACCATCTACAGTAACACAGCAAGACATGTCGTCATGTAAAAGCCTAATGTTGGAAAATGAAGAACTAAAGTTTATAAGTTTAAACAACGTTTATTCCACGGTAAAGCAATTTGTACTGAACAATTCTGACAAGATAGACATAGGCTGTCATTGCAGTTTACTTTTTATTCAACATCCTCCCTTAAACAGAAATCAAGCCCATCTTGGCAGAACAAAATACCAATTTTAAGTATGATGTCGCCTTAGTAAGTGCATCAGCTACCATCATATCTGTCTGTAATACTGCACATCGATGGCTCCTTCAACTACTTTGTTACGAACAAAATGGTGCCTCACATCTATGTGTTTAGTTCTAGAGTGATAACTATCAGAACCTGAAAGTTTAATAGAACTTTGATTATCACTGTAAATAATCATTGGCTCATTCTTCAGAAGAGGCCAAAATGTTTCCTGAAGCTGTTTCAGCCACATAGCCTCTTGCGCACAAGACGACAACGACATGTACTCTGCTTCGATCGTCGACAGAGCAACAGTCACAGAAGCCATAAGTCATATCTTCCTTTAAATTTTGGTTATAACTCAATCTATATGCTTCAGTGCCCTTTAAATAACACATAACTCTTTTCAAAGCTATCGAGTAATTTTTGGTGCATTGTTATGTTTACTCAACATATTTATGACAAAACTTATATCTGGCCTCGTAATCTTATTACTGAAAAGAATACTTCCGTGTAGTCTACCCTGGTTCTGTGAACAACCTTTAATCACAAGCCGTGCCTTATGTTTCACTGTTTCTCCATTTTCATTTGTTTTCTTTTGAAACCCCATTTGCATGGTATGGAACGTTTATTTTCTGGAAGAGTAGTCATTTCCCAAGTTTTATTTTCCAATGGTGATTGATACTCCTCATCCATTGCTGTTTTCCAGTATTCAGCATCAATTCCCGACATGGCTTCTTCAATGGTCAGCGGATCAGACACCTGCTTGACACACATGAAATTATTATGTCTCTGATGAGATCTTAATGTCATATTTCTTGTAAAACTTTCAGTGCTACTATCATCACTTGAACTCGGATAATACGTTTCATCAGACATTCTATTCAACACACAACTATCGAAAGATGTGTCAGTACTGGAGTGTGATGAACTGTCATCTTGAGTCTCACTCCGTGTTCTGTCATCGATAGATATCACTTCATCATTATTTGCACTTAGAGGAATTTTTACAGGCTGTTTGGTAGGTAAGGGTTCTTCTGTGTTATTCATATTATTATCCATAACATCGTCAATAAATATGACATCTCTACTAATAATAATATTTTTGTTTATTGGATCATACAATCTGTAACCCTTTGTATTGTCACAATATCCTACTAAAACCAACTCTCTTGACTTCCGATCCCATTTTAAGCGCTTTTGTTTTGGAATATGTACCATGGCCTTACAACCAAAAATCTTTAAATATGATAGGTTCGGTTTCTTACCAGTCCACTTTTCATAAGGCGTTACTTTATCCAAAACTCGAGATGGTGATCGGTTGATGACATGGACTGCAGTAGTGACTGCCTCTGCCCACAACTGTTTATGCAGCTTTGCTTCAAATATCATGCATTTCGCACGTTCAACCAGCGTCCGATTCATCCGCTCCGCCAGCCCATTTTGCTCAGGTGTATACGGAGTACTGGTCTGATGTTTGATGCCGGAAGCCGCTAAAAAATCCGAGAAAGCTTTATTACAGTATTCTGTTCCTCTATCGCTTCTAATTACTTTTATTTTCATATCTAATTCATTTTCTACTTCTTCTTTAAAACGTTGAAACACTGACTTAATATCCAACTTGTTCTTGAGAAAATAGACATAAACTTTACGGGAATAGTCATCTATGAATGTTATGAAGTACTTCGCACCACCAGCAGACAGTGTCTCCATCGGACCACATAGATCTGTATGTACTATTTCTAGTAATGCCTTTGCTCTCGAACCAGAGTGTGGAAACGGTAATCGTGTTTGTTTAGCTTCACAACATGGTATACACACAGTATCAACATCTTTGTTAGTGATAGTTATACCCTCAGCACACGACTCTAACCTCTTTACATCAGCTAAGTTTAAATGCCCCATTCTCTTATGCCATGTAATAAGGTCAGTCTTATTTTCACCCATAACAGCACAAGCGCTCATAGCAACAGTGTTCAATCTGTACATGTTATTGACCAAATTTGCATTTGCTATGAGAATCTTATTGACATCAAAAATATTACATCCTTTGTCGGTGAATTCTATTTTGCAGCCGTTTTTAGTCAGTTGTCCAACTGATAACAGGTTTACACTCAGCTCAGGAATAAATAAAACGTTTCTTACCTGGATTGGACATTCATCTTTGCAAAAAATGGTTTGAATATTTACTTTACCCATATTTTGCACGGAGACAGCATCATTATTAGCCACCTTTATTTGCTCTATCGGAGATGCTTGGGTATCGTACATCCAGTCGGACCGTCTCGTCATGTGCATTGTAGCACCGGAGTCGATGTACCAGTTTTCGTTATCCACATTGCTATAAGCTGAAAATACGGCTGAAAAGCTGTTATTTTTTGTTTCATTATTGTTGGATTTCTTCACTGTGCATTGATTTTTGAAATGTCCATATTTGTTGCAATTGAAGCAACGAGGGCCTTTTCCTTTTAGCTTGTCATTGTTGTTAGAGGTTTTTTTTTTGTGCTTTGTAAATAATGCAGAAGACTCGGAAACTTTCACTTCCTGTAAAAGTTTTATCTTGACAAAATCTGATGAAACTTTTATGCCGGAACTTTCCAGACCCATTATCATCGGTTTATAATTTTCCGGTAAACCTGCCAGCATGAGTGTTCCCAGCCATTCGTCATCAACTTTGAAACCAATATTTCGTAATTTGTATGCAGTACTCATAATTTTATTCACATATTCTTCGACGCTTGAGCAGTTGTCCAGGGTTGTGTTGATTAAATCTCGCAATAAGCCGACTTTCCTTGCTAGCCCGGAGTCTTCGAAAGTGTTTTGAAGGTTTATCCATACTTCCTTTGCTGAATGTGCATTCTCGATATGTATGTAATTTATAGGGTCCACCCACAAAATGATTTTAGACTTTGCTTTCAAATCTTTCTTACTATCGGTATCGGTGCCAGGATCGACACAATCCCACAAGTCTTCGTGTTGTAAATACGATTTAACTGCGAATTTCCATGTAGAATAATTTTCCCGACCGGCTAATCTGTCAATTTGCAAATTTGACATAGCCATTGTTTTTTGGGTTGATTTTCGGTGAATACTCGCAAATTACTTTTTATCGGTACTTTATAAGAATAAATATTAAACTATAAATCTTTAGGTTTACTGGGCTGGGCCCATAACCTGTTGGAAAATGAAGAACTAAAGTTTATAAGTTTAAACAACGTTTATTCCACGGTAAAGCAATTTGTACTGAACAATTCTGACAAGATAGACATAGGCTGTCATTGCAGTTTACTTTTTATTCAACACCTAATCAGTCGAATAAATTTGTCTGTACAGCCTAATTTAGCTAGAATCAGCCACAAAGCTTCACGAGGCACGCTGTCAAATGCCTTCTCAAGGTCAACGAAACAGAGGTATAGAGGGTTACCCTGTTCTTTGCTTTTTTCCTGTATTTGACGTAAGGAGAAAATGGCTTCACTGGTACGTCGATGTGAGCGAAATCCGAATTGGGTTTTAGAAATGTATTCGCGTCTACAGAGTCCCAAAGTAGTCCCACGAGTGGAAGCTAATGTGGAAGCCCTGTAGAAGAAACACTACTACTAGTCCCTAGAGGAGGATGATACAAAAATATTTTCCGACGGCAGGGTTATATTTTTCGATCGACAACTTAATAGCGCGTTTTAACGTTGAATCTTGTTGTTTCATCTATCTGAAACCATTGGAACTAAATTATTTTATTGTTTATTTGTATAAAATTAAATCGTATCATGTTACAGTTTTATTTTAATACGTCATAAATGGACTATTGTTAAAACACTGATTAAAGTAACAACGAACTACAAGAACTTTTATATTATGTTACTTGCTGCTACGGAAGCCTTCATGGGCGAGTCCGACTCGCACTTGACCACTTTTATTTTTCTATATTTTGTATGAAAATCTAATGCGGTTCACAGAATACATCTACTTATCAAGTTTCAATAGTGTAGCGCTTATAGTTTCGGAGAAAAGTGGCTGTGACATACGGATGGACAGACCGACAGACAGACAGACAGACAGACATGACGAATCTATAAGGGTCCCGTATTTTGCCATTTGGCTACGGAACCCTAGAATTCACACTTTTACTACGGGACCAACACTGAAACCTTGAAAACAAATCAGCTGTTCCTTATTTACTTGTCATTACGTTCTATGTAGGTACCTACGTACATTTTTGTATGAAAGGAGTTGGCCTCATAGTACATTTTTTTTCAAATGGTACATACATTAGTTGAAAATGTTAATGGAAAATAATTTAACGTAATTTTGATAACTTACATTTGTTAGCTCTTTCAAAATAAATCTCAGTCTCAAAAAGGCACTTAATGATTTTTATGACAAGAATGTATTAACCAGGGGTGTTACGAATATTCGCATTCGCATCCGTAAATGCGGAATATTCGCATTAATTAAGACATCTGCATCCATATGCACATCCGCATCAATTAATGCGGAGCTTTTACGGATGCAGATTCACTTCAACAAGTAACTACATGTAAGCACGTGCTTCGTGTTTGTTTTGGTAATTGCTAACTTCATTCGGTAATTGACGAATTAGTGAAATTGGTGGAGATTTAACCGTTGTATATTTAAAATTTTCTCCAAATTAGCTTGCAGACATTTATCACCTCCGCCAACTAGTGTTCCCAGCGTCCAATTATTTAGTGGAGCTGGATTAATATATAATGCACTAAGAAACAGGTTGGAAGCTGAGAAGGCTGCAATATTGCTATTTATTACATATAATTTACCAATTTGTCAGTTTAAGTATTAAACAAAGATTGTTTATTATGAAACTCGAAGTTGTTGTGTCATAAGTAAAACTAAAAACTTGTGTAATTTTGTTCTAAAAGTTCGTGTTCTAAATAAAAAGTTAAAATTAAATCGATTTTCAGTTATTTATGCACTTAAAATGTCAATGATTATTCTTTTAAAGTCCTATAATCAGCATCCGCATCCGCGGATGTAAATTTCAAATAATCACGAATCGAATCACGTCGTAACGATGAACGGATGAACGGATCGGGGTGAAATTTGGAACACAGGTAGATTATAGTATGAAAACTAACGTGGTTATTACAGGTTAGATTATAGCTTGCAAGAATACATAGCCTACTTTTTATCCCAGGAAAACAACGGGAACGGGAACAACCACGGGACACTTCCAGTTAATTTATAAAAATACTAGCGGCCCGCCCCGGCTTCGCCCGTGGTACATATATATAACCTACAGCATTCAAGGATTACGTACATATGAAAGAACGGTGAACGATTTTTTTAATCGGTTCAGTAGTTCCCAAGATTAGTGTACAAACTATATATATATATATATATATATATATATATATATATATATATATATATATATATAGGCTACTTTTGATCCCCAAATTATCGTGCTGGTTACTGGGTCAGAAGTGACACCTGTAGACAACTGGCGGGGATAACTAATTAAATGACGATTGATAAGTTATCGACCGGGGATGAAAAATGATTAAATTACTAAAATGGCTATTAAAAAATAAGGGTTGATTGTAGAAGGGTGAAAATTGAGGATTGTATGTATTTTTGTATGTTGTATCATAAAAAAATAGAAATTAAAATTTTGTCTAAAAATAAAAAAAAATTTAGGGGTGGACTACCCCAACATTTAGGGGATGAAAAATAGATGTTGGCCGATTCTCATAGATACCATATAAGCACAAAAAATTTCATTAAAATCGGTCAAGCCGTTTCGGAGGAGTATGGCAACGAAAACTGTGACACGAGAATTTTATATATTAGATTAACTTTTGTGTATAAGCGTTCTGCGTTGCCTTGTTTAGTCGCATATTGATGAGTTAAGTGTGTTTGTTCTATTTGGTCCTTTCTGTATAATCAAATCTGGAAAATTACCACATACTTTGCGCGTCGTGTTATGGTTTTGTTGGATTTATTTTGATTTAATACCTACAGTTCGGTAATTTCGGCATAATATTAGAATTCTTTAAATTTAGATTTCACAATAACGAAATCGTTTTTATATTTTTACAAAATTAAACTACATATCGTTACCGCTTTTGAAAAAAAATTATGGATATTCTAGAAAATAAAAAATACTTACATATCTGTCAAACACCATGATGCCTAATGCAATCAAACACAGCATAAGTATGTGGCGGCCGCGGTGGATCTGAGCCCTGAAACATGAAAACATAATTCATCAAATATCAGCTAAATTCAGTTTTTGTTTGAGTACTTAATTGGTTTAAATCATTATTTAATTTTTTCCACTTTATATTTTTGAATTGATCACAAATATTTGTATATTTGCCTAGGCTCAGGCGGCATGCTTACCGTCAACTAAGCCATGAGGCCAAACTCAAAGTCTTGCTGTTTGGAGGGATATACTCGTATGTCCAAAGAAAATTTATAGATAAGGGATATTTCATAATAATATGTGCAGTGCTGAGAGTGATTTGGACTGTTGTTGAAAATATTACTCAATATAATTTGCCTTTATCGCTTATTCTCGACAAAAATACATTTTGTTACGACCATGTAAAATAAAAAAAAAGTCTTTTATTTCTTGCTTCACAACAAAAGTTGACTACCTATTTAAAACAATCTGCACACCAAATCAATTTGAAGACAAAGATCGTTGAATATTTTAATAAATATAATCATTAATTAATAGATTTAGTGTTACAAATAGTATTTTAGTAGGTAAAATTTATTTGGTAATAAGATGTTTAAATAAAGTACATAATAAAGTTTACATTTCCTCCTCCAGGCCTATAATTTGTTACCGAGTTTTTTCACTTCTGAAAGATATCTAAACATTGTAAGTAAGATTTCTGAAAATTGTTTTATTTTTTTTGTTATTGTTTGACATAACTGCTGTTGTTTCCTGTTGAGGGTTTTGGTCGTAATCTTCCACGGGGACTGGCCGGCTTGGAAAATGTGGTTTGGTGTTCGTTAAACGAACTTCGTTTCTATTTGTAGGTGGATTCTTGTTTCGTTAGAGAGGGTAGTAGGTAATTGTTAATTTTGGTTGTTTTTGTTTGCTAGGGGGGTTTGGTTGTTAGTGGTTTGCTTTTTGGTTGTTAAGAAACCGAATATTCCCGGTTTGGTGACTCCTTCCGATAGACTTGATCTTTGTATTCCTTTTTGAGTTTTGATCTTTATGAGCTTGTGCTTTTGGTTCTGCTTGCATAAGATCATTGTGGTTTGGTGATATTGGCTTTGGAAAGGCTTCTTTTATGTAGTAAGAACTTTGATTATTAATAATCAAAGAGTAAGAAGTATCTTTTAATATTCTTCTTTGCTCAAAAAAAAAACAATTTTTGTGCCCAGTATAGTGAATGTTACGGTAATAGTTTAGACGGAATGACCATAGTGTACTGCTCTGCACTCGTGAGTTACCCGTGAATTAATTTAAAATGAGAAACACAGTAATGTGTCCAAACAATATGAAATCCTACTGATATTATAAATGTGTGGATGTTAGGATGTTTGTTGCTTAACCACGTCGTAACGTATGACGTTCACGATCCTCGACTTCCCAGGCAGACTTAACTAACTTTAGGAACTATAATAAGACGAGGCTGGTCAATTATATGTATGTTTATATCAGCGCTGGCTTGTCGAGCACCACTAGTAGTGATTACTTCCTCTGTGACCACTCGTTTCATAACAATAATGATGTTTTACAATTGTTAACTTTTTTTTAATGTAATTTTTTTTGTGACGTGTTAATCAACTTTACCAAATAAATTAAAACCTAACTCTTTTAAACGAGCAATTCTTGGACGAGTATAATCGATCTAGTTATGTTTCATTTTAAACCGACTTTAAAAAAGGAGGAGGATCAATTTGGTTGTATGTTTTTTAGAAAACATTTTATCTGTGCTCGTTTTTTTTCACACACAACACCACCTGACCCCAAACTCAGCAAAGCTTGTATAGCAATGCTATGGAAGCCAGATAGCTGCAGATAGTTTTAAATACATACTTACTCGTATACACACAGACACAGCACAAAATATAGTTTTAAATACATACTTATTATACATAGAAACACCCATACACAGTACAAATACCTATTCATCACACAAATATTTGCACTGGGCGAGAATCGAACCCACGACCCTAGGCTTGGCAGGCAGTCATACTCCCAACTAAGCCACGAGGTCAGGTTTTAAGCTATGAAGAGCAAAGCTCCGTCATCTCGTTAGTTAATATTTGTGCTTACAGTATATCGATGATCTCCGGGTCGTACTCGACGGTGAGGTTGTCCCGGTGCAAGTAGGGGTCCTTGTCGAGCGAGGCGCGCGGCGCGAGCAGCGCGGGGTGCCAGGCCGCGGGGAAGGCGTGCACCGCCGCCAGCAGAACCAGCAGCGTGATCCTCTGCGAGCACGTCGCCGGCGCCACCCACAGCACACAGCATATCGTGTATACTGCCAGCTGAAACATCAACACACCTATAAGGGCATTATCACAATAACACCTAGAACTGCCACCTAGAACATTAATACAACAGGGCTTTCTGTGAAAATGCCCTTATAACATTGCCGTTCAAACAAAACAATGATGTTTTCACATTGCTTGGCGGCAGAACAACTGGAGAAGGTGTGGTACGAGTACTTCCCCAGGTGGACTCAGTACAATATGGATGTTAACACTAATCACAGATTAATGTTTAGTGCTAATTTTATGATAGTTTGTATTAATAGAATGTCGAAAACCACATTATTACAATAAAATATTACGTAGTAAACTTATTATAAATGATTTTAAAATGCTATTATATATTTTTAAATTTTATTTACCAGAATTAATATAAATTAACAGTCATATTGTCCTACAATCATACATTATCCCGGTCCTATGCTCAAAAATATTTTATCCTAGCTGTCTCTGTTAGCTACCACAATCGAGAGATTCTTACAGCAAATTTTTGAGCGTCTCATCAAAATGTAGCAAAATTCACGCAAAATTAGCTTGATAGTAGGTACATATCAATTGTAAAAATTGTACCAGGTATCCTGGGCTAATACGTATAGTTAGATTTAATTTAAAAACATACCGTACGACAACGAACATTGTTGTTATTATTCCGAGGATTACCTGACACGAATAATGATAATAAAAATTAAATAAAAATAAGGGGCAAAATTCAATTATTAAAAAAATGTTCTCTTTATAAACTACTTATACTCTTTTGACCAATATTGACCAATATCAAAAAGTTTAACAACACTATTTGGAAGTAATTTATCCAAATGAAATCTAAATGTATTTAAGTTTTTATTTTTGTCTTAAGACCTTATTACACTAGGCTAAATGTAATCGACTGAATTTAGTCGATACTGAATTTGTTGAAGTGTAATACAATTTTGGATTCCCACAACACAGTTCACCCTAGTGTGGAGTCCAATGCACTCTAACACACTTTGAAACCGCACTACCTACTTTATTTGGTCGCATCTTATCTCACCTACAAACAGCAATAAAGATTTTTGTATTTGTATTTGTATTTGCATATCTTTTTTTATGTGTTTTTATTTTAATATGTGCGTTTCGTTTTGGCACAATAAACGTTTTTTCATTTTCATTTTCTAAATTCAGTAGGCAAGCTAGCTATACTAAATTCAGAAACGAGCATTGCTTGTAACTATCTTACTCCTAAATTTGCTTCTGAATTCTGACACAAAATTTAGCTAATATTATGTAATTTTATTATAAATTTTATTTAAATAAGCCTTTTACTGGTTTTACCCGCGAAGTTCCCGTTACTTTCCCGCGATGTATAGTAGCGTATGGTATTATTCCAGACTATAATTTATCTATGTTCCAAATTTCAACTCGGTCCGTTTAGGCGTTCCGACGTATCTGAGCATGAAATATCCAAACATCCAAACTTTCACTTTAATATTAGCAGGATTGACCCAGGCGAAGTTAGGGCGTCTTAGAAGTTAGTCTTTGGTGGCATAAACACTATTTAAAATTAGGTGACTGTTGTTGTCAGCATTTTTAGCCATACATAGGGCATAAACCTTCTCCGTCTTTCACCGATCTTCACCGCTTTGTGTGCCAAGAAAAAAGTTCATAGATGTGATGTTTCAACTTTCTCCAGTGGGAAAGTTCATATTGAAATACTTGGCCGCGTCATATATTAATAGCGTATGTTCCTCACGTCACTCTCATGACGGAGGCCAGTTTATGTTTGGTGGAGTAAGCTTATATATTTTTAATCAGATTATTTTCACAAGGTGCGGTTGTGCTATTTGTAATCATACTTGGAAAAATTAAAACATACGCCTCTCTTATTTTGCGTCAAATTTCATCTTTCTGTATTTTGTTACTATACTTAATTCCTATTGTATTGTATTTTTTCCAACGAAGACATTTCTTTAGCTAATTTTGGCTCTTTAATGAAAATATCGCAGTATTCTGTCAGTTTTCAAATTAGACCACCGCTTGAAAACTGGCAAGAGTCCATTCAAACCCAACAACAACTTTTGGGATAGCTATCTTTACAGGGAAAATAATAAAAGACCGAGGTAACTTATTCAGCGAATCTTATGCTGAGTCAGGCCTGATAAATTATATTGTCCCCGATCTCTCCAGTGAACAGTTCGGTTGCGACAGAATAAATTAAATATAATGATGTAACAGCCGCGTCTAGCCAAAACTTTAGTGCTTATATTCGCATGTTTCTGCTAATTCAGTGAGAATCCGTTTGCGTACATTTCACATGGTTGAACAAGTACTTGATGGGTAGATTTCGTTTATAAACACCTCTAAAATAGGTTCTATAATCTATCGGCAAATATTTGTAAAACGTGTCAGTAACCTACTACGAGTAATTATTAGCTTTACGATTTCTTTCATTATTCAAAGATTTTTTGTTTTTGTTTTGGATAAAAAACAGGTGAGGGTGTAAGCTAGATCTTATTTTTTTTAAATAAATCATTATCAATCAAATATAAGATTCACAAATAGGTATTCGTATGATTTCATCTTTTCAGAGCAAGAGTAGGTAAAAGGAAACACATTGGATTAAAATACTTAATGACTGTTCGTCAGCTATGACATCAATACCGTTGATTTTATTGCGTCAACAAATTCTTTAGAAAATTCGTCGGATACGTGAGACATATTCGAAACTGGATTGGCTTTAAAACCTTGATAGCGGAGCGGAAAACTTTTATATTGGGATCGGATCCACCCGAAACCGAGATTATTATACAAAGACACGGAAATCTCAAATTGGCTCTAGTTCAAAGTGGCTGAATAACTACGGTACATTTATTTTGTTCAATGATAGGTAACATGTCACTACTGTTTGTTTGATCTTGAAATATGTGTATTGGCAAAGTACAAGTTTTTTTTAACCAAAGAAAAACCTCATATAATATTTATTTTTTTATAATTTAAAAATATATTATTTTATACATAGGACAATCACTAAACACCATTGTTTAGGCCATAGACGAATAAAGGTGCCAAAGGTTCCTTATATTTTAAATAAAAAAATAGTTATAGGATATCAAAAATTATATATTTCTTTTATATGATTTAAGTTATTTCATTGTAACGACGTAAAATAAAATGGTGAGAAATCTACCCCGTGAACTGATGTCTAATTCAACTTTTTATTTGTTTGTAATTTACAATGTAGTATGTGAAAGTTCAAAGGTGATGTTGAGGAGAGCCAGTCCCAATGAGGTTACAGACATAAGGATTACTACATAGGCGTCGGCGTTAACATTTTATTGATACTCAAGTATACCTATATAAACCATATAAGACGTAAAGCCATACAAATTTCAATTAGGTTTTAATGTTTCTCCTTTCGTTTTAATTTGAGCAAGAAACTGAAATCACTGAGTATTTTACGTAGGTGTATGCCCATGACCATGACCATGTTACGTGTGCCGCTATATGCCATTAGTGCGTCCGCGTTAGCCTGAATCTGAGAAATCATATCTAGTGCAATTTCGCGGGTGAGTAATACACTTTTCGACTAATATTATAATAATGTACGTATGTACTGTTGCGCAAGAACTTATGATAAACAAATTTAAAAATGTACATGAATTGCGTTTGTGACAGAATGGTCGTGGTGGTATCTCTTCTTTCTTTTTAACCCCCGACCAAAAAAGGCGGTGTTATAAGTTTGACGTCGATGTCTGTCTGTCTGCCTATCTATGTGTGTGTCTGTCTGTGGCACCGTAGAGTTAAACGGATGGGCCGATTTCAATGCGTTTTTTTTTATTTGAAAGTTAATATCCGTGCAGATGTTCTTAGCTATGTTTGGTTAATATCGATTCAAGATGGCCGCCTCCACAAAATGGCGGACAAAATATTTCTTTACAACCTACCTCAATATGGGTATCAAATGAAAGGGCTTGATTAGTAGAATACATTGCACTATAAAAAAATTCAAATCCAAGGTGGCCGCTTCCACAAAAAACATTTCTTTTTTCACAACTCCCTTAATATGGGTATCAAATGAAAGGGCTTGACTTGTAGAATGTTGTATAGATAACAAATCTAACGTAGTCGGGGGTTAATCCAAATTTTAAATTTTGTTCTTGTTTAGCTTCGCTTTATTCATAAAAATATGAATCCTGGCCCGATGAAGTTATCATCTTAACTTCAACTTACGTTCACTACCATTTGAGATTTTATTTTAAGCTCGATGTTTTCCTCGTTTATACCTGCAGTCAAAGGCACATTTTTTTTTTTGTAAACATATACCTATGTCGATGTGTATGCTTGCATCTTTTGCATACCATCATAAAAAGTTTTCCTGTTCACCGACAAAAAAGCTAAAACAAACTATTATTTTGCGTATAAATAATGATAAATGATGCTTTACGTGGTAATAGTAGGAAGGATGTATGCAACGCCGCGCGCCGCTGTGCGAGATGGCGTCATCTCGCAGCCCGTCCTGCAGTTTGTTCTCGTAATCACCGCACATAAACTGCAAACAGAAAAATTGGGCAACCTCGATAAAATGAACGAGCTGTGGAGATGGTACTTCATATGTTAGCGCGTGATCGGCTTTACAGGGGCTCGACGAGTGAGAAAAATAAATAAGAAGCTACAAAAACGGTTTTCGATTAACACGTGAATGCTTTTAGAATAAAACATTAGTAAACAATTTAATTTCCCTTTTTCTAAAGTTGTAATTAATTAAAATGAAAAAAGCGAGTTTTTACTATCGCTTTTCATCAGTTTAGTCGGCTGGGTTTGACTTCCCCTGACGCGGACGTAAGACGTAATATGAGTATGTATGTACTTCGAAATCTTCCGCTTTAGCTAAACATTTGATCTCTATACATATCAACTTTGTAAATAATTTAAATATTATTGTAAACAAACTCTTTCTCTGTTTTAATTAATTATAGTCTACTCACCAAGGGTAAAAAGCTTGCCGTTGAGAACGCACCCAAGTTGAACATGTTGAATTGGGCTCTCCTTTTGGGGTTCACGTATTTTTGCTGCAAACAACATAACTTATTTTCATATAGGTACATAACTTGACAATTACTGTTCGACTTTGAAATCTTTTTCCGTAAAATAACTTCCGCTACAATTATACAAAATGATATCGTGGAGGTGTAAATACATAGTGATAGGATGAAGGTACATTTATTTGGAAATCTATTACAAAACTGGTTGGAGTATATCACTAGATAGGTACTGATGTACCAAGACATATCTAAGAACTATTACTAAAATTAAGTTGACGTATTTATAGTTTAAGTCCCATGACATCTTATCATCATGTGTTCATAGGTACATCTCCGCATATTCCGTGTTTTCCATCTTACTTCCTACTGAAATTAAAAGTTTGTAAGACTATATGGATGTACGAATGTGTGTTTTTTACTCATTCAGGCAACAACTTCCTACTGAAGGGACTTGGATGAAATTTGGTACATAACTCAATGGTCAGGAAAATAACGGGATCGGGAAATATGCGGGTAGCTGCTAGTTTTAAATACATACTTTAATTGCGTTATGCCGCAATGACGTAAAACAAACTTCTTCTAAATATATTTGAATTCATGCGAGATGTTGCTGATGAGATGTCCGTACATGGTAACCTGGTAGATATCCCTTTAAGCGCTAATTAAAATGCTTAAATAATACTTTTGAGTTTATTAAAATTTCTGTCCTTGTTCTGTAGTGTGTCCATTTAATAAAGAGTTGTTATTTAATCATGTATCCCATGAACACCCACGTTACCAACTGCATTACTTGGTAACGTGGGTGTTCATGACCTTCTCTTCTTGTGAGAAAAAGTCTTAACTCCCCCGTTGTGGGAACATTTGCTATATTTATTATTGGGTGCTGCAGCAACACTGATTATTTTATATGATTCAGTTCTTAAAGCATGACATACCTTAGCCTGCGTGAGTCTGTATGTGACGTAAAAGATGATACAAGAAAGACCGGCTTCGACAACAAAGCCCGCGTATGAAAGGTGCGAGGCGAGGGACAGCGGCAGGGCGAAGGCTGCCAGTACAAGGACGGGCGGCAGCAGAAACAGAGGGGGCACCAGCACGCCGGTGGGGCAGGGGTCGCTGCGCTTCACGTAGCACTCTTCCGCCTCCGCAGACTTGAACATCAGGCACATGTTGGTCCCGTCTGCTAACTCCCTGCACAAGACATACGACGCATAAAACACATTTGACCTATAAGAAACAATGTATTATATGTAGCCTATTTATTTTCAGGTGACATACAATCATAGAGAAGTACAGTAATAAAGTTACGGCTGGTCTAGTCGAGAGAACGGCGACTGTCGATCCAGAAGCCCCGGGTTCAAATCCCATGCGCACCACTGTCTTTTCGAAGTCATGTAAATGCCGCTAACTTAAAAAAACAGTGCAGGAAACATCGTGAGCAACCCAACATGTACCTTGAATCTTTCGAGATCATGTCTCATCCACCCACTGGGCCAGCGTGGTGGATTATGGATTTGACTCTCTCCTTGCGAGAAAAAGCCCGAGTCCCAGTAGTGGAAACATTTAGTGGGCTGTTTATGTTTATAAGATAGAGTACCGACTGCTATCAGCCCTGACTGCCATATTTATGTAAGTATCTGTGTTTTAACATGGATCTGATATCTGATAAACAGTATGAAACAACGCTGTTATAGATTCATATCGTCATCTAGCCAAAGTCAGAAATCCCTACATACTTATAGACTCACTGATACATTTCACATTTTAAACATTTCTCTCAGACCACCAAGATTATAACAAGGATTCTCGTAGTTTATACACGAATCAAGATTAGATCAAGATAGATTTTTCTACGATTTTGGTATGCAAATATGCTCGTTGTTTTGTAAAACACAAATATAATGGCATAACGTTTGTTTAATGTATGCTGCGAGTATATGCGCTGTAAACTTGTTTTGACAGATAGGTACATAATTCTATCACTTATAATTTTGTGTACCAAACTACTGGCATTTTGGGAAGTAAGTATTGGCCTAATATTTACCGCTGTAGGTTCATTCAAACTCTCAAAAGACATTGTTTATTTATAGTTGTAGGTTCATTCAAGCTCTCTAAAGACATTGTTTATTTCCAGCTGTGGGATCATTCAAGCTCTCAAAAGACATTGTTTATTTACAGCTGTAGGTTCATTCAAGTTCTCAAAAGACATTGTTTACTTACAGCTGTAGGTTCATTCAAGCTCTCGAAAGACATTGTTTATTTACAGCTGTAGGTTCATTCAAAACTGCCAAAAGACACTGTTCAAACAAGAAATTCAAATTTAGAGAGTACGTTATCCTATCGGACTTATTTAATTCATAACATAACTCGCTTTGAGTTTATCCGATTGTAAATAAGAGTCCTTTAAGGCAAATCCAAAATTTTGTACTTTTACAATTTGAAAAGGTTTTTCAATTAAGTGCGATGGTTTCGAAGATACTCTCAAACATACAAAATTAAAGCATTCATTTTGTTATCGATGCAGATTATCTAGTTACCTACATATAATGGTATAATAACCGCAAACACTGAAATGCTTTCAACTCCACATAAACTATGCTAAATTATGCAAGGCATCAAATACCATTGTCGTAGCCTCATTCAAAATCTGTAGGTAGGTATGTAACACATGAAATGCCTAAGTATTTCATAACAAATAGCAAAGCGGATTATAGATCTCTCTAACAATCCACAAGGTAATAAAGTTCAAACGAGTTTTTAAAGTTCAACGAAGAAATCGGAACTTGTATTTGTAAAATAAGTACGTGAACTTTAGCCTTCCTAGAATAAAATTATGGTTAGGTAATTGCCAGTCTTTCTAATTAATTAAAACTTGATTTAACAGTCGGGTTTGTTTGCTCTCTCAAATACTTAGACAGGAATGTTACGAAGTGTTCCTTCTATTTGGAAACGATATCTAGTAACTTATAAATTATTTAATAATTACTTTTAAATAACTTTATACGTATTCGTATCCCGTAAAAATATTGAAACTGTAACATGTACCTAAGGAATTGGGTGATTTTCTTTAACAAAATACTTTTACATAGCCTTTTCAGAAAGCATACAACGTTTATTACTTTTATTGAGATATTTTATTGTTCATTAATGGCTCATATTATTTAACGAGA
The DNA here is from genome assembly GCA_017562165.1 of Ectropis grisescens. Classification (NCBI taxonomy): domain Eukaryota; kingdom Metazoa; phylum Arthropoda; class Insecta; order Lepidoptera; family Geometridae; genus Ectropis; species Ectropis grisescens. Next base: position 14,000,949 of record CM029770.1, on the reverse strand, counting down.
TATTTTTAGACATCAAAAAAATCGTACCCACATATATCTCGCTCTACGTTTTTTACTACGTCCATTTATTCTAGTAACATTTATTTCAGATCTATTAATTATGTTTAATAGAATATTTAACATGTTTAAAATTGGATTTTATTCATTGAAATATTTTGTGTAATTGGCAACATAAGTGTTGCAATTAACCACCAATCTACAATCATTTATGATAATACAATCAGCGCTCTGCGGTATTACCCGCGTAGTAGATAAAAATGTAGTATATTATAATATCACGTGTTTTTCCAGACTATACATAATCTACCTATATTAATTTCACTCCGATCGGTTCAGACGTGATTGAGCAACAAACATCCAAACATTGACATTTATAATATTGATAGGATAGTAGGATGGATAGGAGATAGATATTATTATATTATAAGTCCATTCATAATCATTTTTCTTTATTGATGCGGAAATATTACTTAGATTGTAGAACTATCTTGTTTATGACATACTAGAGGTAAAATAGTAGTAATTATTCAAAAAAAACTACTGAATATTTTATAGCAAAGCAGTACGAGTAAACGGATTACTATTGAGAAGTTTTACGTTCTTATTAATTCCCCGACAAGGCTGTCTGCTCAAAATAGACAGCACAAGCGAAATACGAGTTTGTAAAGTTACTGATAAATACCACGTAGGTACAAGTTCATAGCTAGAAATCAGTGGGGTATGTAAATGGGGGGAACTCGTTTCAATTCGACCGAGCCGTTGATCCACATCGTTAATTAAGCTAGGTAATTTCCCATTCTAAGAAAAAGTATTTAATTTCTGTAACGAAACCAAATTCATAAATTCGTAGTTGATATTTCGCTTGTCAATACTTTGTTAGTATTGATCATAAATATTTAACGTTGCTCCACCCGGTGCGGCGTGGACTACAATTGATCTACAAAATGTGTTAAATTGAGCTCCAGTTAAAATTGACTACAATTTATACCAATATATAAAGCTAATGAGTTCGTATTTTAATTTCTGATGAGTTTGTTTTTAGCTTTTCCGTTTGTCTGTTAGAACGCTGTAATTTCAACACACAGGTTGAAAAAACATGTTTGTCAAAGCGGAAATCTATCTTGAAAGATAAAATACTAACTAAGAACTACATCACGTTTAACTGTGTGTAGGTCGAAACACATTGAGATAATACATACTCTGATACGTTCTTCTTGGCGATGTACTTACTTATTGTCATCCCTGTTGACGAGTTCTTCAACCAACATGTTGTGTATTTTTGTCTCTTCATTGTCCTCTTTCTCGCCATCAGGTGACAGAACCTACGAATGTTTACCAAGCTTTTCTATATGTGACGATAAGCAAACAACTTATATGAGGGCTTGGAATTTAAGCCAATAGCGATGTCACTTAACTGACATGATATTTCTAAATGAAACGCTTTTTATCAATAGTCTACTATAACCTTGAAATGACTTAAATGAATCAGCAATGGAAACCAAATGTTTTAAATAACCATAACGCAAAACATGAAAATCATTCTAAGCGTGCGCCAGATGCAAACGGCATTAATTCTCCATTCTGATAAGTAATTATTGGCAATTTATCAAAATACGTCAACGTGAAAGTTAACATCGCATGAAGCACTAAGTAAGTTTTGATGTTATATTTTCCTTCATCTCAGTTAACTTAGTAAACTTCGTCACACCAAGTATTCTGGGTAGCAAGTTGTTTGGAACCGAGCCAAACTTGTCTACTTAATATGTCGCTACGAGCAAAGTTTGTAAAACACTTTCCCTTAATCTGCCCCTAATTGTCTCTTTTGGGCTACAAAAATTTGGACGATTTCAGTGTCGCTGCTTAACTAGTAGATAGCGAGCCGAGTGCCCTAGTGTCCTATTTATTGAAGCCGGTGGCGGGGGTTGGGAGGCAAGCAGGTGCGGGGCGGGTGGGCCTGGTGCAGTAGTGCACTCACCGAGTCCTCATCGTCGTCTCGCAGGTCGGAGAGGGCGTCATCTCCCTCACCCTCCTGCGCGCTCTTGTCATCTCCCCCCCACTACACATAAAAATAACACTCTGAAAACTGTGAAAAATTAGAGCTTTGTAAACATTCTTTATGCTATTTTTCTAAAGACTCTTTTACCACAAAGTCCGCTTTGAACGTGGTACCATGCGAAAATAATGCTAATGACACTCATAAAAAAGAGCGAGGCAGAAAGAATTTAATTATGGATATAGGTCAAATAACTCATCATATACATAAGAACTGAACATCTCGACTTGATTTATGGTAAAGTAGATTTGAGAAATGGCATAAAAGTATAGTATTGGAGTATGAAGGAAGTTATTTATTGAGATAAATATTACCGGTTTGAGTACTTTCACGATGAAGTAAGTCTTGATGCCAGCTTGTCGCAGCATCTCCTCTCGTTTCTCGCCGTAGGCTGGTTCCACTTCAAACTCGTCTTTCAGGAAACCGAGAGTCACTTCCGACACGTGGACTCGGCTTAAATTATTAATACATTATTTAAGTAAGCAATAATCCCAATAAGACAGGTATATTTATTGTTTCTACCAAGGAAATTCTACATTCATAAAATGCGACTCTCCTTGCGAGAGAAGGCCCCGAGTCCCAGTAGTGCGAACATTTAGTGGGCTGTTGATGATGATGATGATGTTGGTGATAATAAAATGAATTGATTGTTTCTTATTCACCAACGTTCAGAATACCAGAACGAATTTCTCACTCTTAGCTAGTTTAATCATCATATAGGTCGTACGTATTGTGATTCATTTATTTCCATGTTTGCAACTGTTGTTTTTTCTTATAACATTTTTTATCCATTACCTACAAACAAGCTTTTTTGCTTTTATCCTTACGCAGCCCAGTAATCTGAACATTGAGAAGTGAGGTCTTCATTAAAATTTATTGTTCATATTCTTTATATGTGAAGATATCGATAGAAACAAATTAATTACTTCCGTACATCATTGTTTGAGATATTTCCCTACTCAAAGTATCTATAAGTAAGTATCTGTATATCTATCTAGCCCTCACAAAGCCGCGACGTATAAAGCCGTGTAGGTACTCAGTCCTATAAACAGAGAGTGAAATCTGTCAAATCCAATTTCCGTGATACTTGGCCGTGATACAATAAAGGAAATCAGCATGAGACTCAGGAACTTCTAACAAGATATTTGCGATTCTAAAAAATAGACATCAATTTCTTAAATAGCAAGGTTGAAAAGTCTTCTACGAACTACTTAATTTAAGGCGATGTGGCAGCGCAAAACTTTACAAATATGGTCTGGGATCATCATCATCATCATCAGCCCGTGTTCGTCGACTGCTGGACATATGCCTCTCCTATAAAACACCACTCAGTCCGATCCTCGGTCTTACGTTTCCAACTGTCTGGGATACTGTTTATAAAATATTAGTTATGTAAACGACTTTCTTTACCTTAAGATATCTACACAAAAATATAAAGTTGAAAAGTTGGTTGGTTTGTTCGTTGATGCAAATCTTGAGAAATAACAGTTAAATATGAAAAAAAAACTAGATTTTATGTGATTTTGATAGCTGTGTTATTATGCTTAGCTGATTACGGGGAAGGTTGTTATTTTTCAGGCTGAAGCAGAGACAGCGAGTCAGTAAATAAGAACTCAAAGAGTGTCTACGGACATTCTTTTTGAATGTATTTGGATAGGGTCCTTCTTTACAACAACGGTATTAATTACAACTTAAAAGGTATCATTTTTAGAACCATTCAATTTTCTTTTAACTTCTACTTCCATCGACGATTTAGTGATAAAAAATCTTATTTAAAAACTTATTAAAATCAAGCTTTTAATTTTCAATAAAAAAGAACTAAAACATATCTAATCTAAGAACTAATGGTCATCTTCCAGTTCCATCATCAGATCAGCACCATGTTATCATAATATTGTATTGTCACGCAATTTACACGTGTATACAAAATTTCAACTCAATCGGTAACCAGGAAGTGGATAAAATTTAGACTAGATTACCTACATCAGAACAAGTTAAACTAAATAAAATCTTGTAATTCTTTTATGTACTCATCGGAAACTGAAATTTAAATCGAACCAAATAACAACTGGCATATGCATGTAAACTCTAGAATAGTTATTTGTGTCTAAAATGAGGTACTTTGTGTGACCTTGTTTGCTGCGAAGTTTGGCATTTTTTTTCGGCTCCTTTACAGCCGCATAGTAATTTTTGTGAATTTTGAATGTATATTGTTTTTTTATTATTTTTAAAATAAAATGAATCAGAATGCATTTCACTATATTCTTGTTTTTGTTTTATATTTGTTATCTATAAATTTAATGTTGGAAATAAGATAAAACTATTTAACTATATTTATATTGTAAAATTGACAATACATGAATGTATTTAAAATTTTTACTGAATTGTTATTTTTTGGAGTTGCATTTATGGTAATAAAATTTATCTCATCTTACATATATTTTGTTTTAAGCTAAGGTTTTTTTAGCGTAACTACAAATAATGTGAAAGGACTGGTAATAAGTATCAAATTTTGCTTGATATTGGTGGATTTTATTCATTTTCTTTTATAGATATGTAAACTTGACTAAGACTTTAAATCAGTAGAATCGCTTATGACACAAACAATCAACAGAGTATCAGTCTCGTCTAGATAATTGCTCTACATAGTTATTAGATCGCAATGTGAGATGGAGGTCATGGGTAAGCCAGTTTAAAGTTAACAGGTATATTAGATAGGTATTATATGGCATACCCAGCCATGCCACTGCTCTCCATTTTGTTCGCGAGCTCGACATCTCGCGAGTAAACGTCGAACTGCCACTGTCGCTGGCCTAGTACCCCCGCGAGCACTGCGCCGGTGTGGATGCCCACGCGCATGTCCACCGGGGAGTTCGTCGTCTGTTGAACGTATCTGAAAGAATGACGATATGTTACCGACGACACAGAAAATTATCATCAGAACAAAAATGCGGCGTACATACGCTCCACTAGACGAAGGGCTACCTTGAGCATATAGACGTCATGTGCGTAATGCCGTTAACTTAGAAACGGTGAAGGTTTTCCTTCACCGTGAAGAAACTAGAATGTTCTTTGAATTTTTCGAGGTCATGCGTCATCCACCGACGTGTCACGCACTGGTGGTGGATTATGACCTTAATTCTGTCCTTGCGAGAGAAGTCCCTGCAATGGGGACATTAGTCAGATATACATTTGTCAGTATCAGTAATCAGAGATTTTATTAAGTAGTTTGCATTTTCTACAGAACAGGAATACAATACAATAGAATACAAAACACTTTATTGGCACCACAAACAAAGTTGACAATAAGTAACATACAAACAGGTATGTGTTAGACCGCATAATGTCTTGATGTAAATCAATGACGTTGCCTGTATTTATCAAGCTTACCAAGGAGCCTATTTACTATACCTAGGTTTAGTTAAGAGTCTAGTTTTTAGATTTGTAGACTCTTATATTGTACCAATGAGGAAACACAGAGCTTTGATTGTATGCTAAACTAGCAGCGCCCAGCGGCGTTACCCGCGTAGTGCCGATATTTTTTCGGGATAAAAAGTAGCCTACGTGCTCTTGCAGACTACAATCTAAGTGTGTTTTAAATTTCAACCCGATTTGTTCACACATTACGACGTGATTGAGCAACAAACATACAAACATTTATAATAAACTAGCAGTGTAGCGGTGTTACCCGCGAAGTTCTCGTTACCTTTATTTTCCCAGGATAAAAAGTGGTCATGTGTTTTCCTGACTTATCTATATGTGTTCCAAATTTCAGCCGAATCCGTTCATGCGTTACGACGTGATTGAGCAATAAACATCCAAACATCCGTACATTGACATTTATAATATTAGTAGGACAAGATAATATTATACAAAATAGTTAAGCTTTAAACAGTTTTTTTATTTGTATAGAAAAATATCAAGTAGACTTACTTTATCGCCTTAACCATAGAAAGTCCCATATGAACACAAAGAACTGCATGGTCTGGTCGCTCAACAGGCGCTCCGCTGATGCAGTAGTAACAATCACCCAGAATTTTTATCCTCAGTTGTTGGTATTTCTGTAGAAAAATACAATAATAGCTTACATTGCCAATATTCTGTACGAATAGGGACGCATAACATGGAAATGTTCTGTGTTTACCTCAGCCAGGCGGTCAAAGCGCGCAAACAACTCATTCAATATTGCTACGAGGTCTTGCGCCGAGTAAGTGGAGGATATTGCAGTAAACCCCACTATGTCGGCGTATAAAATGCTGTAAATATACATATAAGTATAATATATAAGTTAATAAATTATTCTGAGAGGCAAGCCATACATTAGATTGAACTCACCTCACATTTTCGTGTCTAGACATATAAATTTTCTTGAATTGTGTATCGATTAGGCCAAGATCCTGTCTCATTTCAACTGCAACGTGTTCAGGTAATACCGATAGTAGTAGGCGTTCCTAAAATAATCGAAATTTAATTAGATTTTGCAATAGTCACTCAGAGTACTATGCAAATCTTGCTGCCTGTTGAATTTACTTATACCTGTTCTTTACTTTGTTGTTCAATCGTAAGTTTATCTCGAAGACTTCGTTTCGTTTCTTGAAAGGCTCGCCGTTGTTGGTTCTCATTTATCGCAAAGGCTGTTCCGCCCAGCAGGGTGGCCGAGATCAATATTGCGCCGTTCGCCAGTTGCTGGAGATAACAGTCCCATTACATTTATAATTCAGTTACGAATATAGCCGTATTACTTTTGTGACCTTTTCGATATTGATATTACTTACCTGGTAGACAAAATCGTCGGGAAGTCTGCTTTCAGAAGTGGAAGCGTTGTAATATTGTATCAGTAAAAAGGCGGTGAACGAGAGTATACTATAAATGATCATAAGGAGGCATTGGAAGGGTAATGCGGCGAGGGTGAAATATTGCAGCACGACGGCCCAGCCCAGGAGCTCGTTGTAAGAGTCCCCGAGACGGCGGGACGCGCTGACCAGGAGCTGCGCCCACAGCACGAGCCACACCGCGTGACTGATGGCGGTGCGGGCGCCCTGGATACACCCGTACAGCGCCGCTAGCGTCAAATTTGCAAATAGAGCTATTATGACCGACGAGTACGCGAAAAACAGATCTTGTTCGCCCGGCACGAGCGCAGCAAACGCCTGTATTAGCACGCCGATTACGAGCAAACGAGGGACGGCGCGTTGCTTTTGCCTTTTCGTGTACTCCAAATACAGTTTTTCTTCTTGCCGAAGTGAGAAGCTCCATGGTGGCACGAGCCAATATCGGAAACCATACGTCACCTTTGGCGCGTTATTCGATTCCATTGTTTTCAGCGTTTATTCATTTTCGACACGTATCGACACAAATTGCTTTATTTATTCTTTTATTACTCATATTGCTGTTGATATGTTTAATGGCACTTTTAGCACTCTTTTACGATAGTTTCCGCTCACAGGATTTATTTATGTGGATCATGTACGCCGCTAATGCCTGTGAATTGTTCACAACGAAACTGTAATAGCAAAAGAATCGGGAACGTCATGCGGAGATAGAGTTCTAGGCTAACGACCAACTACTCGAGTTATATGGGTGGACCTACGTAGTAAACGAAATATTTGACCATTGGGTATAATAACTAAAAATATCTATATCAGTGACGAAGCCTTCAGCATTGTATTTTTAGCGACACATATAAATGATTGGTAACTACCAAGTATATAATAAGTGACGCTGTGGCTTTTTAGTGCTTAAAAAATATTAGAGTTCTGTTTTTAAAGATAAGCATCAGCATTGTTTATTAACAAGGCAAACAAGCCTATATCTAAATCTATCTAAATCTGGGATCCATTTTGCACTTTTTTAAGTCGAATTTGCCTAAATTTATGTTTTGATTATCAACTATTTCCGTATTTCAATCCAATTTTAAATAGAGTGCTATAGTTCATTCAATGGAACATCATTTAACTACCAAGTATACGAACGGTACTAAGATTTATGGATGTATATGTACCTACTTCAGTGGATTACGCTTCGAGTAAACTAACATGTCAATTAGTAAGTAGTTAGATGTATGTAGCTATAGCTAGGCGACACACGTCAGAGATCATCAGGCGGAGACTTTCCGTTAGCGAGCCGGCCTGATCGAGGACGCTTTGTAATGAATAAATTACACGCTGAAACATTGTTCCAGAGTCCATTCATTAACTGGGCCGTCTGAAGACACAAGATTGTGGTTTTGTTCAGATTCTTTTCAAGTTTCAACCTTTTCAATAACGAGCGATGACCCTGACTTAACTCTCGTGTTATTGTCATTACTAAAAATAAGTCCATAAATTGTTGTAACTTTTTTCCACTACGCTGTAAGTTTTTATTTGTTTATCCATGTTTTAAATTTCAATGGAGTGTGCAAACTAAACTACATAATAAGAAATCTGAGAAAATTAAATCAACAGATTTTATTTTTCGAATTAGGCCCACGATTAGACATAACTTCGTCAAAAATGCATCATTTTTAAGAAAGAAGTATGTTAATAAAAAGATCAAAAGATTTTAATTGAATAGCATTTCTCGTACTAATATCCTATCTCAAACGCATGTGTATGTATATTTGTAAAATTCGCTTTCTAACCCCTTTACTGGAGGTACGGTAGGTTACCTACCTAGTATCTTGGGTGCCGCCAATTTCAACAGGAACTTAATACAAAAATTCAGAAATTTTAAAACAGTTATTTATTTACAGCGTGTGTTTCAATGCTTCTTCACTTTTTTTTTGTTAGACTAGAAGGCAGTGGGAATAACACTGCTACTTGAGTAATATTAGCGGTCATAAAACGAATTATCTCGTAATCTGATCTCTGTGGCCTATCGGAAAATATTTAACACAACCGATAAATGACGAAGCAAATCAAGTTTGCGCATCCACTGGAAAATAGGTTTCCACCAGCTTCCTTTCTTTTTTGAAACGAAATAGGAACGAAAGCAAAAAGGGTGCTCGTGGATTTTTCCACTTTCATATTGGGCGGACGATTTATAGCCGTAAATGGGGATATATTTTTGTGAAATATCTTTGATAAGGTAAGGGCGATCGCCTCTCAAAGTCTAGATAGAAAGTAAGGGTAAACTAAAACTGACACAATAACGCTATAAACATGAACGTAATAAGCAGCTACATCAGGCAATATTTGTGAGTCTGTTAGGTATGAAGCCATGATTTAGGTACTTATGCTGCGTCCTTAGTTGTTACATGTTTGTAATAGTGAAAAAATTACAATAACCTACATAGTTTTAAATTGATTTTGAAAAATATTCTCTATTTAGTCCTTTGCTTTTTATATTTATTACCCCAAAACCCCATCAAATTTGGAATACTTATTCTTCTTTTACATTTAAAATTGTCTGATTGATCCCGCGAATTTTACATCAAAACGGTACAGCAGTTTAATTTTGATTAAATTCATTATTTTTACAAAATAGTTATTAAGTGTGCATTAAGAGAACGACAGCGTAATGCGAATGATATTTATGTTTTAGTATTCAAACATTTATGCTGAAAAAATGTAGGTACTGGACTTAATCTCTATCCAAATCATTATCTTAAAAAAAACCTCCAAATCATTATCGATTTACTTCCCGAAGTTTCGGCAGCATTACAACGGCGGCATGGTCACGAGAAGACAGATCTCCATTGGTCCATCCATCTCATTTGGTCTTCAAAAAATTGCACGGTAAATTGCAGCATGACATACAACAGCAACCGTATCAACAGGCTTCTCCCAAACTCACTTCGCAATGCATATTTTTTATGAGAAGATTCCACGACGCCGATAACCCGAAATTATCGCCCTAGTTGAAATTGTGATGTTTTTAATTTCCAAGGTTTCCCAAAGTATCCTTGCTTAATAATGACGTTTGATAGAGGAAACTTTCGGGTCGAGCACCTTAATCCAATGACATCCATTCCAATCCATAGTTCCCGCATCAAGCAAATGCTTAGCAATCACAGATGTCTGGCAATTCTTTACAATCACAGTATGTTCTTTGATCCTCTCAGCAATATTATGCTCCCTCCCAACCACAACCATTTCAGACTCAGCGTGTGTACAAGGTGAACTGCAGACTTGATAGTACTTCAGTCTTTTCGTGACCACAGCCATTGTAACGCTGTCGAAACGTCGGGACGTAGGTAAATAAATAATGATTTAGATCCTGATTAAGTCTTGTGTAATGTTGGGAGGCCTATGTTCAGCAGTGGACGTCTTGCGGCTGATGGTGATGATGAATATTTTAAATATGAGTTTAAATCTAGAGAGTTTAAAAACTCGCCTACTTCCTATTTATCAATCTATACTAATCTATACTAATATTATAAAGCTGAAGAGTTTGTTTGTTTGAACGCTAGGATCTCGGGAAGTACTGGTCCGGATTTAAAGATTCTTTTTCTATTGGATAGTCAATTTATCGAGGAAGGATATAGGCTATAGAAAAGAACGCTACTATTAATAGAAGCGGAACATGAATCAAGAATGTAACAAAATCGGGAAAAAATATTCCATTTTGAGAGTTTTCGTACGTTTCGTGCTTTGACATGACACATGACAGCATGTGTCTAAGATTACGTCATTGAATATCACAGATTACATACCTCTTGAATATAAAACCTTTGCTAATATTTTTTTTTTCTAAATCTGTGTTGGTACAACCTGTTTCCGTTAATTAGTATTATTATAAAAATGACATAGCTTGGATATATGTTGCACAATAACGTCGGAACTTCTGTACGGATCGGTTTAAAATTGGAATGTAATAATTAGATTACAGTCTGAAATAGCACATAGGCTACTTTTTATCACGAGAAAAGTACGCGAGTAAAAGCGCGGGGCGCTGCTAGTTTAATTTAATACATCTTCATGTCAGTATTATTGCTTTGCGATGGATGTTACTATAGTTTTATGGACTATCGCGCAATAGCAGGCCCTTGTATTTACTCTACAGACTCGGCCTGTAATTTGTTTTTCAAATAAACACTGCGATAGTTAAATCATTTGTACGTATGTAAGTTTAACAACTGTGTATGATTTTACACGGCACGTTTTCTCCGAATATCAGGCATTGTTATGAAATCGTTCGAAGGACGTACATTCTTAGTTAAATAACGTGAAGTCATGTGCTATGCCAGCTAATTAGTTTACCCAACATACTTGACATAGAATACGAAATGAAAAGCTACAACCGGAGCTAAATACTTAAAGAGTTTGTTGCGGAGAGGAAAATCTTACAAAGAAAAGTAAACCCGGGTCCATGCTTTGAAAAACCTAAATAAATTTTCACGAATATATATTATGTTGCTACCTTCAAGGGGTAAGATCGAATATTAGTCTGTTTGATGCACATCAATTTTTGGATTTCGATGTCTTAGTTTTTTTTTTTTTTTTTTAGGGCTTAGTCACGATATTATATATTATAATCGTTGTTGAATTACCTCGACGTTTTGGTAGTACAACCGCCGTAGTCACGAGAAGACTGAAGAAATTGCGGGTCGTCTCAGTGCGAAATGAGGTGATCTCGATCTACCCTCATTTGGTCTTAAAAAATCACAGGGTTACCAACACGACACACAACACTATAATCGTATCACGAGGCTTCTCCGAACTCACTCCCCGATGCATACTGTTTTTTTGACAGGAACCACGATACATATAACCGAAAACCATCCATCCTCCCGGTTGAAATTACGGTGTTTTTTTATTTTCTAAGGCTTCCCGAATTCTTGCGTAGTAATGACATTCGGTAGAGATATTCTTCGTGAGGCACGATCCAATGAACAGTTCCCGTATCAATCGAATGCTCGGCCATAGCAGATTTCTGTGTCTGGCGATATTTTACAGCGGTGATGCGTTCTTTGATCCATTCGGCAACTGTACGCTTTCTTTGACCAATATACGAACTACCACAGCTGCAATCAACCTTTTACACACCAGGAGTCTGAAATGGAACGTCTTTCGGCGTCCTTTTGTTTGTCTCGTCATCTCCGATAAGGGAATATACACAGTTTTTATAAAACGTCCCCCACCTTATCCGTGATGCCCATGACGTAAGGCATAAAAGCCGGCTGCCTCTCGACATTCATCACTTTCCTTTTCTGCCTTTTTCAGTGTTCCGCTAAATTCGCCTTTTTCCTTTGCTTCTAAATGTTCAGGATCACAGAGAGCGTTGGCTCTATGCATAATAAATCTCGACACCGACTGTAGTTGACGAGAGTGGTGATGTGGCGTAGCGTGTAAATACCGGTCAGTGTGCGTGGGTTTCTATAGACAGAGTCAGACAACGAACCATATGATTTAACTGTCACTCTGTCGTCCAAGAACGGCACAAATCTCTCCACCTCCAATTCAAATGTGAACCTAATGTTGACATGTATCGAGTTGACATGCTCCAAGAACCGGTTTACTGCTTCCCTGTCTCCTTTTTAACCCCCGACCAAAAAAAGGGTTGTTATAAGTTTGACGTCGATGTCTTAAGCACCGTATAAAATAAACATTTTGTGTTCAAATCCATTGCGTCCGAAACCAGATAGCTGATATAATACTTATCTTTTACCTTTAAACGAGCAATTCTTGTAGGTATGTATATCTTATACCTTTAAACGAGCAATTTTTGTAGATATGTGTATATATTTATAGCATCTGAATGTCGGAAAAGGCTCGAACGATTTTCATGAAATTATGTATACAGAGGGTTTCGGGGACGATAAATCGACCTAGCTAGGTTTTATTTAAAAAAACAGCATTTTATGCGCGTTTTTAGACAATGAAAACGCTGTTACAAACACGAACACTGTTACGAATGCGACGGTAAATTTCGCAACATCGCGCGACAGTATATTAGCTCAGTCGGGAAGTTGGGCGGTCATAACATTATGGTAGATCCGGGTTCGAAACCAGCCGGCCGCCTTTCTTTTTTGAAGTTCCTTTTTCTTTTTTTTTGAGAAAATCTGTATGTATCTATGTAACCGTGCAAAGCTCGGTCACCCAGGTACTGTATTTTAAATATTTAAATACATATTCATTTAGCATAGAAAACACCCAGGCACAGTACCAACATTTGAATTTGTCACACAAATATTTGCACTGGATGGGATTCGAGCCCACGACCCACGGCTTCGCATGCAAACTAACTATAACTAGGCCATCCCGTGTTGAATGGTGTCGACAAACCCAAACCATAACTGATTTAACGTGTATTTTCCAGATAACTACTAAAGCATTGAAAAAATAAAAATACACTGCTGCTTTAAAAATCCTCATATATCAAAATCAAACTACAAATAAATATAAAACAGAAATATAGAGTGTAAAGTGACGAGACAAGCAGGACATATGCATGATGGTAAGCAACATGCCTGACTACAACAGCACAGTGAAACGCAGCTATTGTAAGATGAAAAATCCAAATCGTTACCTACCTAGTACTGCACTGCGCTCGTCACCCAGAAATGTAAGATATTTATATCAATGCCCAGTAATTTCACTGGAAACATTGCCCTTTATACCGTAACAAAGTGATGTTTTACATTAGATTTGTTTTTTCAAGATTTTTGCGTATAATACTTTGGTCCTTACATATGTAATTGGTGTTTCGTCGTACTGACTAATTTGATCTTAAATATCTTCTCTTTGGTTAGGAATTCCAATTTCAAATTTATACAGCTATTTTCTCATGCTTTTGTGTTTTGAAAACCGTAATTAGTTTGTTTTTTACTTTATTGTTTTTTTTTTGTATATTTTTAGCCAATTTTCGCTTGGAGCACTATTTAGCTGGTTTGCCAGGGTTTAGCCAATGCGATGAGCGTTTCCGATTATTATACAGGATTAACTTTTCCTCATAGACAATGATTCGATTTAAAATCCCTTCATTATTGTGCAGGTTGAGTTGAGTGTTTTTAAAATAGTAATTCATTCATTATTTTTATTTTTTTTCTTTCGGACACTCAGTGTACAAAATGTAAAACTTGAAATATTTATTTACGACTTAATTGGATCCATCGTGGCTCCAGTGCTGCAGCAACGACTCGAAGCATTAACTGCAGACAACGTTGTTAGTGACAAAACTGTTTTAATCCACTTGAAGCAAATTGGGAAGGTGAAAAACTTGAAAGGTTACCCACCTTTCATGAATTGAGTGCAGCAAACCGACAAACGCGCGTCGACTGCTGTGTTACTTTACTCACACAAAAAATTAAGAGATTTTAAAGCGAATATATATATATATGTATATATATATAAGATTGTTCATTTAATGGTATAAGATATTACTTATAGTGCCTGGGTGACCGAGCTTTGCTCGGTTTAAACACTGAGTATACTTGGATACCTACAGAAAAAGGACACTCAGTAATAGATTTTCTAAAATAAAAAGAAGGAACTTGAAAAAAAGAGGAGCCTTCTGGATTCAAACCCTGATCTACTATTTCATGACCGCCCAACTTTTTTTTTTATCGCGTATAGGTCCGCGTTTGACCACCAACTCGCCTGATGGTAAACGACGGTGTGGTCGAAGATGACGCACGTTGACCTAGAAGGTACCTATACCTATACCAACTTCCCGCCTGAGCTATTAAACTGCCGCGCAATGTTGCGAAATTTACCGTCGCATTATAATGTTAACCCCCGACCTCGGATTTGTAATTTGTACAATATTCTACTAATCAAGCCCTTTCATTTGATATCCATATTGAGGGAGTTATGGAAAAAATGTGTATTTCGCCATTTTGTGGTAGCGGCCATCTTGGATATGAAATTTGTCATAGTGCTTAGTATTCTCTTCTGAAAAGGGCTTGAGCCCTTTCATTTGATACCCATATTGAGGTACTAGTGAAAAAAAATTCGTCATTTTGTGGTGGCGGCCATTTTGGATCGATATTATCCAAACATTTTATATTTTTCATTACTACCTCAATATGGGTATCAAACGAAAGGGCTTGACTAGTAGAATACTTTCCACTATGACAAATTTCAAATCCAAGATGGCCGCTCCCACAAAATGGCGAAATATATTTCTTTTTTCACCACCCCCTTTATATGGGTATCAAATGAAAGGGCTTGACTAGTAGAATGTTGTACAGATAACAAATCCGAGGTAGTCAGGGGTTAATCAAAATTTTAATTTTTTTTTTGTCAGTAATTAAGTAACCTTTTGATTGCATGTTAAAAAAAAACGTCATGCCTATTTCATAAATGTAACGACCTAATATTACTTATTAGACTACTGGCCCATGTATAAAATTTAACCACCAGGAGACCTATGTAGAAAGATAGAAGGGTATAAAATAATACCATTCAGCACTATGGTGTCACTTGTAAGCTGTCCAACTGAGTGCCGCTGAAGATAGGTGGTTGAAACTTGAAACCCTGGATCTTTTGCCCTTGTCGCATGATTTTTGTACGGTGCGGCGTTACTTATCTATTTGAAGTCTATGCCAACCAAGTTGCAAAGTACCTAATAGCGTCCCTTGTCTTTGTCCATTATGATGTAAGTATGTTCTGTACACTTATCATTGTTGTAACATTCATAACACATTTTCGGAAACGTAACCCTGAGTGGAGTATTATGGGAGAGGCCTATGTCGACCAGTGGACGAATACAGGCTGATGATGATGATAACCGACATTCTGTAATACGGTTCACTACCTAGACTACTTCTCTGAAATACCACTTAAGTAACATCAGATGAAACATTATTAGATTAATTAATTTTATTAGGGTGGCTTAATTTTCCCTGGTTGAAAATGTCTTAGATATGCATGCAGGTGTAGGTACCATTTGCGGTGGTGACCGCTTACAGTAAGGTGGCCCATAATTTGTTGCATTTTTTGTTTAAAAAATTATCCAAATTATTGTGTTTGTGTAAATTTAAGACCAATTTATTTAAAAGTTTGAAGTTTGACTATGTATTAGTGTAATTGGCTGTTTTGTAAGCCGTACTAACATGTAAATAAAATAAATCTCTTTAATCTAAAAATTAATTATTACAGACTGAACTCTTATTTCTATTATAACTCATAAATCATTTGGAAGCGTAAGATAACTAACAAAATTGAAAAGCCGACCGCAATTGGTCTCTACTACTGTTTAAGGAAGACACTTATGTCAAACTGTAGTGAGATTTCGTTCAGTAATTGGAATACAGGTTAGTGCAATTAACTCCAGTATTGATGCATTCTCATGCCACGTCTCTCGCAAACCGGAGCTAATTACTAGAGCCATTTCCTCGTCAGCCGACTGCCGCCGGATGGTTCATGTGACGTTTTCCTCAATTTCAAGTACGATGTCTGTACGAAATTGGCCAATTTACCGTGATTTTTTTTCTATTCTGGGCAAACTTGAAAGTAGCTGAACGCTATCGTAACTTTTTTTCTTGGAGTTTACAAAATATAAATGTATTTATAAACAAAATGGATTATCATATCATATAGAACGTTATTTGAAAGGAAGAGGATAAAAATAATTTTATATAAATAAAAATAGCTCTTGTATATATTTTTACTTTATACTTTATTAATACTTTAAAAATTAAAGATTCAGTAGATATGTAATGTAGATATGTAAAATAAAATGTAATGTAATGAGTACTAGAAAAGTAAACTTATTTCGACAACACTGTTATGAACTCTATATGTCCGCGTGTTTTTCATGAGCTATGATGACTCAACATGATTTTTTAAAACAAAGTGTTTAGATAAAACTAAACACATTTGGACATGATAGTAATATCATGTACAAATATTATATTGTAACTGTAATGTATATTGTAACAAAAAGCTAAATAGAGAAATACAAAGATGTACCGAGTTACTCTACTGAATCTCTTATAAAATTATATCTGCAAAACGTGTTACTTTTCCAAACATCAATCACTTCTATTCCATAATATATTTATTACGAAATATATAGCAATTCATTTTTTACGAATCAAATAATGTAAAAATATAAGTTGTAACTAAAACGTGATCGATGTAAACTCTCTACCTAAATTAGATTAATTTGATTGTCTACAAGATGTCCACTTTCTTTAATTATTTCTTTCTTTAATGGTCTCAAAGTACTTTTTTACAATATTATAATAACTATATATATATATAACATATGTTGGTAGACATTTAGAGTGAGTATAAGTATTATTTAAATTATTAGTTTACTAGGCTTCGTTAATATTTTTAGTTGCCGAAAAAAGACGCCTGTTTCTTAAAGTACCTACTGTCTTTGTCATGAACACGTGTGTTTTCGATTGAAATGTCACGACTTTGTCTTAGTTCAGGCTCACCTGTGTTATCTATCTTAAAGTAATTGGCAAAATTAAAATATAGATAATTCAGGTATGTCTTTCCTATTTTTTGTTATAATTCTATCTCCAGTTTTGTAGCGAAAACTTTCCATAACGAAAAAAACACTTGTTTCTTTAAGTGTATTTATGGTGAACGAACACACTCTTATAGATCTGGATATCGAACTTCGGATTTTAAGTGAAACGTAATTCAGTAATGATAGCACTCTTTGTACAACCAGGGTAGTACCATATCTTAGTCATATATCCTGCATAGCTCGTAAATCATCATGAAGACGCTCAGTAATGTTAGAAAGTTAGAGTAGATAATAGGACTCACTACTTGCCTTCCCAAACTTAATGGGTATTGGGTATGTATGCCGTACGATGGCAGCAAGTAACAAGTGCCAATAGGTATTCAGTTCATAACAAAATATTGAAATATGTATTAACTTATTTGTATCAATAAAATGTTGCCGAGTTTACATAATATATTACTACTCTCGTTGCTAGTTCTACATTTAGAAACATACTACTCTGTCTGTTACAAAACGTTTTTGTTGCAAATGTAACACAAACATGTAGAGCTGGTATAACATTATTTGCCAGTTTCAATTTATTCGACTATGGTGCAGTGTTGTAGCTATTGTGTATGTATTACTTATGTAGATGTGGAGTAGAATACGTGTGCATCGCGCGAGACAGTTACAAGGCCGGAAAATGTGCAGAAAGGCGAATCGGATGCAGGGCACAGCGCTGAGAGTACTGTATGTCTCGCAGATTTTAAAGGTAGGTACTTACCTACGTTTCTGACGATATAATAACTTAGATTTAAAAATCATTTACTAGGTAATAATGATGTTCCATTGAAATATTATCGTGAACAAATAGAGCTCACTATTTTCATCTTTTCCTAACTAATCATAAACCAATCTCTCATACAATCGTGCTGAAAATAATATTTCAGAAGAGTGTTATTATTCACGCCAAGGCTGTCCAATTCCTAGCGTTAATGTTATTACATTTCCCGCCTAAATAATGGTTTCGATGATGTAAGCAATCTCCGTAAAAGTCTTACTATTGACCCATAAATATTCAATCCACAAAGAGACGGCGGCGGGACAAGACCGCGTAGTCGGGGTTAGCAGACGGGTAAAGAGGAATTGGATGACGAGTGGAGAGGTGGTAAATCGTATTATCCGGGGGGTATCGAGCGGGAGTGGCGGGCGCGGGCGTGAGGCGCTGGCGGCAGCGGCGGCGGGAGCGTCGAGCGTCGCGGCGAGCGTCGCGGCGGGCGGCGACGGCGCGGCGCGGGGTCGGTGCGCACGTGCCCGCGTGCTACTGCCGCGCCGGCCGCGCGCCGCGCCGCCGCCCGCCCTGCCGCCGCCGCCGCGCCCCGCCCCGCCCGCCGCTACACCCCACATACTACACATTGATTCCCGTATTTTGAGAACACTATTTTGAACACGATTATTCTCTACAAATGGAACTATTACACTACTTTAATTGTATATCGATCTAAATGATACTCGAAACTACTAAAATATTATTTTTTCAATCTTCAAACATGTAATGGGTTTCGAAGAGCCGCCAGAGACAGGTAAAATACACAATAGTATTTTGAAGATAAATTATTGTGCTACTCGAGTAAATAAAATCTGATCCTTTCAAAACATCGAGATTAGTTGACGTAGGCCCGCTACGCGTCGCGTAGGGTCTCGTAGACGACAGGTTGATCCCTTAAACCCGTGTCTGGTGTCGAGGCCAAATTGATTCTGTTCATGCCCACCTTAAGTAAATATCTTACCTAGACATCGGCTTGAAATCACAGACGTGAAATATAAATGAATATCTTCATACAATTTCTTGTTTAAAAATGTGTCGTAGCGAGGAAACCGCGTAGCTTAACGGAATGAATTATAATTTTATGATATTAGGGTCCCGCTCAGCAATTTCGAGAGGTATAAAACCAAATGAAGCACCTGCTATCATATTAAAATGAAATCATGAAAATATTCATCTTAAGAAATTTTGAAATTCTCACTTAAGTTATTCACTTGTTTTAGGAAGTACTTGGTTGCTCCAAAATAAAAAATAAACTCTGCTCAGGTTAACAATAAGATTTAGAGACTTTTTTACCTAAATGTAATTAAATTTTGTTTAAACCCTATAAGATGACCATATCGATTCAAATCATCTTATAATTTTTTGAGCCTTCAACATTACAATACTTAGGTTCAAGTAAGTACCCATAAGTAAGTCACTGTTTTCATTTCATAATATAATGTTTCGTAGTTTAATGTTATCAATATATATTTGCAGCG